>OX578155.1:91248706-91848706 GCA_951213105.1 Amaurobius ferox
ACGAAAGAAAATAAATTGACGCCAACGAACTGGATAAGAATTATGTTTGGTGCATTAACCAAGGAAAATTTTTTTTTTGAAAGATGGTAATAATAAAACAAATAGTAAATGTCAATATCTGCAATAATTTTTGCCCTAGTAATAAATAAATTTTAATATGAGAAATTTAGAAGAAATTTTTAAACATTGGATAAAAGTAGAAACTGTTTCATTTGCCATGAAAATATGTGCTATTTTAATGTTACATTGATAAAATACAAAGAATTGAAATTGGTGAGAGTTATGTGTATATATATATTTTTTTGGTTTATATAATATGTCATTGATTGCATTTTACATGTAAATGGGGAAAGTTTAAGAATTTTTTTGGAATTTAAGAATTTTTTGGGGAAAATGGTAACATCAAGAAATTTTTTGGAAGCGAAATTAGATAGATGCTATTTTAAGTACAAAAAGAAAAAAAAAATATTTTCTTGAGTCTATTTGAAATATTTAGATAGGATGTTTATTCCAAATTTATGTAGAGATAAAAAGCGGTTTCTTTTTCCCATGGGAATATATTCAATAACTGGGTTTGGATAATGATTTTATGTATATCGAGAGGAAATGTATATCAGTTTTGTTTTTGTGAGGCAAATTTTTTGGTCCACGATATGGTTTGAAAATTTTTGTTGGTATTAATCTATTTGTATATTTCTTAAATTTTGTGTATATTTTTGATTATGTATATTCTTTTGGTATAGTATTTTTGGGAAAAATTTTCATTTTTTACATTGTATAATTTTGGTCGCGAAGATTATTTAATTAATACACATTTGAGTGATTTTAGTTTTAGAACAAAATTTTTGCTGAAATTAGAAGTAATGTAAGATTATAATAAACCTTTTATATGTTATGGGTACGAGTTTACAAAAATTTTACAAATGGTTCTGAAAATGATATTTAGAATGTGAGTGGGTTAGATAATCGAATTTTCAAAGGCAACAGAATTTTCTCTTAACTTTGACGGTTCCATTTTATGGCAAACACAAGGATTTCCAAAAGTTTCTTGTTCACACAACACAGATGTTTTCAAAGGGGGGCAACATTGGTTGAAATTTGATACGTCGCAGTAGGGTTTCTTCCTCACTCCAAAAGGAGGGTCATTTTCACAGACAAAACACAAGACCCGCAGAATGGTTACAAAGAAAAAAGGAGTGGTTTTAGCAGATATATTTTACGGGAGCTGGGAGTTAGTTAGCGGAGGAGAACATAAATTTCAAAGAGGGATGGACGACACATACAAGTAGAGAGACTGCCTTTCGTTTGGATAGAGTTACTGAGTGAGTAATAGAATGGCGTTGCAGCTGGAGAGAGTTAGTTAGGCTATTGGGAATTAAAATACATAAAGTAATAAGTATATTGTTTTTCGAAAAAAGGTAATAATAATAATAATAATAAATAATGAAAATGAATAGATATTATATTAATCCAATTTGTAACCGAAATGGAAACAAAATTTTAACTACTAAGGAAACTTTTGGTTTACAAGGGAATTCTAATAAAGTGACAAAGATAACAGACAAAATACAAACAACAAAGAGTAAATTTTTAAGTTTAATAAACAAATAAATAAATAAATAAGCCTTTTTAACATTTGTTGGTAGGATATATATAATTTGACCTTAGGCACATATTTTTTTCTGCGGGCAGAATGGTGTGATGTTTGGGATTTAGAGTGTATATTTCTATATTTTGGGGATTGAATCAAACTGTTTGGGTGATCAACAAAGGGTTTTTTTCATCTCCTGATGACACATAACGTTGAAAGGATTTATTTTAAATAAATAAGCAAAAAGTATTTCATTTTTTTTTGTATCTCTTAACTTTTTTATTCAATATTTTTATCGTCTATAAAGGGTACTTTCCTACATTCACTTATATTTTACTTTTGTTAAAACACACATAATTTAATAAATTATTCGGAATAGAAAATTGATAGGTTTGTTAGATGGTTAGGCTCAAAAGGGAATCAATTTTTGTATACAATAATTTTCTTAAATCGTTACACGTAGTACTGTAAGTGACAGTTGCCGGCATATTTTCTGAACGCATGGAGATTTTTTTTTAGTTTCTATGGGTAGTTTAGTAAAGAAAGGTGAGATTTGCTAGTTTTTTTTCCTTCGGGTATGTTGAACGCTAACAAAGCATTGGAAGATAAAAAGTTATAAAATGTAGGTGTGGGAGAATGCAGTTGGATAATAATATCACTAATTTAGCATTTTTAAGTAGTGTTTCTAAAAAAAAGAAAGAAAAGAAAGGAAAAATATATGGTGTTTTCTCTTGTGATTTGGTTTTATTGTTAGGGTGTTATCTCTTTACCTACCTAAATGGTCATGGTTAAATATGTATTTTTATAGTTAATAATAGGCTAGGATATAGTGTGGTTAGAATGATAGGGGTATTTTTTCATGATAGATGGAATGGATAAGATATAAAATTGAAGATCAATGGTATTTCATTTTAAAAAAAGGGGGAAATTTATATTTTTAATGTGAGGCTAGTGTTTATTTGAGGAAAATATGGCTTAATGCATAAAGTGGTGAAAGTATTAATAAAAAGTGTGATAAAACCCTTTTTGTAAAGAAATAAAGGAAGTGAGGAAATGAGTGAATAAGATGATTTTGCTTAGTGAAACAAAATTTTAGCACTTAGAGTAAATTTTCCCTTCGAATGTAAGAAAAGGATTTTCGTTTATCAGGCAAAATTTTGCAAGCTGTGGTTTTATTTTCTGAAAGGTACACGTTTGGGAGTTATTTTGGTTTTTTTTCATACAAACTAGCGAATAAATAGAAGAAAAAAAAAAAAAAAAAAAGAGTTTTTTTTATGCAGTAAGACACTGTCATTTTGAGATAAAGTCAAGTTTTAAGCGACGGGTTAGACATAGCTAAATGAAAAATTTTCGAATGGGTTGGAAACATTCTTTTTTTCGCAGGGAATGTATAATTTTCTGTAACTTGCAATTAATGAGATATTTTAATGTGTTGGATGATTTTGTTTTTTTTTTCTTTGGATAGAAAATTTTTAGTTTAGATCATGTAATTTAATTATGAAAATTTTGTGTGATATTTTATGGTTTTGAATTTTTGAATTTCATGGTATATGAAACATGTTTTTTAACGTAAAGTTGCCTGTGGCAGTAAGGTTTTTATATGTAAGGGAGTAAAATTTTATACATTTTTACTTTCATGTTCATGCATTTAGAAATTTTGCATTTTGTTTTAAAATATTTTGTTCTCGGAGGGAGAGAAGAATAAAGTGCATATTGGCTAGGTCTCTTGGTGGTAACTTTGCCGTCACTAAGGCCAGTCTATATATATATATATATATTTTGTATTTTGTAAAAAAATTTTTCATAATACTGTTGAAGCAGTTTGTACAGCACGTAAACTCCAAGGTGATGCGCACGGAAGGTGTTATATGATATGTTCATTTCAACAATTTTCATTTCGGGTCAGCAGGTGACCGGATGTTGGCACATGCCAACACTATATAAACAATTTTGGATGACTGCCTACGGCATTTTAATATGTCGTACAGATCAACACAGAGTCAATTAATGTGTTGGTTTTCCTCTACGGACGGGGTGCAGAAGATTCCACCGGTGTTTGTTTTTTCCTCTACGGACGGGGTGCAGAAAGTGCACGATACCACACGAAAGAACTGTGTCCTGAACTGTGCGGGGTGACTGCGGTTCTCTTCAGTACTGATGTTAAAACTGTCACAATACGCACACTGGTCATAAAAATATGTACAAAGGTGCTACACAATGGGTAGCAATCCTTGCGTTTATGGAGCATTTTTCAGCAGCCTTTTTCAGTTTAGGCCAAATACACGGTGTATAAACATTTATAGGCACAGACATTCCTTACGTTACAAGCAATTTACATGTTCCAGTTATATATACTGGGAAAATTTGCCTACGTTTTCAGTTTTCTACAGTTTTCCACTTTCCAGTTTTCTACGGGTCCAGATTCCAGTTATTTTTATTGCTGCCACACATCAAACTTTGTGTTTATTTGTTTACAGGGCAAACGGTTCCAGATGCCAGTCAATTTGATTTCGTAAGGGCAGACATCGGACATTGTGTTCAATACTTTACTATGTGTTTATGGGGTGTGCACAGAATAGACACTCCTCATCATTGCTGTCAATCAACAACAACTTTTGGTGATAAACTTTCTACACAGTGGTAATTTTCCATAATCACTTATCATAAACAAGGAACGTATGCAGGTATGATAATTTTTGTAAGAAGAAGTGGCCAACAAAATACACAACAATTTTCAGGGATGCCTGATCCCAATGCTTTTGCCTTCTGGTGCACAATTTGAAATAAACTTTTGGAGAACTAAAAAACATTATCAGTGAGAAAAGTAATTTAGTTTGAGTGACTTTGTACAGCCTTGTGCAACACAAATAACAGACTTTCTGATTTGTTGTCCTGAATTCATCAATTTGTTTTATATTTTGATTTTATTGGATTGTGTTTATATTGACAATTGTTTTTTTGTCTTTTATATGCAATATGATGTTTTTTCTATGTGTTTGATTATACTATAGGAGGAAACTTCTGTTTTCAGAGGTTAGTTTTTAGTATCTGGAAGGAAAGCAGATTGCACTCCTGCACATTTTGATTTTGCCTTATGGTTTTGTTTGTAAAATTGAATTTTTTAATTTGATTTTTTAATTTTAAAATTTTTTAAATTTGTGGATTTTTGATGTTTTAATGGGGAAATGGAGGTAATTTTTGGAAAGACGTATTGCATTGGTAATTTGCTTAATGTTTTTGATGGTAAATTTTTTAAAAAAAAAGTTTTAAATTTTTGAAATTTTGAAATTTTAATTTTTGGATTTTGGAATTTTTAATGGGGGAATGGAGGTATATTGTCGCATGGTAAACCCATGAGCCAATATTTTCGGGAATGCGACCTAGAGTCTTCTTATTTATTTTGGGGGTCAGCCTTTTCGTTCGGCCATCTGCACTCGAAATAGAAAACCTGGATGTCGAAGCTGCTTTGGATCTCGGATTCGTACCGAAAGATTTAACGTCCTTTTCGGAAGGGTCATAGGGTCCTCGGCGACTTTGAATTAGTGGCCGAAGGAATATCAGTTTCGCAGGGGCTTGAGAAGGGGCTTTTTGTTTTTGGAAGGCCTAAAGCCAATGGCGGTGCTTTGGGGTCAAGGGGTTAAGACCCTGAATCCAATGGGATGTTTGTATGCGCCTCAGGGGCGTGTTTTAAATTCTTGGAGAGAGAGTTTTTGAGAAAAAAGAGGAGCAGGGAGAAGGTTTTGTGTTGTGAGTGAGAAAAGTCATACTCGCCAGCAAAGTCCTCAACCATGAGAGGCTGTTCATTCAGCGAATGCTCGGTGAGTTCCACATTTAAGGGCCTGTGCCTGATTTGTACTTTTTACTTCTCTCTCCGGATTTAAGGATATTTAAAATATTGCATAGGATTGTTTAAATTTAATTTTTAATTACCATCTTTCACATTTTAGTCTATGAGACTACATATACGTTTGTAATTGTTTATTTGTTATCTTAAAGGGGTATACTTTCATTTTGAATATTTTGAATCAATTTTGTTGTAAATATTTTATATAGTGTAAATAAATTAATGTTTGTAAATACACATAAATACACACGGCCTTTGTTCTTCTTCGCGCTCTTACCGGGCGTGTCCTAAAAAGGAAGTTACCTTAGGACAGCAGGGTCACATACTAAATTTTATGAAATTCGATCCATTAGCTTTGAGTTAGAGTGGATACAAAATCTGCACAGACAGACAGACACACACACACAGACATCACGCTAAAAATAGTTTTTTCGTATTCTAGAGGTCTCGAAACGTGTAAATCCGTCGAAAACTCGAGTTCCGATTCTCTGCATGATTCCAATACTTTCCCAATACGTTACCATATATCGCAGGGAAATTAAAAATACTGGTTAATTAAACTCACCATTATAGAACCCTTCATTTAAAAATAATCAAAATACATTTTCTAAATATTACGCCCTTTCTGTTCGAAAACTAACAATAGCAGCTACTTTACTAACCCTAGCGCCACCTAGATATGTCAAAGAATGATGTCATTTTCAAGCGTTTCATCCGTAGGAGTTCTATCTCTTTCTTTCCAACCCATAGTTCTACAGAAATTCGGAAAAAAGCATTTCGCATTCCCGTGATTCGGTATTGACAGTGGAAACGAAATAGAAGTAAATATTTATTTCCAATGATAAACATATTTTGTGTTGGTTACAGTGAAATTCATAGATTTTTTATATTTCTATGGCGACAGTAGCTAAGATGGCTTTAAAAGTAGCCAAAACAATTTTATCTAAATAAACCGATTTGTTCTGTTTTTATTTAACTTTCCCTGTAATACATGATAATGAATATCGAAAGTATTGAAATCATGCCGAAAATCGCAACTCGAGTTTTCGACGGATCTACACGCTTTGAGACCTCTAGAATACGAAAAAACTATTTTTAGCGTGACGTATGTGTGTGTGTCTGTGTGTCTGTCTGTCTGTTCAGATTTTGTATCCACTCTAACTAAAAAAGTAATAGACCGAATTTCATAAAATTTGGTAAGTCACTTGTGGGCGAATCTGTTGCTGATTAGTTTTGGGTACGATTCGGGATAAAAAAAAAACCTGCCTTTTCCCGCGAAATGCCCCGCAAAAGATTGTATCCACTCTAGCTGAAACAGTAATGGCCCGAATTTCACAAAATTCGGTAGATAAGTCGTTTGTATGTCACCCTGGTGCTGATTGGATTTTGGTACGATTCGGAAGAAAATAACCTGCGTTTTTTGCAAAATGACCCCCAAAATCGTCAAAATTTAAAATAAAACACTACGTATGATCAAATATATCCATTAAATGTTTGTTTTACACGTAATTAATTGTTAACGAAGAAAATAATAAGACCAACCCCATTACATTACGACTAGTCGTTCTCGAGATATTTTAGTTTTTTCGTATTATCTCTGCGCCACCTTTGAAAATAAGTCCAGTTACCAAATGAGAACGAAAATTGAATTAAACTTGAATTACATTTAATTAAAATAAAGAGAACGCGGATATAAGTCTGCAGGAAAAATCATATGCTGCCCACATCAGATTTTTTTTTTTACTTTCCCTGTAATACATGATAATGTGTAGGGAAAGTATTGAAATCATGCCGAAAATCGCAACTCCAGTTTTCGACGGATCTACACGTTTTGGGACATCTAGAATACGAAAAAACTATTTTCAGCGTGACGTCTGTATGTGTGCGTCTCTATGTGTGTATCTGTCTGTGCAATGTATGTATCCACTCTAGCTCAGAAACTAATGGACCAAATTTCATGATATTTTATAAGTTAGTTACTTCAGATATGCCCTGGTGCTGATTAGGTTTTCGTATAATTCGGGATGAAAGAACCTACACATCTTGAGCATTCTAGAAACAGAAAAAAACAATATGTTTAACGTGGTGTCTGTGCACCTCTATGTCAGTCTGTTTGTCTGTCTCTGTGGATTATGTGTGTCTGTTTGCCTGTCTGTCTGTGTGCCTGTATGGGAAATGTATGTATCTAAAAAATTATTGCTTGAAATTCCATTCCATACAATTTGGTTGATATGTTTCTTGAACCCGATTTCATTTTGGTACGATTCGGAAAATAGGAACCTGCCCCTTTTTGCGTAATGGCCCGCAAAAACCGAAAAAGTATTGAAATCGTGTCGAAAATCGTAACTCGAGTTTTCGATAGATCTATACGTTTTGGGACCTCTAGAACACGAAAAAGCTATTTTTAGCGTGACGTCTGTGTGTGTGTGTGTTGTTCTTGTTGAAACCCAGATCGTCCGATCTACCAGAAAGGTGTAAGGTAACCGTTTGGACGGCCGGGAAGTGCCACCCAATTTAGACCGGAACCCAATGGGGAGGCATCCTCAGGGACCGTACCATCCTTCCCCTACCACCAACCTCTCGGAAGGACTTACGGACCCACATGTTTAACGTGATCGTCCTCCGCATGAACACGGCGGCAGTTGTGGCAGCGTGCAAATCCAGCTCGCAAACCACCGGGCTACCGCGCCCGAAAAGTGCCAACAGCACGCGGTGTTCCTAGGTGGTCACCCACCTAAGTACTAACCGCGCCCGATGCTGCTTGACTTCGGTGGTCTAACAAGAACCGGTGTTTTCAGAACGGTAGGGCCGTTGGCCCCTGTGTGTGTGTGTGTGTATGTGTATCTTCTTCTTCATTTCAAACCGTTCGATCTACTAGAAAGGTATATAGGTATCTGTTTGGACGGCCGGGAAGTGCCACCCAATTTAGACTGGAACTCAGTGGGAGAGGCATTCTCAGGGACTGTACCCTCCTTCCACTATCACCAACCACTGAGAAGGACTTACGGACCCACATGTTTAACGTGATCGTACTCCGCGTGAACACGGCGGCAGTTTTGGCAGTGATCGAGCCCGGGCCGACCGAGTGCAATTCCCTCCGCGCTAACCACTGGGATGTTGCGCCCCTTGTGTGTCTGTCTGTCTGTATGTATCCACTCTAACTGAAAAGCTGTCTGATCCAATTTACAAAATTTGATAGCTGAGTAACTTGAAAGTTACGCTGGATCCGCATAAAAAGCTAATCTATGGAAATCGTAGAGGGGGGGGGGGGGCGCGTCAAAGAGTTTATTGTATAGAAATGTCGATCGGCCATCACGACAATTTCACAGAGTGTTCCCAAAAGCATTTCCCAACAGAGCGCGCGCTAAATTAATTATTTGTAACGGCCTCAATTTTTTTTTCTTTCTTTGCCCGCCTTCAAAATATTCATTTAGCAGCCCCGTATTCATGTCAGAACTGATGGATGGATGTATTAGGCTGGGGGCGTGATTGTTTTATTGAAAGTAAGTAGAGCCCTGAAGGTTCATACACGTATGCTTTACATCCCAGGTTTAAATAAAGCAGGAAAGATCAATCACGGCATAAAGCATTGATTATGAAACACTTTCCAACTGAAATGCAATTTTATTTAAGTATATATAAAATGCGATACATTCAGCTCTCATATTTTTAAATTATCACAGTACTACAGTGATGTGTTATATTTGAAACTTCAAACTTCATTGAAAAAAAAAATGAGCTTTATTCAAATGACGTTATTGAAATATAAATCATCTGGCTCTCTATGTAAAAGCAGTACATGAATGTTTCATTCACATTACTTTCAGCAATTCTTATACAACAAATCTTATAATCATTTGTTTACATTCCGTGTTCATTAAAATTAGGCTTCGTTGTAGGAGTAATCAAAGTTTGATGACCACTTAAACTAAAAATCTGATGTGGGCAGCACATGACTTTCGCTGCAGACTTATAATCACGTCCTTCTTTATGTTAATCAAATTTAATTCAATTTTCGTTCTCATTTGATAACTAGACTTATTTTCAAAGGTGGCGTAGAGAAAATACAAAATAAACTTAAATATCTCGAGAACGGCTATTCGTAATGTAATGGGGTTGGTCCTATTATTTTCTTCGTTAACAATTACGTATAAAACAAGCATTTAATGGATATATTTGAGTATACGTAGTGTTTTATTTTAGATTTTGACGATTTTTGCAGGTCATTTTGCAAAAAAAGGCAGGTTATTTTTTTTCGAATCGTACCAAAATCTAATCAGCACCACGGTATCCCACAAGTGACTTACGTACCAAATTTTACGAAATTTGGTTCATTAGCTTTTGAGTTAGAGGGTATACATACATTGCACAGACAGACAGACACACACACAGAGTCACTCTAAAAATAGCTTTTCGTGTTCCAGAGGTCCCAAAACGTGTTGATCCGTCAAAAACTCGAGTTACGATTTTCGGTATGATTCAAATACATTCTCTATACATTACCATGTATTGCAGAGAAAGTAAAAAATAGTGTAATTGCGTTAGCTCAAAATATGGATGCACAGAAACTACACAAAAATAAGGTAGTTTTAGGACTAATGCAGCACAGGACTAATGCTGACAGTTTTAGGACTAATGCATAATTCAATTTTCGTTCTCATTTGGTAACTGGACTTATTTTCGAAGGTGGCGTAGAGAAAATACGAAAAAACTAAAATATCTCGAAAACGGCTAGTCTTAGTGCAATGGAGTTGGTCTTCTTCTTTTTTTCGTTAAGAATTACGTATAAAACAAGCATTTAATGGATATATTTGAGCATACATAGTATTTTATTTTAGATTCTGACGATTTTTGCTAGCCATTTTGCTAAAAAAGGCAGGTTATTTTTTTTCCGAATCGTACTAAAATATAATCAGCATCAGGGTAATCCAGAAGCGACGTATCTACCGAATTTTGTAAACTTTGATCCATTAGTTTTTCAGCTAGAGTGGATATAGACAATTTTTGCGAGCCATTGCGCAAAAATATGCGGGTTGTTTTTTTCTCGAATTGTACCAAAAACTAATCAGCACCAGGGTCACACCCAAGTGACCTACCAATTTTACCTACCAAATTTTATGAAATTCGATCCATTAGTTTTTGAGTTAGAGTGGATACACACATTGCATAGACAGACAAACAGACACACACACACACAGACTTACGTATAAAACTAAAAAACTACACGAAAAACTAAAAATAGTTTTTTCGTGTTCTGGAGGTCCCAAAGCGTGTAGATCCGTCGAAAACTCGAGTTGCGATTTTCGACATGATTCCAATACTTTTCCTATACATTACCATGTATTGCAGGGAAAGTAAAAAAAAAATAAATAAAATAAAAAAAAATAATAATAATTAAAAAAAAAATAATAATAATAATAGTAATAATAATTTGAATATCTAGGGAATGTCATATGCTGCTCACATCAGATTTTTTGTATTCTGATATTGATTATGGCAGAGCATATGAGAAACTCCAGTTGCCATTAAACAAGTTTAAAATATATTTCTTAAAATTTTTAACAGTAGAACATTTAAAGCAGTAGAACATTTATTTTTTTGGTTTTTATAAACCTAAAATTGGGTTTTGCACTCAAATCTCCACCTCTCTATTCAAACTATATTCTCTCTTTGTCATAGAAAAGCATTCTATGGTGTTATCCAACGACTCTACTCGCTTTTGCCGTGCTCGACAGCCCTTGTCCCGTTCGATTTGTGTCAAGGGGTCATCTCTCCCTTCAGTGACCCCTTAACACCAAATCGTCGGCGCCTGGCAGTTCCCGAGCCCTTTTTCCGTTTCCAAATTGGATTTGGGGTTGGGCGAGCGAGCAGGTGGCAACGGTTCACAGAGTATTTTTGAGTATTTTTTAGTTGAACAGGGAAAAATCGTTTGCATACAATTTTAAAATCAGAAAATCTGATGTGGGCAGCACCTGACATTCCTTATGTAAAGCAATGCATTTACTCCTTTTACAGTAAAAAAAAAAAAAAAAAATCTGATGTGGGCAACACATGACTTTCCTTATATAATCTAATGAATTTACTACTTTTACAGTAAAAAAAAAAAAATTCTTATAGTTGATACTAATATTCTTTCCAAGATATTGAATTTTCGACAATGAGTCGTCATTTGCATTGATTTAGCGTCATTTTTATCCATTTGGCGAGATTTTCGTTAATTTGGCAACATTTTAAAAAGTTGCCAAGTTGGCGACATTCCGCCAATTTCGTCTCCAAAATCTCGCTAAGCGTTATGGACTCAGAAATAAGTTATGTTTATAACAGAGAAATGGCGTCCAAATACGAAAGTATTACTCAAAGTATCTTTTCTCATGAATGGAACGAATTAGATCCACGAGAATGGTGTCATCCAATATAGCGCTTGATATTACATATGAAAAGTGAATACATTTCACAATAGCTAATATTTTCTTTATTTTATGTGATTTTTTGATAAATTTATTTGAAAAATGTGCAATATCTCGAGAACGGTTCATGCTAACGTTCTAAAATTTATGTCAATCGTTTTCTAATGCAAAATTACAGAAGTAATGACTATTTGCGTAACTTTATTAAAGATTTTGATTTTTTGATAATGTTTTCAAAATTTCACTCGAAAATTTAGTGGGTTCTGAATATTAGACTGCGAAAAAACAATAGGCTTTCAGTATTCACGGATTATAATTTTTGAATCAAATTTTGTACGAATCGCTCCATTTCGTGAGATATTATCTCCACAGACTCACTGACACATACATACTTTAACACACACACACACAGACATCACCTCAAAAACGTTTGATTCCTGTTCAGAGATGCTTTGAAACGTGCTCTCCCGTCGAAAACTCGAATTCGAATTTTCGACCCCGTCACAATAATTTCCTTATACATTATACTATGGATTTAAGGAAAGTAATAATATACTGATAAATTGAAATAGTTGAATTATCACTTTCCTTATACACAATGTATAAGGGAAGTATTGTGATGGGATCGATAATTCGAAGTCGACATACATTTCACGCAATCACTAAACTGGCAATTATCAATATGGTTAGCATTCGCAGTAAGCAATATAAACCACATTTTAAAATATTTTAATAATTAATAATTCATCAATTTGAGATATCGTCAAGTTGGCAATATTTCGCCAAGTTAGTCGTCAAATTTCTCAAATTGATCGCCAAGTGTTACAAATAAATGGAGAGAACATTTTTTTATATATAAATGACTGTTGGCAAATTCTGAGGCGTTAAAATACAAAACTATTACACAAAGTATCTTCTCTCGTGAATGGAATGACCTAGATTCACGAGAAAAATATTAACAAATTTATTGTGTAATATTACACGTGAAAAGTCAACATATTTCTCAATAGTTAATACTTTTCTTAAATTTTATATGATTTTGTGAATTTTTTTTTTTTAAATAAATGCAATCTCGAGAACGATTTATGCTAGTGGTCTAAAATTTGTGTGAATCGTTTTCTAATGAAAAACTACATAAGAAATGATTATTTACGTAACATTATTAAAAGTTCTGATTTTTTTTTTATTATTATTATTCTTTCAACATTTCATTCGAAATTTTGGGGGGGTCTTCCAAACATTCGATTATGTTTCGAATCAATGGCCTTTTAGTCATCACGGATTGTAATTTTTGTACTCTTTCGCTCGAAACGTTCCATACGTTCGTGAGATATCGTCTTTACAGACTCTAGAACACACACACACACACACCTTTACACATACTTACACACACGCACACACCAACATATTTACACACACACACACACCTTTACACATACTTACACACACGCACACACCAACATATTTACACACACACACACACACCTTTACACATACTTACACACACGCACACACCAACATATTTACACACACACACACACCTTTACACATACTTACACACACGCACACACCAACATATTTACACACACACACACACCTTTACACACACGCACACACCAACATATTTACACACACACATACACCTTTACACATACTTACACACACACACACACACACACACACACACACAGGCACCACCTCAAAAACGATCGATTCGAGATCAAAGATGGAAACGTGACCTTCCGTCGAAAATTCGAATTCGAAATTTCAACCCCGCCATAATACTTTTCCTATAGAGCATGGGCACGAGCGTAAATAAACAACCTGCGTAGTAAAATGCGCAGAAACTTAAGGGCAAAAGGGCATTATTTTTACCATAGCGTGTAATGGTAAACTGACGATGATAGCCAATAAAAATTGATTGACCCATTAAACATCGAAATTTATCTTTATGATGAAAATAAGTTATTTAGAATTCTTAAATAACAACATACTAAAAAGCAGTTTAAGTGATTTTAAGTGAAGGTACACTGCTACTCATTTTTACCGTAGTCACTTATTAGCGTTCTAAAGAAGTATACATTGGCTAGCAAATTCTGCAATGTATATACGAGAGAGAAGGAAAAGATAGATATATAACGATATTTCTTTAAAAAAACTCGTGTATATATTTTAATTAAAGTGTATTTTCCGGTTAATTAAAAATATCCATCAAAGAAGATACATTTAGATCTGTACTGCTAAAATGAGAGGTTAAAGGACTGCAAGTTTCTAAAGTAGCCGTTTTTAATACAGAAATAATGAAAACTTCCATACTGCTAAATTACTACTTTCCCTGCAATACTTGGTAATGTATAGGGAAAGTATCGGAATCATGTCGAAAATCGCGACTCGAGTTTTCGACGGATCTACACGTTTCGGGACCTCTAGAATACGATAAAACCATTTTTAGCGTGACGTCTGTGTGTGTGTCTGTCTATCCGTGTGTCTGTCTGTCTGTGTGTCGGTCTGTCTGTGCAGATTTTGTATCCACTCTAACTGAAAAACTAATTGACCGATTTTCATAAAATTTGGTAGGTAAGTCGCTTGTGGGTCATCCTGGTGCTGATTAGATTTTGGTACGATTCGGAAAAAATAACCTATCTTTTTTTGCGAAATGACCAGCAAAAATCGTCAAAATCTAAAATAAAAACTAC
Source organism: Amaurobius ferox (assembly GCA_951213105.1). Classification (NCBI taxonomy): domain Eukaryota; kingdom Metazoa; phylum Arthropoda; class Arachnida; order Araneae; family Amaurobiidae; genus Amaurobius; species Amaurobius ferox. The sequence goes on from OX578155.1 coordinate 91,263,245, forward strand.
GTATGGTTAAATACATCCATTAAATGCTTGTTTTATACGTAATATTTAACGACGAAAAAGAATAAGACCAACCCCATTACACTAAGACTAGCCGTTCTCGAGATATTTTAGTTTTTTTTCGGATTTTCTCTACGCCACCTTTGAAAATAAGTCCAGTTACCAAATGAGAACGAAAATTGAATTAAAAGTGAATTAAATTTAATTAAAATAAAGAGAACGTAAATATAAGTATGCAGGGAAAGTCATGTGCTGCCCACATCAGATTTTTTTTTTTTTTTTGGAAATGTAAGCGTAAAATGGTCCGTGTGACGGTACGTGTCCATGCTCTTACATCGTACTATGTATATAGAGAAAGTAACGAACAACAGGATTATTTTACTAAGTAGCACGGAATTATAACCTTCAACGAACCGGTAGCCCACCATTCAAGGATTAATAAATCACCAAACGTGACAAACTTTGCAAATAAATCAAATTTTGGAAATTTCAAGGTAATTACAACAGAAATGACGTCACCCGAGACTGATTGGAGCTGTTCATCTCGAACGGTAAAAACCGAATCGAGCAATACGCAGTGACGTTTTGTTATGATCTTTGGACAAAATCGCCATAATCTTTCAATGACCCCGTTCTCGATAAAACTCCTTCCGTTTGTCCCCATCTACTTACTTTCTGCACGTACGCCAAGTTGTGTTCGAAATCATATGTCTGTCACACGACAGATGTAAGCTCTTAGATGGATATATTTTCTTTCTTTTTCCTTTCGAGCTTATATCGTACGACGCATTTGGTGTCACTTGCAAATGAAATAAGAGCTTGATTGTGTGAGAGAAAGAGAGAGAGAGGGATGTATTGTGCATTGAGGCGCTTCTTGAGTTATATCAAACACTTACTTCTCAGTAAGGCAAGTAGTAGCATATAACTAATTATTTCACCCACGCTTCGCCCGTTCCCGATGACTAGTGGCTACTAAATGTGACTACACACACAAAATAAATGTATTGAATAAAAAAAAATAACTGCTTCAAATTTAAGCGTAAAAATGTGATGTGGTTAGCACATGACTTTCCCTACACACTTAAATTCATTTTTTCTTTATTTCTTATTTCTTAATTTTTTTTAAAAGAATTTAAAAATGAACAACTAGGGTAAATCAAATATATCAGATATATCGTCAACTGTTTTAATTACGTCCCAGACGATCATAACAGAATTCGATTTTACTTTCCCTGCAATACATGATAATGTATAGGGAAAGTATTGGAATCCTGCCGAAAATCGCAACTCGAGTTTTCGAGGGATCTACACGTTTCAGAACCTCTACAACACGAAAGAAGTATTTTTAGCGTGACGTCCATGTGTGTGTGTGTATATATGTGTGTGCGTGTATGTCTGTCTGTGCAATGTATGTATCCATTCTGACTCAAAAACTAATTAACCAAATTTCATAGAATTTGGTAGATATGTCATATGCAGGTTACTTTGGTGCTAATTAGATTTTGGTATGATTCGCGAAAAAAGAACCTACATTTTTTTTATTTTTTTTGCGAAATGGCCCGCAGAAATCGCATGTATCCACTCTTACAGAAAAACTAATTGACCCAATTTCACAAAATTTCGTAAATAAGTCACTTGTGGATCATTCTACCAAATTCTAATCAGCACCGTATTCAGTATCCCATAAATGACTTATCTACCAAATTGTGTGAAATTTGATCAATTAGTTTTATAGCTAGAGCCGATACATGAGATTTTTGCTTTTCCATTTCACACACACACACACACACACACACAAAAAAAAATCTGATGTGGGCAGCACATGACTTTCCTTATATAATGCAATGAATTTACAACTTTTACAACAAAAAAATATGTTATTCTTATGGTAGATACTTATATTCTTTCCAACATATTGAATTTTCTTTAATTAGTCGTCATTTTCATCCATTTTGGCGTCATTTTTATCCATTTGGCGAGATTTTCGTTAATTTGGCAACATTTAAAAAGTCGCCAAGTTGGCAACATTACGCCAAATTCGTCGCCAAAATCTCGCCCAGTGTTATGGACGGAGAAATAAGTTATTCTTATAGCAGATAAATGACTATTGGCGTTCAAATACAAATGTATTACTCAAAATATCTTTTCCTATGAATGGAACTAGCTAAATCCACGAAAATGATGTCACCCAATTTATCGTATGATATTGCATATGAAAAGTGAACATGTTTCTCAACAGTTATTATATTTTTTTTAATTTATGGATTTTTTGATAAATTTATTTGAAAATGTGCAATATCTCGAGAACGGTTCATGCTAGCGTTCTAAAGTTTATGTCAATCGTTTTCTAAAGAAAATGACATAATAAATATATATTTGAGTAACTTTATTAAAGGTTTTGATTTTTTGATGATTTTTTCAAAATTTCACTCGAAAATTGAGGGGGGTTCTGAACATTCGATTGCGTTTAAAAACAATAGGCTTCCAGTATTCACGGATTGTGATTTTTGTACCAAATTTCATTCGAATCGCTCCATTCGTTCGTGAGATATCGTCTCCACAGACTCACTGACGCGCACACACACACACACACACACACAGACATGAGCTCAAAAATGTTTGATTCGTGATCAGGGATGCTTGAAACGTGCTCTCCCGTCGAAAACTCGAATTCGAATTTTCGACTCCGTCACAATACTTTCCTTATACATTATGTACATAAGGAAAGTAATAAAGACGGGTTCTTTTATTACGAATTGTACCAAAATCTAATTAGCACCAGGGTCACATACAAGTGACATGCCTGAAATTTGGTCCATTAGTTTTGAGTTAACGTGGATACATGCATTGCGTATACATACACACTGACACACACATAGATGCCACGCTAAAAAAAAGCTTTTTCGTGTTCTAGAGTTCCAACGTATAGATTCGTCGGAAACTCGAGTTGCGATTTTTAACACGATACCGATACTTTACCTATATATTACCATGTATTGCAGGGAAAGTAAAACTATATGCTCAAATGCATTAATTAAATGCTTGTATTATACATAAAGAAAACACGAAAAGAATGAGATCAAACTCATAACTCTAAGATTAATCTTTCCCGAAATATTTTAGTTTTTTAGCCTTTTTGCCAAGCCGCCTTTGAAAATATTAGGAAAATTGAATTAGACAGGCGAATTCAGTGTAATTTCAATTAATTATCTGTGCTGTGTGCCATTAAACTCAATGAATTTTGAAAGAGAGAAATAAAAAGAAAATAAATTTATGTCTGTAGGGAAAGTCATATGCTGCCCACATCAAATTTTCATCTCTCGAAGAACAGGGCGTTTTCTCAAAGTAAATAAATAAAAAAAAAATAGAGCAGGTGTTCCTAAACTTATTGAGCTGATTGTCACATTTAGATATTGAAAGTGCTAGGTGGGCTAAATAGAAAAATCTGATGTGGGCGGCACATGACTTTCGCTGCAGACTCAATTTTTTTTTATTTCTTCAAGAATTCATTAAATTGAGTTTAATTGCACAAAATAACACTAAATTTGCATTTGTAATTTAATTCCTGTGTTTTATTTGGTAATTGGACATTTTTCCAAAGACGACATAACAAGAATGCGAAAAATTTCAAATATCTAGAGAACGGGGAGTTCTAGAGTATAATGGAGTGTGTTATATTCTTTTCCTCGTCAAGAATTACATATAAAACAAGCATTTAATGAATACATTTTAACATACGTAATCTTTTTCTTAGATTTTTGCGAATTTTGTGGGCCATTTCATAAAGAAAGGTAGGTTGTTCTTCTCCAAATAGTACCAAAATGTAATCAACACAAGAGTATCCCACAAGTAACTTATCTACCAAATTTTGTGAAATTTGGTCAGTTAGTATTTTAGCTAGAGTGGATACATGAAATTCTTAAGGGCCATTTCGGAAAAAAAAAAAAAAAAAAAAAAAAAAAAGCGGGTTCTGTTTTACCGAATCGTATCAATAAACAGCGCCAGGGTCACACCTAAGTAAGATACCAACCAAATTTTATGAAATTCTGGCAATTAGTTTTTTAGTTAGAGAGTGGGTATATACATTACACAAGCAGACAGACAAATGCACACACAGACGTCACGTTAAAAATAGTTTTTTCGCATTCTAGAGGTCTCGAAATGTGTAGGTCCGTCGAAAACTTGAGTTGCGATTTTCGGCATGTTTCCAATACTTCCCCTATACATTACCATGTATTGCAGGGAAAATAAAAATCTGATGTGGGCAGCACATGACTTTCCCTGTAGACTTACATTCACGTTCTTTTTATTTAAATTAAATTTAATTCACTTTTAATTCAATTTTTGTTCTCATTCGGTAACTGAGCTTACTTTCAAAGCTGGCGTAGTGAAAATGCGAAATAACTAAAATATCTCGAGAACGGCTAGTTCTAGTGTAATAATGTTGGTCTTATTCTTTTCAATTTTAAACATCACGTATAAAACAAGCACTTAATGGATATATTTGAGCATACGTAGTTCTTTATTTTAGATTTTGATGATTTTTGCGGGCCATTTCGCAAAAAAGAAAAAGGCTTCTTACTCTTTTCCATCTAACCAGGGAAAGTGACTTATTTACACAAGTGACTTATTTACCAATTTTTGGAAAATTTGGTCTATTAATTTTTCGGCTTGAGTGAAGACAGGCAATTTTTGCGGGCCATTTCACAAGAAAAGGCGGGTTCTTTTATCTCGTATTACACCAAAAACTAATCAGCACAAGCGTCACACACACGTGACTTATCTACGAAATTTTATGAAATTGGGTCCATTAGTTTTTGAGTTAGAGTGGATACATACATTGCAAAGACAAGACACACACACAGACGCCACGCTAAAAATGGTTTTTCGTATTCCAGAGGTCCCAAAACGTATAGATCCGTCGAAAACTGGAGTTGTGATTTTCGGCATGATTCCAGTACTTTCCCTATACATTACCATGCATTGCAGGGAAAGTAAGAGACATACATTTTTCTCTGTATGTGATACGCCATTATTAATTCCAAATTAATCATTATTAATCATTTCCATTATTAATCATTTATAGTTATGTTTTTTTTTCACACGATAATAATGAAAAGCAATTATGGTAGATAAATATACACGACAAAAATTAATAAATGCCAGACATTTTTTTAACAATGAAATACCAAAAAATCTGACGTGGGCTGCACTTGATTTTCTCTTCAAACTCAAATTCATTTCTTCTTTATTTCCTTTATAATTCATTAAATTGAGTGTAATAGTACAAAAAAATCTGATGTAGGCAACACATGACTTCCCTTATATAAAATATTATATTTCATATAAAATGGATTGTTGCATTATTAAATAAATTTTACTGATTTTGGATTAAAAAATCTGATGTGGGCAACACATGACTTTCCTTATATAATGCAATGAATCTACTACTTTTACAGTTAAAACAATGTTGTTCTTATAGTAGATACTTATATTCTTTACAAGATATTGAATTTTCTTCAATGAGTCGTCATTTTCATTGATTTAGCGTCATTTTTATCCATTTGGCGAGATTTTTGTTAATTTAGCAGCAATTAAAAATTTTGCCACGTTGGCGACATTCCGCCAAATTCGTCGCCAAAAGCTCGCCAAGCGTTATGGACGGAGAAATAAGTTATTCTTACAGCAGATAAATGACTATTGGCGTTTAAATACAAAAGTATTACTCAAAGTATCTTTTTTCAAGAATGTTACGAGCTAGATCCACGAGAATGATGTCACCCAATTTATCGCATGGTATTACATATAAAAAGTGAACATGTTTCTCAATAGGAAATATTTTTTTTTATTTTATATAACATTTTGATAATTTTTATGAAAAAATGTGCAATATCTCGAGAACGGTTCATCTTAGCGTTCTAAAATTTTTGTCAATCGTTTTCTAATGAAAAATTGCATAAGAAATGTCTACATGCGTAACTTTATTAGCGGTTTTGATTTTTTGACGATTTTTTCAAAATTTCACTCCAAAATTTAGGGGAGTTTTGAACATTCGATTGCGTATAAAAAAAAAATAGGATTCCAGTGTTTACGGATTGTGATTTTTGTTCCAAATTTCGTTCGAATCGGTCCATTCGTTTGTCAGTTATCGTCTCCACAGACTCACTGACACACACATACACTTTCACACACACACACACACACACACACATACTTTCACACACACACACACATACTTTCACACACACACACACACATACTTTCACACACACACATACAGTCATCACTTCAAAAATGTTTGATTCGTGATCACGGATGCTTGAAACGTGCTCTCCCGTCGAAAACTCGAATTCGAATTTTCGACCCCGTCACCATACTTTCCTTATACATTATGTATAAGGAAAGTAAAAAAAAAGGCATTAAGAAAGTAAAGTGTTTATTCATATTGAAATTTAAATGCTGCTTAGTCACTGGCATGCAAATATTATTTAGGCGTTCTGGTTCTGAGCTTTTCGACATATTCACGAATATTATTCTCCTTAGAATATTTCCACTATGAAATATTTATTCATGAAAAAATGCTTGGAAAACTAAAACGACATCTTTAAAGGAGACTTAAACTCACTGACACGACCGGGGCCACGAGAATTTCTCGCGGGTCGGTATAATGGATGCTAGGGCTAGGGCCCGGCCCGGCTTCGGGTGGTTGAGAAACACTGCTATATCGTGTGCACACCTTGCGTACACAGGTGGAGGACTTATTTCCCAAAATGTTCGAAATATCAAGGGTTCTTAGAAACGTGCTTTCTCGTCGAAATCTCAAATTCGAAAAAAACTTTCTGGGAAAACAATGCTTTATTTATACAATAGTATGAAACCTTAAAAATTCAAAACAATCGCGCGGGAGCAAAAAAACAAACAAACAAACAAAAACAATCTATTCTGCCCAAGTTAAGAATAAACAGACGACGGATCAGGGTCTTTTGAATATAATGACGTCATCGGAAAGGCGTATGGTGACTCAGCGCCGCCGTTAGCAAATTCACGAAACTACTGCAAAAGTACCTGGACATGCATTGGAGCTATGATGCAAGTCGTGATAGAAATAATCCGAAAACGATATTTAAATTAGGAAGCGTGACGTCATGGTCACAGTTGCTCAAGTCTCAGGCCACGATACCTAGGCCAGGTCGTATTTTTGCGTTTTTACATATGCAAAGTAGCAAGATGCTCGAAAGAAGAGATGAGGGAAGGGGGTGCTCCCATTTTTTAAATGGCCTACTTTCCTTATTCCAACAATATATCCTATAATTTAATGTTCTTCATAGAAAAATGTATATATATGCTCTTCATAATATATATATTTCATAGTATAATGTACAGAGAAAATATCGTGACGAGTCGAAAATTCGCATTTGACTTTTCGACAGAATAACACGTTTCAAATATCAATGAACTCAAACGAACGTTCTTGAGTCTCTCTCTCTCTCTCTCTCTGTGTGTGTGTGTGTGTGTGTGTGTCTGTTGAAGAGCGATATCTCACGAACGAAGGGGGCGTTTCGAAAATAATTTGGTAAGATTATGATAATCAGAGAATACTTATTGTTTTCAGACGTAATCGACTGTCCAGAATATCCGCTGGCTCACCACCAATATTCGAATAAAGTTTTGAAAGAATTATTAAAAATTCAGACTCTAATACCTTCAAAATTAATGTTTTAAATGATTTTTTTATATATATATAATAAAATGAAATATTTATCATGAAATCTTTTAATAAATGAATCTTTCGATCGCTAGCTTGAACCGTTTTCTAGATATTGTACGTTTAAAAAGAAAAATTAAAAAATACTTAGTATCATCCAACATGTTCACTTTCCATATGCAATATTAGGAAAAAAAAATCTGTTAACATTATTCTCGTGGATTTCGTACGTTCCATTCACGGGAAAAGATACTTTTTACAGTAGCTTTATACTTTGTCGTCCAAAAATTCGCCGTAATCTTTTTTTTTTTCGCAGGATATTAATTTAATTCTCATTGCATGTTACTAAGGATTTTGCCCTGCAGGTGAGTCTGTTTGGACTTCCCAAAGGAGGAGTTTCCCCAAAGTGTCCAATTTCAATTTATGTGACATTATTTTAGTGCCAAAAAACATTGCTCCGTGGATCTTGTATAGCATTTTTTTTTACTGAAAGTCATTGCATTATGTGTGAAAAGTCATGTGCTGCTCACATCATTTTTAACAATTTTCAACATAATTGAAAAGATAAAAGTGTTCATGACTTTGTTCATTTTGTCTGTCTGTCTGTCCGTTCACACGAAAACTGCCGTAAAAATGACTTTATCAAAATGAAATTTTAGTATGTTGTTGAGACGGTCTGTGGGACATATGGGAATGTAAATGAATAATATCACCCAATTAGTTTTGGATTGAACCCGGGTTGAAAAAATAAAATACATTGAACTATATGGGATCTAATATTTTAAACATTTTTGAAGCGAAGTTAAAATTCACAAATTGCTTCAAAAATTTTAGAAAATATTTAAATTATCCCATACAATATATAAAAAAAAATTAAAATTAAAATTAAAATAATAATGACACCCATATCATATGAAGAGATCACGTGAGCCACTTCAAAATAACATATGGCATCTATCTATCCTTTTTTCCTATTGTAAAAATCGTGATTTTTAAAGTTATTTTACATTTATATTTAATGTTGCATCCGTCCTAAAAATGCTTTATTTTTGCGTGTTATCTGTGTATTTAAATTCCGTGTCTACGCAATTACAATATTTTTGTGTTTAAATGATCCTCAAACTTTGACTAGTTCTACGACGAAGCCTAATTTTATTGCATGCAGAATGTAAACAAGCGATTGAAAGATGAGTTGTATAAGAATTGGTGAATTTTTTTTACGCCAAATTACTATTTAGCTCTGACTTCTGGAATAAAAGTGACATGAATGAAACACATTCACTGCTTTTACATAGAGAGCCAGACGATTTTTATTTCGATGTCGTCATTTGAATAAAGTTTATTTTTAACACTTTACAACATAGTTGAAAAGTGTTTATGACTTTGTTTCATTCTGTCTGTCCGTTAACACGATAACTGCTGTAAAAATGACTTTATCAAAATGAAATTTTAGTATGTTGTTCAGACGGTCTGTGGGACTTATGAGAATATAAATGAATAATATTACACAATTAGTTTTGGATTGAACCAGGGTTGTAAAAATGAAATACATTGAACCCTATGAGACCTAATGTTTCAAACATTTTTTAAGCGAATTTAAAATTCACAAATTGTTTCGAAAGTTTTAGAAAATATTCAAATTATCCCATAAAATACATAAAAAAAATTTCAGCAAAATATATTCAGTAGTTTTTAAAATAAAAATAAAAATAATAATTACACCCTTTATATGAAGAGATCACGTGACCCACTTCAAAATAAAATATGTCATCCATTTTGTGTCAAAATCGTGATTTTTAAAGTTCTTTTTCCGAATCGTACCAAAATCTAATCAGCACCAGGTTATCCCAGAAGTTACTTATCCAAAGAATTTTGTGAAATTTTGTCAAGTAGTTCTTCAGCTAAAGTGGATAAACGCAATTTTAGCTGGCCATTTCGCTAAAAGAGGCAGGCTATTTTTCCAAATTATATTGAAATGAAATCAGCACCAAAGTATCCCGCAGGTGATTTGTCTATCAAATTTTGTGAAATTTGGTCAAGTAGTTTTTGATTTAGAGTGGATACATTCATTGCACATTCATACATGCACATATACACATTCATACATACACACACACCGCGCATACACAGATACCGCACATATACACATACACGCACACACACACTATATGCACATACACGTACACGCACATGCAGGCACACACACCGCACACACACATACACCGCGCACACACACACACATACACCCACACCACACACTCACACATCACACATACATACACGCACACACATTAATTATACACATACACACAAGCACACACATCGCACACACCGCATAACACCGCACACACACATACGCGCGCGTACACATCACACACACATGCTTACACATCACACACACACACTACCACATACACACACCATACACACATACGCAAGCACACACACACACCGCATACACACACACACATACACGCACATGCACACACAGATGCCACGCTGAAAATAGTTTTTTCAGGTTAAGTGTTCGAAAGGTATAGATCAAACTAAAATTCGAGTTGCGATTTTCGACACGATTCCAATATTTTCCCTACACATTATGCATTTTAGGAGCCGTAAAAATGTATAACTTTGTGTATATAATGTTCTTGTGGAAATTCTCATTAGAAATTTAATTGAGGTGCATATTAAATTCAACACATTTTTTTTTTAGATTGCAAGCATTGTGATAATATGTCTCAGTCTTCTTCTGCATTGCTGCAAGTTTCTTGAGCCCAATTGCCACCGCATCTTATCCTCTCCTTTCAGTTTCGGTATAAGTAATTACAGTAGAGGTAAGTTTCGTCATTGTTTCTTTTCGGTAGTAAAAGAGCTTTCATTCAAGATTTTTCTTTTGTTTTTCTCATTTTTCCATCCATCATGTCTATGTTTTAGGGCTACTCATTAGACATAAGGAAGTAAGGTGGTCAGTGGCTTGACTAGTATTAAGCGCGGTTAAAGAGACAGTTAAGTTTCTAAGGAACATACGGGGTTCCAGTCCGAGCAGAACTATTTGCGGCACCCAGAACAAGACACATTTCTTCTCAGAAATTTTATTGAGGAATAAAAGTTATTTCATGGTTATTATAATAAATATATGTATTAAGTTATTTATGAACCATTAAACTGATTTTTATAAAAAAATTTGTGAAAATTATGTAGGGAAAGTTAAATATATATTTTACTTTCCCTGCAATACATGGTAATGTATAGGGAAAGTATTGGAATCATGCCGAAAATCGCAACTCGAGTATTCGACGGATCTATACGTTTCGAGACCTCTGGAATACTAAAAAAGCATTTTTAGAGTGACGTCTGTGTGTGTGTCTGTGTGTGTGTCTGTGTGTCTGTCTGTCTGTCTATACAGATTTTGTATCCACTCTAACTAAAAAACTAGTGGACCGAAATTCATAAAATTTGGTAGGTAAGTCACTTGTGGGCGAATCTAGTGCTGATTAGTTTTGGGTACGATTTGGGATAAAAGAACCCGCCTTTTTTTTGCGAAATGGCCCGCAAAAGCTTGTATCCACTTTAGCTAAAAAAACTAATGGATGGTATTTCACAAAATTCGGTAGATACGTCACTTGTGGGTCACTCTGGTGCTGATTAGATTTTAGTACGATTCGGAAAAAAGTAGCCTGTCCTTTTTTGCCAAATGGCCCGCAAAACTCGAGAAAACCTAAAATAAAGAACTACGTATGCTAAAATATAACCAATAAATGCTTGTTTTATACGTAATTTTTAACGAAGTAAAGAATAAGACCAACCCCATTACACTAGGACTAGCCGTTCTCGAGATATTTTAGTTTTATCGTATTTTCTCTACTGCACCTTTGACAATAAGTCCAGTTACCGAATGAGAACAATAATTGAATTAAAAGTGAATTAAATTTAATTAAAATAACGAGAACGTGGAAATAAGTTTGCGGGGAAAGTCATGTGCTGCCCACATCAGATTTTTTATTTTATCTACAATATAGAGAAAGTATTGCAATAGGGTCGAAAATTGGAATTAAACATTTAGACGGATCTACATGTTTGGGGCACTCTAGAAAATGAATCGACCATTTATAGTGTGACGTATGTATGTGTGTGTGTGTGTGTTTGTGTATGTTTGTGTGTGTTTGTCTGTGTGTGTGTGTGTCTGTTTGTCTCTCTGTGCGTTTGTCTCTGCATGTGTGTATCTATACAGGGTGTCCAAAAAGATTGAAACGCGCTTTAATTCTTTACCTGTTGGAGATAAGTGGGCAATGTAAATTGCAAAAATGTTGAAAGTAAGGTAGGACATAAGACTACGTTAATGAAATAGTCCTCCCATTCATTTTCAAAAAGTGACATTTTTTAAATTTTTATACGATCCCCTTAGGCAATTTGGGTCAATCAGAAATTTTTTATTTTTAATGCAACAAGATCCCGCATTAAAAAAAACCCCGCATATCTGTATCTTTAAAATCAACTGAATTATGATAAAAGAAAAAAAATCTGACTTATGCCACTTTTCCGTACCATTTGAAAGGCTGTTTCATCAGTGAAAATAGCGTACATAAACAAATTGACGATGAAAATTGTTTAGATCAAAAATACGTTAATATGAGTCAAATTTTTTTTATCACAAATGCATCTAAATAAAGCATTACACAGACAGAGATCATATAAAGCAGTGGTACTCATTACGCGGTTGGGTATCCTATGTATTATCATCCAGTTTTATCTTTTGTGTGATATGTCACAAATTTACATTTCTAATTTGATATAGGGTCCCCATTCATAATGTTCAATTTTCAATTAAATATAACTCGCTCAATTTTAAAAATACAGATATGCTTTTTTTTTTGTCTAAGGGGGTCGTATAAAAATTTAGAAAGTGTAACTTTTTTAAAATGAATGAGAGGACTATTTCATTAACGTAGTCTTATTTCCTACCTTATTTTCAACATTTTTGCAATTTACATTGCCCACTTATCTCCAACAGGTAAAGAATTAAAGCGCGTTTCAATCTTTTTGGGACACCCTGTATGTGTGTGAGTGTTTGTCTCTGTGGGTGTACGTTTGTCTATGTGTGTGCTTGTATGTGTGTGCGTGTTTGTATTTGTCTGTGCGTGTGTTTTCTATATTTGTATGTGTTTGTTTGTTTGTGTGTGTGTGTGCAATGCATGTATCCAATCTCTCTCTCTCTCTCTCTCCCCCTCTGTGTGTGTGTGTGTAATGGACGTATCCAACCTGTTTGTAGGTGTGTGTGTTTAATGGATGTATCCAACCTGTGTGTGTGTGTGTATGTATCCACATTTGTGTGTTTGTGTGTTCTAGAAAATACAAAAAATATATTTTTAGCGTAACGTCTGTGTATGTGTGTGTGTTTAGTAAAATCGAAAATGCGAATGTTAAATAATTGAAAAAGTGAACCTTGTATTCCAGATATTTTCTGAAACGTCTCATTTATCTTTCTTGATTGATAACTAACTGACTTGCGTAGAACCAGTAAATGTTTTTGTTCTAACATGTTTTTCAAAACGTGACGTTGCGAGAACGAGAAGCGTTGCCATGAAAACGTCCCTCAGGTCAATTCCCCGAGCATTTTTATTTCTCTTTACTCTGGTGGCATCACCTTAAAGCTGCCGCTGCCAGCAGTAAAAAATGCTTCTTTCTCATGGCTGCTAAACGATTATAAGCCTCTCCTTGTCGGCTGTGAAAGATTTAAAGCCTGTGCAGATGCTTTTTTTTTTTTCTTTCATGGGTTAACATACAGAAGGTCATGTTATAGAAAAGTTATTCTAAAGTTCACTTTGTAATCAACAGATGGCTGGCTCTACAGGGAGCTATATTGTTAGTTTACTTTCGTATTTGATTTACAGTGTTCATTGGAAAGTTCTTAAGCACCATAAGCGCCCATAGGGAAGGGCTTATATATCCTAAAGGATATCCTATATAAGATATCTACGCCATCACCATCACCAGCACCCTATACAGCAGCGTCGCGAAAAAAACAATTTGGGTGGGGGTTTTAGTAACCAAGTATTTTGTTTTTTATTTATTCAAATATCAATTGAATTTTGAATCTTTGAATTAAAATGGGTACTAATGGGTTCCTGGGTGGGGTTATGACCCCTTAAACCCTCCCCTTGGCTACACCACTGCACATTCAAGGAAGGTCATAAGGTGAAAAAGTTAGTTTATGTCGTACGTCTTATTCGTGAGTGTGCCACACTGCCGTGAATTCATAAACATATATAGTCTTTTACGTGTATGCGTGAATTGTCGCCCTCGTCCTCCTCCCCCCCCTCCCCCTTCTGGAAAAAGTTCTAAGGGCATTCATGTTAATCACCCTAATAACTTTGCATGAAAAGATCCATGTGTGTATATGTTAGGTCTAGAGTAACATCATAAAGAACCTTACTACCCCGACCGGGAATCGAACCACGGATCTTCGTATTGGCCAGTCGACGCTCTACCGTTAAGCTAGTGGGATGGAATTGCAAGCTCTTACCGTCGAAGTCGACTCTTCAAAGTGATCCTCTGCCCGAACGAATAAAACATATTTTAGCTCCCGTAGCGGAAAATTTAGAGTAATGATATCAGCAACGAAGTGAGATAGGCGGAAAAAGCCAATTGCAAAGTCATAGAGCATTGTCTAATGAGTTGGGATCGGTACAAAAACTGTTATGGAAGTTATTTATTTCACAGTTATTGGCGAATGCCGGCCCTACTCAGAAATGCTAAATTAAACACCGACTTACATGCATTTCTTCTTCTTTGACTCAGACCGTCCGACTTACCTGAATGTGTAAGGCATCAGTTTGGACGGCCGGGGCAGTGCTACCCAATTTAGACCAGAACCCAGTGAGGGCGACATGCACAGGGACCGTACCCTCCTCCCCCTACCACCAACCTCTCGGAAGATCTTACGGACTCACATATGTAACGTGTCCGTACTCCGCGTGAACACGGAGACAGTTTGAGCAGAGCCTGGAATCGAACTCGGGTCATCCGAGTGCAATCCCCACGCTCTAACCATTGGGCTGCCTCACCCCAACCATTCGCATTTGAATTCGACAACGAATAGGACCACGGATACAGTGACAAATATTGCAGGCTTCACCGTGTTACAGGCTCTGATGATACGACATCGCAAATGTGCCAGACTTATAGGCTGTGTTACATATAGTTGTCTTTTATCTCACAGTGTAGGTTGTGTTACATATAGTTATCCCTTTTTTCGCAGTGTAGGTTGTGTTACATATAGTTGTCCCTTTTTATAGTAGTCCTAGTGTAATGGGGTTGATCTTTTTCTTTTCGTCGTTAAAAATTACGTATTAAACGAGCATTTAATGGATATATTTGAGTATATCTAGTTCATTAGTTTAGATTTTGACGATTTTTGCGGGCCATTTTGCAAAAAAAGGCAGGTTATTTTTTTTCGAATCGTACCAAAATCTAATCAGCACCAGGGTAACCCACAAGTGACTCATCTACCAAATTTTGTGAAATTCGGTTCATTAGTTTTTCAGTTACAGTGGATACAAGCTTTTGCGGGCCATTTCGCAAAAAAAGACGGGTTCTTTTATCCCGAATCTTACCCAAAACTAATCAGTGCCAGAGTCGCCCACAAGTGACTTACCTACCAAATTTTATGAAATTCGGTCGATTACTTTTTTAGTTAGAGTGGATACAAAATCTGCACAGACACACAGACAGACACACAGACACATAGACACACACACAGACGTCACGCTAAAAATGGTTTTTTCGTATTCTACAGGTCTCGAAACGTGTAGATCCGTCGAAAACTCGAGTTGTGATTTTCGGCACGATTCCAATACTTTCCCTATACATTACCATGTATTGCAGGGAAAGTAAAAAATTGTAAGAGATATTGATGAGCTTCGTGATGAAATTTTTTCCATCAATGTATGTGCCAAAAAATATTCATTAAAACATCTTAAACTGTATTTTACTACATCTTGGCGATATTTGGCGGTTTTTGGAAAACGAAATTGCGAGATCGCACCCTCTTTGGGTTCTGCTCGAGAAATATATCAAGAAAACATGTCAGTGGCCCCACGCTTCCATGTGTGGTATGGATTCTTAGGAAAAAGACCACCCGAAGGAGAAGTTAAACACTATGGAGTATGAATATATGAGAAAATCGAGTGGTGGCTCCCACTCCAGAATATCTCGCCTAATATTCACACCGTGCAAAACTGTTGCATCGACGCAAAGCCCTCCAGTTCTCCTTTCTTTCAGCAGCGATTAAAGTGCCCATAACAACATTCGTATTTAAAGAGCTGATGCTTTTGCCCTTGGTTGTTCCACAGCATAAAGCCACGTGCTAGTCCTTAAACTGACCTTCAAACTTCTTTCCGAGGAGGCTTGTCAAGCGGCTGGCTCTTTATAAACAAAAAAAGAAAAACTTAATTTATATCTGATAACATTGAAAGAGAGAGAAAAAAAAAAACTAAAAGCTTCGAGAGAACTAACTAACTGCATATATCTCCATTCTTATCATACCCGTTTTTCTTAAAGACAAGTATGTTTTCAAAAACTTGTTGTTTTTTCCTTGCTCTGAATTTACTAGCTGGCACAATGTTTTTACTTTCCCTACAATACATAGGGAAAGTATTGGAATCGTGTCGAAAATCGCAACTCCAGTTTTCGACGGATCTACACGTTTTGGGACCTCTAGAACATGAAAAAATCTGATGTGGGCAGCCCATGACTTTCCCTTCAACTTATATTTACGTTCTCTTTATTTTAATCAAATTTAATTCACTTTTAATTCAATTTTCGTTCTCATTTAATAACTGAACTTATTTTCAAAGGTGGCGTAGAGAAAATACGAACAAACTAAAATATCTCGAGAACGGCTAGTTCTAGTGTAATGGGTTGGTCTTATTCTTTTCTTCGTTAAAAATTACGTATTAAACAAGCATTTAATGGATATATATGAGCATACGTCGTTTTTATTTTAGATTTTTGCAATTTCTGCCGGCCATTTTGCAAAAAAAGGCAGGTTATTTTTTTCCGAATCGTACCATAATCTAATCAGCACCAGGGTGACCCACAGGTGACTTATCTACCGAATTTTGTGAAATTCGGTCCATTAGTTTTACAGCTAGAGTGGATACAAGCTTTTGCGGGCCATTTCGCAAAAAAAGGCAGGTTCTTTTATCCCGAATCGTACCCAAAACTAATCAGCACCAGATTCGCCCACAAGTGACTTACTTGCCAAATTTTATGAAATTCGATTCATTTCGGCATGATTCCAATACTTTCCCTATACATTACCATGTATTGCAGAGAAAGTAAAAAACTGTTTTTAACGTGACATCTGTATGTGTGTGTGTCTACTTGTGTAATGTATGTATCCATTCTAACTGAAAAACTGATTGACCAAATTTCACAAAATTGAATAGATAAGGGTCACTTATGCGTTACTCTGGTGCTGATTAGATTTTGATACGATTAGGAAAAAAAAGAACCTGTCTTATTTAAAAATGACCCTCAAAAATCGTCAAAATCTGTAATAATGGACTACTGGCTCAAATGTATCTATTAAATATTGTTCATACTTATATATATTGTTTCATACGTAATGTTTAACGATAAAAAAATAAAATCAATCCCATCACTGTAGGACTTACCGTTCTCGAGATATTTTAATTTTTTGGCATTTTTGTTTTAAAAATACGTCTATAGTTATCAAATAAAAATGAAAATTAAATTAAATATGCGAAATGGGCCGCAAAAATCGTCATAATCTAAAATAAATAAGCACGTATGCTCAAATGTATTCATTAAATGCTTGTTACTTTCCTTATATACATAATGTATAAAGAAAGTATTGTAACGGGGTTGAAAATTCGAATTCGAGTTTTCGACGGGAGAGCACGTTTCAAGCATCCCTGATCACCAATCAAACAGTTTTGAGATGATGTCTGTGTGTGTGTGTGTGTGTGTGTGTGTGTGTGTGTGTGTGTGTGTGTGTGTGAAAGTATGTGTGTGTGTGTGTGTGTGTGTGTGTGAAAGTATGTGTGTGTGTGTGTGTGTGAAAGTATGTGTGTGTGTGTGAAAGTATGTGTGTGTGTGTAAAAGTATGTGTGTGTGTGTGTGAAAGTATGTGTGTGTGTGTGTGTGTGTGAAAGTATGTGTGTGTCAGTGAGTCTGTGGAGACGATATCTCACGAACGAATAGAGCGATTCGAATGAAATTTGGTACAAAAATCACAATCCGTAAATACTGGAAGCCTATTGTTTTTAAACGTAATCGAATGTTCAGAAGCCCCCTAAATTTTCGACTGAAATTTTGAAAAAATCGTCAAAAAATCAAAACTTTTAATAAAGTTACGCAAATAGACATTTCTTTTGTAGTTTGTCCTTAGAAAACTATTGACATAAACTTTAGAACGCTAGCGTGAACCGTTCTCTAGATATTGCACATTTTTTAAATAAATTTATCAAAAAAATCCCATAAATTAAAAAATATATATATATTAACTGTTGAGAAACATGTTCACTTTTCATATGTAATTTCATGCGATAAATTTGGTGACATCATTCTCGTGGATCTAGCTCGTTCCATTCATAAGAAAAGATTGAGTAATACTTTTGTATTTGAACGCCAATAGTTATTTATCTGCTATAAGAATAACTTATTTCTCCGTCCATAACGCTTGGCGGAGATTTTGGCGCCGAATTTGGCGGAATGTCGCCAACTTGGCGATTTTTTTAAAAGTTGCCAAATTAACGAAAATCTCGCCAAATGGATAGCAATGACACTAAATCAATGAAAATGACTACTAATTGACGAAAATTCAATATCTTGGAAAGAATATAAATATCTACTATAAGAAAAACCTATTTTTTTATTATAAATGTAGTAAATTCATTGCATTATATAAGGAAAATCATGTGTTGCCCACATCGGATTTTTTATACGTAATTTTTGACGATGAATATAATAAGAATAATCGCATTGCTATAAGACTAGCCGTTACCGAGATATTTAAGTTTTTCGCATTTTCGCTACGCTAACTTTGAAAATAAATCCAGTTACCCTATGAAAACGAAAATTGAATTAAAAGTGCAAATTTAGTGTCATTTTAAATAATTATGCGTGTTATTTTGTGCAATTAAACCGAATTGAATGATTTATTGAAAAAATAAAGAGAAAGTGAATATGAGTCTAGGGGAAGTCGCGTGCTGCCCACATCAGATTTTTTGTGTTCTTTTGTTTTTTCTGTATGTACTCTTAATGTTACTTTCGCTACTAAACATAGTAGTGTATAGGGAAGGTATTGGTATCCGGCTTTCTTCGTAGAACATGAAATAGCTTACTCTGGTGTTGGTCAGAATTTGGAACGATTTGAAGAAAAAAACAAAAAATATCAATCATGCATAAAGCATTGATTATGAAACACTTTCTAATTGTAATGCAATTTTATTTAAACATCTCCAAAATGCGATACATTCAGCTGTGATATTTTTTAAATTATCACAGTACTACAATAATTTATTTTACTCAACTTAAAACCATGGAGGTAAAAGTAGTTTCTAACTCCATTCTTAAAACTTCGTCGAAAAAAAGCAATGCTATAAAATCGTTTGCGTCTTTATGCAAAGTCAATGAATATTTCATTCAAATCATCTCTATTCCAGACTCCAGAGCTCAATTATTTTGCGTTAAAAAAAATTCAGCAATTCTTATATAACTCATCTTACAGCTTGATTTGTTTACATTATGCATACGCTAAAATTAGGCTTCGTTGTAATAATAATCAAAGTCTGATGATCATTTAAACTCAAAAATATTGTAATTGCGTTGGCATAGAATATAGATGCACAGAAAATACACAAAAATAAAAGGGTTTTAGAGATAGATGTAACACTAAATATGAATTTAAAAGAACTTTAAAAATAATAATTTTGACACTGGGAAGAAATGATAGATAGATGCCCTATTTTATTTTGAAGTGGGTCACTTGATCTCTTCATATAATATGGATGTAATTATTATTTTAATTTTTATTTAAAAACTACCGAACATATTTTGCTCAAATTTTTTTTATATATTTTATGGGATAATTTGAATATTTCCTTAAAATTTTTTAAGCAATTTGCTAATTTTAACTTTGCTTAAAAAATGTTTGAAAAATTAGGTCCCGTAGCATTCGATGTATTTCATTTTTTCAACCCGCGTTCAATCCAAAAGTAATTGGGTGATATTATTCATTTACATTCCATGTGTCCCACAGACCCTCTGAACAACATACTAACATTTCATTTTTAATAAAGTCATTTTTACGGCAGTTATCGTGCGAACGGACAGACAGACAGACAGTTAGAATGACCAAAGTCATAAACACTTTTCAACTATGTTGGAAAGTGTTGGTGGATCTACACGTTTCCTCTAGAACACGAATACACCATTTTTAACGTGAAACCTGTATGTGTACGTGTCTCGGGAATACATGTATCTATTCCTGCTAAAAAATTATTCGACAAAATTATGCAAAATTTGGCAAGTAAGTCATTCATGTATTACTTTAATACTGATTAGATTTTGGTATAGTTCGATAAATTAGAACCTGCATTTTTTGCAAAATGGTCCACAAATACCGCCAAAATCTGAAATAAAAACTAAATATATTTCAGTGTATGAATTAAGTGCTTGTAAACGTTTTTTAAGGATAGAAAGATAAAGACCGAACCCCGTGACTCTTGTGATTAATCTTTCTCGAGATATTTATGTTTCTTGGAATTTTGAGGAGCTGGTGACATTTTAAAATGGTGTTGTCCTGAGAGTAAGATGTAAGTAATGAGAAAACGTGTTAAAATTTCAAAATGGATATAATTTTAAACAAGTACCCGTTGTTGAAACCCAGACCGTCCGACCTACCAGAAAGGTGTAAGGTAACTGTTTGGACGGTCGGGAAGTGCCACCCAATTTAGACCGGAACCCAGTGGGGGAGGCATCCACAGGGACCGTACCCTCCTTCCCCTACCACCAACCTCTCGGAAGGATTTTCGGACCCACATGTTTAACGTGATCGTACTCCGCATGAACACGGCGGCAGTTTTGGCAGTGGCTGGAATCGAACCCGGGCCTACCGAGTGCAACTCCAGCGCGCTAACCAATGGGCTACCGCGCCCCAAACAAGTACCCGTGTCAGTTTTTTAAATAATTTCAGTTTATTGGATTGCGGAGGAGAAAATATAAATTTGAGTCTGCAGAGAAAGTCATGCGCTGTCGATATCAGATTTTTTATTCCTCGGAATTATGAGCTGACGCAGTACTTTTTATTTATTTATTTATTTTATTACAGTATTTGCTTTTATTTTTCTTTCCGGAATTCTTCCGTTTTTTCCTTTCATCACTCATCGCTGCTTTTTGGAAGATTTGGAGTTGCCATCGGAAGAAAATAAATTAAAGGTTAAAAGAAATAAAAATGAAAAATGTCGGGGAAATAAATTTCTCGTTGACTCTAGGGAAGGGAAAGAAAATGGGGACTCTGACAAATGACAAAATTAATTTCTGTTATTACGATAGTAGTGCTGGCGGCGCAATTGAAAATTCTATCTGTTTTGTGGAATGTTTTTCGTTCTCTGCCCTACGGGCTTAGAAATATTTCAACTGTTTTGGTAAAAATGCGGATTAAAATTTAATTCCTGATGCGAAGCATGTTTTGATTGTTTTTATTTCCTTTGTACAAATGATTTTTTTTTTAATTTCTTCTTTTTTTCTGTTTTTTAGAAAATGAAAATGATAAATACAACCTGCAAGTTAGAAGTCTGCAAAGGTTCGGGCCCCGACCCGATCCGTGAGCCGGGTCAGACTTCACTTTTTAAAAATTTTGGGTCTGGCCGGACTTGTGTTTAAGTACATTTGTAACCGTTGTAACAGATTTATGCTTCAAAAGTATAACCAGTAGGATTAGGCCCGGTCTAATCTGTTGCCCGAAACGAACATGAATGTTCAAACACTGTTTCGTGCCGGGCCGGACTTGTGTTTAGATTTTTAAAAAATTGGGCCGGGCCGCACACATGAAATTTTGAAAACGTTTTAAATGAATTTTAACAGAGTACATGAAATTATTGTGTTGATGTCAGCTATATAAAGATAATACTTAAGAATAACCCAACTTTAATCTTAAATCTTTGTACAAAAAATTAACAAATTCGGGTTTTTTTTTTTTACACATTTGAATGCAAATCCTTTCGGGCCGGACCGGACCAAAATTTAATTGCAGTTGGGTGGGGTCGGGCTTGGGTTCTACATCTTCAAATTCCTTCGGGCTCAAGCCGGGTTTAGGCATTGGTTCTGTCGGGTCGGGCCGGGTAAACGTCAGAAATTTCGGCCCGTGCAGACTGCTACTGCAAGTACCAAAATGATACCGGAACCATATTTAATATAACGTATTTCGTAAATGCAATTCCGCCTTTGCAAGTGACATAATATAAGAGAAATTGACAGTGATAGAAAGATAATTTTAAATGCATCGGGCCAACATTCCTTTTGAAATCATTTTTTGACATAACTCTGTAAGGATTAAAAATTTCTATTCTCGGACTTCTTATTTTTCAAGCAGTGTCTTCCCCGGGGAAAAGAAGATTCTAAATTTAAATAGCAGCCGCGCAGACTGCGAACGGCAAGTGGAGCTGGCAACCAGGTTATAAAGATGCTAAGTGCGAAACACGAGTTGGAACGTGGCGTGCGTGGCTGCAGCTGACGGTAGAAAGGGTGGACCATGTACAATCTGATTTATTATTTGTAAATTACGTTAATGGGTGTTTATTTTACGATTTTCTACAGTTTTAAGAATAAACTTATTGTTTTTATCAAAAGGTACCTGCGTGTTCATTCCGCCACCGTTACAACTCAACGATGTAAATTATGTATACAGGTTTCCTATAGGAAAGGCTTTATGCACTCCAATAACTTTGTAAGGATAATAACTTTGTAATTTGGTAAATCCATGAGTGTATATCTTAGGTCTACCTATAGTAAAGTGACCATTCCCGATCGTATAAATGGTATTGCAGCGCCGCTAGTAGAGAAGATATGCGAAAAATGCCTGTTTTAAAGTTATACACCTTTGTCTGAGTAATGAGTATAGAAATAGAAACTAAAACTCTTAAAGGCAGTTATTTGTCACGATATGGTATAGGCGAATCGCTGTTATATGCAGGAATCTCTATAATAAAAGAATATGTTTCTTTCTGTGTGCGCGATCTGTAACGGAAAATCTAAGCGTCGTACGTGTCCTAAGGTAACTTCCTTTTTAGGACACGCCCGGTAAGAGCGCGAAGAAGAAAAAAGGCCGTGTGTATTTATGTGTATTTACAAACATTAATTTATTTACACTATATAAAATATTTACAACAAAATTGATTCAAAATATTCAAAATGAAAGTATACCCCTTTAAGATAACAAATAAACAATTACAAACGTATATGTAGTCTCATAGACTAAAATGTGAAAGATGGTAATTAAAAATTAAATTTAAAAAATCCTATGCAATATTTTAAATATCCTTAAATCCGGAGAGAGAGAAGTAAAAAGTACAAATCAGGCACAGGCCCTTAAATGTGGAACTCACCGAGCATTCGCTGAATGAACAGCCTCTCATGGTTGAGGACTATGCTGGCGAGTATGACTTTTCTCACTCACAACACAAAACCTTCTCCCTGCTCCTCTTTCAAATTCTCAAAAACTCTCTCTCTCTCCAAGAATTTAAAACACGCCCCTGAGGCGCATACAAACATCCCATTGGATTCAGGGTCTTAACCCCTTGACCCCAAAGCACCGCCATTGGCTTTAGGCCTTCCAAAAACAAAAAGCCCCTTCTCAAGCCCCTGCGAAACTGATATTCCTTCGGCCACTAATTGAAAGTCGCCGAGGACCCTATGACCCTTCCGAAAAGGACGTTAAATCTTTCGGTACGAATCCGAGATCCAAAGCAGCTTCGACATCCAGGTTTTCTATTTCGAGTGCAGATGGCCGAACGAAAAGGCTGACCCCCAAAATAAATAAGAAGACTCTAGGTCGCATTCCCGAAAATATTGGCTCATGGGTTTACCATGCGACAATATACCTCCATTTCCCCATTAAAAATTCCAAAATCCAAAAATTAAAATTTCAAAATTTCAAAAATTTAAAACTTTTTTTTAAAAAAATTTACCATCAAAAACATTAAGCAAATTACCAATGCAATACGTCTTTCCAAAAATTACCTCCATTTCCCCATTAAAACATCAAAAATCCACAAATTTAAAAAATTTTAAAATTAAAAAATCAAATTAAAAAATTCAATTTTACAAACAAAACCATAAGGCAAAATCAAAATGTGCAGGAGTGCAATCTGCTTTCCTTCCAGCTACTAAAAACTAACCTCTGAAAACAGAAGTTTCCTCCTATAGTATAATCAAACACATAGAAAAAACATCATATTGCATATAAAAGACAAAAAAACAATTGTCAATATAAACACAATCCAATAAAATCAAAATATAAAACAAATTGATGAATTCAGGACAACAAATCAGAAAGTCTGTTATTTGTGTTGCACAAGGCTGTACAAAGTCACTCAAACTAAATTACTTTTCTCACTGATAATGTTTTTTAGTTCTCCAAAAGTTTATTTCAAATTGTGCACCAGAAGGCAAAAGCATTGGGATCAGGCATCCCTGAAAATTGTTGTGTATTTTGTTGGCCACTTCTTCTTACAAAAATTATCATACCTGCATACGTTCCTTGTTTATGATAAGTGATTATGGAAAATTACCACTGTGTAGAAAGTTTATCACCAAAAGTTGTTGTTGATTGACCGCAATGATGAGGAGTGTCTATTCTGTGCACACCCCATAAACACATAGTAAAGTATTGAACACAATGTCCGATGTCTGCCCTTAAGAAATCAAATTGACTGGCATCTGGAACCGTTTGTACTGTAAACAAATAAACACAAAGTTTGATGTGTGGCAGCAATAAAAATAACTGGAATCTGGACCCGTAGAAAACTGGAAAGTGGAAAACTGTAGAAAACTGAAAACGTAGGCAAATTTTCCCAGTATATATAACTGGAATATGTAAAACTGTAGAAAACTGTCCTGTAGAAAACTGGAAACGTGTAATTGTATACATTGTAAAACAAGACAGTAGAAATCACGGAAACAGTAGAAAACAGACGGTAGAAATCCCAGGAACGTGTAATTGCCTGTTCTGTATACAAAGTCTGATACATGTAAATTGTTTATAACGAAAGGCATGTCTGTGGCTATAAATGTTTATACGCCTTGTACTTGGCATAAACTGAAAAAAAAAAAAAAAAAAAAAAAAACTGATGCCAAATGCTCTATAATGGCAAAAATTGCTATCTATTGTGTAGCACATTTCTACATATTTTTGTGACCAATGTGCGTATTGTGACAGTTTTAACATCAGTACTGAAAAGAACGCAGTCACCCCGCACAATTCAGGACACAGTTCTTTCGTGTGGTATCGTGCACTTTCTGCACCCCGTCCGTAGAGGAAAAAAACAAACACCGGTGGAATCTTCTGCACCCCGTCCGTAGAGGAAAACCAACACAGTAATTGACTGTGTGTTGATCTGTACGACATATTAAAATGCCGTAGGCAGTCATCCAAAATTGTTTATATAGTGTTGGCATGTGCCAACATCCGGTCACCTGCTGACCCGAAATGAAAATTGTTGAAATGAACATATCATATAGCACCTTCCGTGCGCATCACCTTGGAGTTTTCGTGCTGTGCAAACTGCTTCAACAGTATTAATAATAATTTTTATACAAAATACAATATATATATATATAGACTGGCCTTAGTGACGGCAAAGTTACCACCAAGAGACCTAGCCAATATGCACTTTATTCTTCTCTCCCTCCGAGAACAAAACATTTTAAAACAAAATGCAAAATTTCTAAATGCATGAACATGAACGTAAAAATGTATAAAATTTTACTCTCTTAGCTATAAAAACTTTACTTCTTTACATATAAAAAAACTCTACTCCTTTACATAGAAAAACTTTACTGCCAAAGGCAACTTTGCGTTAAATAACATGTTTCATATACCATGAAATTCAAAAATTAAAAACCATAAAATATCACACAAAATTTTCGTAGTTAAATTACATGATCTAAACTAAAAATTTTCTATTCAAAGAAAAAAAAAAAAAATCATCCAACACATTAAAATATCTCATTAATTGCAAGTTACAGAAAATTATACATTCCCTGCGAAAAAAAGAATGTTTCCAACCCATTCGAAAATTTTTCATTTAGCTATGTCTAACCCGTCGCTTAAAACTTGACTTTATCTCAAAATGACAGTGTCTTACTGCATAAAAAAAAACTCTTTTTTTTTTTTTTTTTCTTCTATTTATTCGCTAGTTTGTATGAAAAAAAACCAAAATAACTCCCAAACGTGTACCTTTCAGAAAAATAAAACCACAGCTCGCAAAATTTTGCCTGATAAACGAAAATCCTCTTCTTACTTTCGAAAGGAAAAATTTACCCTAAGTGCTAATATTTTGTTTCACTAAGCAAAATCATCTTATTCACAATTTCCTCACTTCCTTTATTTTCTTTACAAAAAGGGTTTTATAACACTTTTTATAATACTTTCACCACTTTATGCATTAAGCCTTATTTTCCTCAAATAAACACTAGCCTCACATTAAAAATATAAATTTCCCCTTTTTTTTAAAATGAAATACCATTGACCTTCAATTTTATATCTTATCCATTCCATCTATCATGAAAAAATACCCCTATCATTCTAACCACACTATATCCCAGCCTATTATTAACTGTTGTAATTGCTCCTTTGCCGTATTGTGTAATGCGAAAGGAATATCATACGGTTTAGAACAAATAGCATGCTCATGAGATAATTCAATATTTGGTTCAAAAAAATCAGTTGCTCCAAGAGTTTGTAAGCTTTTCGAGAAAACGTCCGCATACGGCATAATAAATTTTAGAAAATCTTGTTTTGTTGATTTTTCCATATGCTCTAAATTAAAATCTTCTGGTTTTAAATCTTTTCTTCTTTTTTCAATAATTTCAGGGCTCGCTTGTACTAAATTTATAGTTTCCTTAATATCTACCCTTTGTTGCGTAGTTTTATTTTCGAATCTTTCTGTAATTTCAAAATCCTGTGTAAATCCTCCCAATTTCATATGTTTATTTAAATCTAAAGCATGTGTAGATATATTTTGCACCTGTATATCAAAAGAATTATTTTCTATATTTACAACAGCGCAGTTGATTTGTAATCTCTGATTATTCTCAATGGGTTCATATAAAACCTGCGTGTTATCCTCGCAAAAAGTGTCCGATACAACCCGTACCAGTTTTGATTCATTCGGTTTCAGAGATATCTTGCTTTTGACTCTAACAATATTATTCATCTTGGCGTCCTGATGTTCTATGTCCGCTTGTGGAAACCTGTGCTCCTCCTGGTTTATGGGGATTTTATCATTTAGTACTTGTAATTCATTTTTTTGTGTATCAATAATAGCATGGTTTCTTTTCAAAAAATCGTAGCCAAGGATTCCGACATACGTGTTAGGGAAATTTGCTGTCGTTACATAAAAAATTTGTTTGAAATGTTTCCCATTAATTTTAAACGGAATTTCAATTGTATTTACATAATCAATATTCTGGCCACTCAATGTCGAAATTTTTACCGCGCGGGAAATATATGTAATTTTAATTCTTTGCTTTATGTTTTGAAAAGTTTTAAAAGACATAATGGATACACTTGCGCCACTATCAATAAGCATTCTATAATTACTTTTATCAATCTGTATGTATGTCGTGGGTAAATTTGGGATATTTTCAAAATTCGACGCGGAAGCTACAATTTCATGTGTTTCTAAATCAAAATTTTTATCGGGATTTGTAATATCACTTGAGAGTTTGACCCGTTTTGTCTGTCCACAAACCCTCGACTCTAGTTTAAATTACTAGATCTATAATTTTTAAATTCCCCCTTTCTCTCTGTGGAATAATCATTTCTATTTTCTCTCTCATAGGACTTTGTACTATTTTCCCTCTCCGTTTGCGAATTTTCAAACGTTCTGTTCGGCCTACTGAATCCTCTCCTGTCATTACTCTTTCTTGCATAGAAATTGTCCCCTTTTCTTTGCTCGTGGGAGTTCCAAGGTTGCGGGGGGCGAGACTGCCTATTTTTCTCGTACGAAAAGTTTCTGTGCGGCGAAACCGCTCTGGCTGAATAATCTGGCTGGTCATTATATTGACGGGCTGCCCTTTCTTTATTGTACTGATAGCATATTTTCATGTAATGCCCTTTCTTCCCACAATATCCACATATACTTATTTCCTGGGTGTGCATCTCATTTTGTTTGGCAGGTCTGTTTAATTTCAAACTATTTATCTCCTCCATTAGAGTCTGCATAAGTTGTCCGTTGAAAGCATTTTGTTCTTTGCGCAAATTATCAATAGCTTCGAACGGATCTTGTTTAGTAATATTATTTAGGGATGGGGCCATTGCTAAATTAGCTTGTTCCAAATTAATAGCCAGTTCTACAGCTTTGTTAAAATCTTGAGGATTTGCGCGTATAATTTCGCGTTGAAAATCAGCATTTAATGATTCTAAAAATTTACTTAATTTTAATTTGTCTGTAATTTGCCTAGTAGATTCATTGTCACCCGTGTCGCCTATATAATTTAGCGTTAGCGCTGTAATTCTGTGGGCTAGAGATTTTATCGTTTCTCCCTGATTCTGCTTCGCTGTGGAGAAAAGAATTTGTTTTGAAGTTATGGATTGTTCTTTAGAAAAATAGTCTAGAAAAACTTTTTTGAAATTTTTGAAAGACGTTTCACGCCTGAGCTGCTGAGAATTCACATAAAAATCGTTAGCTTGACCTCGAAGTCTCGATTTAAAGA
This sequence comes from Amaurobius ferox, assembly GCA_951213105.1. NCBI lineage: Eukaryota > Metazoa > Arthropoda > Arachnida > Araneae > Amaurobiidae > Amaurobius > Amaurobius ferox. The sequence continues at coordinate 91,291,911 of OX578155.1, forward strand.
TCGCGAGTTTTTCCTCATCGCTCCATGACCCAAGGATGCTTAAAGCTTCAAAGTTCTCTATAAAAACACTGCAGTCCTGTTCGCCATCAAAAGTGTTTAATAAATAGGTTAACCCTGGAATTTTGGAAGAATTGCCCGTCGCACCGTTGGAATTTACCGTATTTGGCATAATTGAAAAATATTAGTGAACAAACAAAAAATTTAAAACCTCGTCTACATGTAACAATGCAATCGATGACATATATCAAAACCAAAAAATATATATATACATAACTCTCACAAATTAAATTTCTTTGTATTTTATCAATAATCTATTAAAACACATATTTTCATGGCAAATGAAACAGTTAACCCTTCTCAAAGGTTTATACATTTCTTCTAAATTTTTCATATTAAAATTTATTTATTACCAGGGAAAAAATTATTGCAGATATTGACATTTATTATTTGCTTTATTTTTTTACCATCTTTCAAAAAAAAAAATTTCCTTGGTTAATTCACCAAACATAATTCTTAACCTGTTCGTTGGCGCCAAACTATTTTCCTTCGTTACTGAACCCAACCAAATTCATCCTGGTCTAAGGCACCAAATTATTTTGTCCTAAGGTAACTTCCTTTTTAGGACACGCCCGGTAAGAGCGCGAAGAAGAAAAAAGGCCGTGTGTATTTATGTGTATTTACAAACATTAATTTATTTACACTATATAAAATATTTACAACAAAATTGATTCAAAATATTCAAAATGAAAGTATACCCCTTTAAGATAACAAATAAACAATTACAAACGTATATGTAGTCTCATAGACTAAAATGTGAAAGATGGTAATTAAAAATTAAATTTAAAAAATCCTATGCAATATTTTAAATATCCTTAAATCCGGAGAGAGAGAAGTAAAAAGTACAAATCAGGCACAGGCCCTTAAATGTGGAACTCACCGAGCATTCGCTGAATGAACAGCCTCTCATGGTTGAGGACTATGCTGGCGAGTATGACTTTTCTCACTCACAACACAAAACCTTCTCCCTGCTCCTCTTTCAAATTCTCAAAAACTCTCTCTCTCTCCAAGAATTTAAAACACGCCCCTGAGGCGCATACAAACATCCCATTGGATTCAGGGTCTTAACCCCTTGACCCCAAAGCACCGCCATTGGCTTTAGGCCTTCCAAAAACAAAAAGCCCCTTCTCAAGCCCCTGCGAAACTGATATTCCTTCGGCCACTAATTGAAAGTCGCCGAGGACCCTATGACCCTTCCGAAAAGGACGTTAAATCTTTCGGTACGAATCCGAGATCCAAAGCAGCTTCGACATCCAGGTTTTCTATTTCGAGTGCAGATGGCCGAACGAAAAGGCTGACCCCCAAAATAAATAAGAAGACTCTAGGTCGCATTCCCGAAAATATTGGCTCATGGGTTTACCATGCGACAGTACGACCATGAAATTGGGTATACAGGTATTTCAGGACCCATATCGGCGTAATTTTTCATTTATTTTTAAAAAAAAATTCGAATTAGTTTTTTAGTTATTTTATGTATCAGCATTTTCACACAAATATTATCACAAAGTTTTCATCTTGACACCACCAGAAAGACCGAAGAAGTAGGGACTGCACAGATAGCACCCGATGAAGCATGGCAAGTATTTATTGCCTTCCATATTGCCTTCGTTCGTTCCTGGTGCCGATTCCTACACATTAGATCCAATACTCTACAACTTTGTAAATACTGTTTTTCGTGTATCTCGCTTTGTTGCCTTGGTCTTTATCCTACTTTTTTTTCTAATCCTCCGCTAGGAGTAATGTAGTCCCTTTTATTCGGTCGGGTATGGCCCCTTTACTATGGATAAATCTAATGTGAGTTATTTACGCACGTTATTATCGTTTCCTAAATGGCAGCAAGCATATGCATGTGTTCGACGATTCGGGTGTGTTTACGTTCTTTATTCGCTTTTGATAAAGAAATTACATTATATTAAAATACATTTTTGCAATAATATTACCTTATATAGAATATTTTTGTCTTACTTTATAACTTTTAACTGATTAATTAAATTTCAAACTAAAATTAAATGTAAAAAGAAGACAATTAAAAGTAAAAGTTCCATACGTTCACCGGGGGTGTTCGCCGTAAGCATACAGTTAAGCCTAACCAGTAGCATAGCGCGAGATGTTCGACTGTGGAGGCTGAAAATTTGGTATTACAAGTGAAATTTATATTGGAATTCGCATTTTCATAAGTTTTATTTCAATAAGTTTTATTTATTGGTGAATAAGTGAAAATAATTTTACATGAAAATGCAGAGTGGATGAAATGCACGAGATTTTAAAATGTTACCTATGTTAGATGAATATACATACAAGATATAACATTTTAAATATTTTCTTATTTCTAAAATAGATGAACTTTTACAATCATTTTATTACTTTCCTTATATACATAATGTATAAGGAAAGTATTGTGACGGGGTTGAAAATTCGAATTCGAGTTTTCAACGGGAGAGCACGTTTCAAGCATCCCTGATCACGAATAAAACATTTTTGAAGTGATATCTCTGTGTGCGTATGTGTGTGTCTGTGTGTGTGTGAAAGTATGTGTGTGTGTGTGTGTGTGTGTGTGTGTGTGTCAGTGAGTCTGTGGAGACGATAACTGACGAACGAATGGACCGATTCGAACCAAATTTGGTACAAAAATCACAATCAGTACACACTGGAAGCCTATTGTTTTTATATGCAATCGAATGGTCAGAACTCCCCTAAATTTTCGAATAAAATTTTGAAAAAATCGTCAAAAAATCAAAACCACTAATAAAGTTACACAAATAGACATTTCTTATGTAATTTTTCATTCGAAAACGATTCGCATAAGTTTTAGAACGCTAACAGGAACCGTTCTCGAGATATTGCACATTTTTCAAAAAAATTATCAAAAAGTCATATAAAATGAAAAAAAAATATTTCCTATTGAGAAACATGTTCGCTTTTCATATGTAATACCATGCGATAAATTGGGTGACATCATTCTCGTGGATCTAGCTCGTTCCATTCATGAAAATATATACTTTGAGTAATACTTTTGTATTTGAACGCCAATAGTCAATTATCTGCTGTAAGGACAACTTATTTCTTCGTCCATAACGCTTGGCGAGATTTTGGCGACAAATTTGGCGGAATGTCGCCAACTTGGCGACTTTTTGAAATGTTGCCAAATTAACGAAAATCTCGCCAAATGGATAAAAATGAGGCTAAATCAATGAAAATGATGACTAATTGTCAAAAATTCAATATCTTGGAAAGAATATAAGTATTTACTATAAGAAAAACCTATTACTTTCCTTATATATATAATGTATGAGGAAAGTATTGTGACACGGTCGAAAATTCGAATTCGAGTTTTCGACGGGAGAGCACGTTTCAAACATCCTTGATCACGAATCAAACATTTTTGAAGTGATGTCTGTGTGTGTGTGTGAGTATGAAAGTATGTGTGTGTGTGTGTCAGTGAGTCTGTGGAGACGATAACTGACGAACGAATGGACCGATTCGAACCAAATTTGGTACAAAAATCACAATCAGTAAACACTGGAAGCCTATTGTTTTTATATGCAATCGAATGGTCAGAACTCCCCTAAATTTTCGAATAAAATTTTGAAAAAATCGTCAAAAAATCAAAACCACTAATAAAGTTACACAAATAGACATTTCTTATGTAATTTTTCATTCGAAAACGATTCGCATAAGTTTTAGAACACTAACATGAACCGTTCTCGAGATATTGCACATTTTTCAAAAAAATTATCAAAAAGTCATATAAAATGAAAAAAAAATATTTCCTATTGAGAAACATGTTCCCTTTTCATATGTAATACCATACGATAAATTGGGTGACATCATTCTCGTGGATCTAGCTCATTCCATTCATGGAAAAAGATACTTTGAGTAACACTTTTGTATTTGAACGCCAATAGTCATTTGTCTGCTGTAAGAATGACTTATTTCTTCATTCATAACGCTTGGCGAGATTTTGGCGACGAATTTGTCGGAATGTCGCCAACTTGGCGACTTTTTGAAATGTTGCCAAATTAACGAAAATCTCGTCAAATGGATAAAAATGACGCTAAATCAATGAAAATGACGACTAATTGTCGAAAATTCAATATCTTGGAAAGAATATTAGTATCTACTATAAGAAAAACCTATTTTTTTACTTTAAAAGTCGTAAATCCATTACATTGTATAAGGAAAGTCATGTGTTGCCCACATCAGATTTTTAAATATGAAGTCATGGTCGCCCATAGGGGAGGTAAAGGGGGGGGTGTCACCCCCCCTGGACATTCATTATAACAAAGGCGAGCATCAAGCCAGTCGATGTTATACATCATGTGCTTGAGTTTGCCCCCCTCCCCTGTAAAATGTTTTACAGGCGCCTATGTATGAAGTAGAAATATATTAGTATATTATTAGCAAGTGATAGAAAAAATATATCAGTTTTGTAAATATAAACAGCTAGAATTAACGAAATAAAGCAATTCAAAGGAGTGCACTGAAATTGGGTGAAAAATATATCTAGAACATAAGCTTAGTTGAAAAGCATTGTTGTCAACAATATCCTCAAACAATTTTGTATATTAATTATTTACAAAAACTATACTTTGAAATATTTTAACCACAATATGCTTAAAATCCGGCAGGAAATTATCAATGGCTTTTGTTTAACAGAGATTCTTGTGTAACGCGATTTTTAAAGGGAAATCAGATTTACTCTTTCTAATACTCCCAAATATGCAAACGGATGCTTCGTCATATTGTTGCCGTGACGTCCCAAACTACTGACGTCCCAAACTACAAGTCTACGTCCCAAACTACTGTAGTTTAATGGTAGCCATTATTAGTGTGTTTCTTCGTCTTGATATTGTCACGTTATTCGTAGAAAATGCCTCATATATTTTAGTATTACATATGACTTTTTTCTGCGAAGATTAATTCATAGAACCATGTTTGCCCCAAAATGGCGGATCCTTTAGCCTTGCCCAAGAAATGTTCATTCATGAAACGTCACGTCCCATATCCAATCATTGTCGTAAGTTACACTGTTTATAAAGGGTTGAAAATGGTGGAAGAAATAGTCACACCTTTCTGGAAGCTAGCTTATAGTTCTAGCTTATCAGCCAGGGCGGAGTTTTGGGCGGTCCTAATACCATGCTTCCTTCAATGCACCGTAAAGGCTAGATGATTTCAGCTTCTAGATATGCGTTTTAATGGGAAAAATACTTTGAAACGTCTCATTTTATGTAAGTGTTACAGTTTTCTAAAAAAAAGACATATATATTCGCGAAGTTATTTAAAAAAATATAATAAATAAAATTATCTTTAAATTCGATTTTAAACAGGGAAGGCTCAGTTTCTGAGTCTCAATGGACGCCAAGCCACTGAGCGTAACCGACACCTAAAAGCTTCTGCCATTAATCTCCGGTCACTTGAAGAGAATATCAAAACTGAATTAATGAGATCATTTTGAGTTTTTTTTTTATTAAGGTATATAAATAATACTATATAAAATTTATACCAAAAATATTTTTTTTTAAAGATATTTTTGACGTAAAAAATCAAACCTAAAGATATTTTGTATTTATTCATTTTCGGTGAATAAAAATTCTCCCCTGATTTTTCACCTGTAACTCACAAAAGTAACTCTTGAATTTTTAGTCAGACGACATAATATATACGGTTAAAACAAGTTTCGAGGCGATTCATATATATGTCACATCTAGGTCTTATTGAAATCCTGTCTCAGTGTCCTTGTCATACAGACAAAAGCCAAATAAAACCTCAATCTAGTAATAAATAAATAAAAAATAACTCGAAAATAAGTGCACCTTGTTAACACACATTTTTCAAAACAAACTACACTGCATAAAACACATGTCAAATTTAAGTGCAAGAAGTTTACTACACAATTAGAATTTTTACTTCTCCACGCCTGTTATACCAGTTCAATAAACCTTATTTTCTTTTCACCTAGCAGTTAGTTCCTCCTCATAAGCAGTCGAAAACGCCACCAACAGTTGATGGGAAATGTCTTCTATACCACAATGCACCATTCTGGGATTGCAAATATGTACAGACAAATCCAAGGGGGGGGGGGGGGAGGTGACGTGAGATATAACAAATGAGAAAATTGTTTTCATTGTGCAATGTCCCAGTTGCAGTTATGAGTGCTTATTATCTGCGTAGGCGGATTAATGGGGTGCACTGCATTGTCTTTTGTTTTTCTTTCTTTCGTTTTTTTAACAATGAGAGTTGAGTTGTTTAAAATTGGGCTGAGGCTGAAATAAGAAGTATTGTGTGATATTTTTATTGAAATGATCTTCAATTTCGGTGCGAATTGTTATTTTCTATATATAAAGTGGCAGACAAAAAAAAATTTCTTTGATGTGAGCTGTACATAACTTTCCCTACAAGCTCAAATTCCTTTTCTCTTCCATTATCCATTGAGTTTATTTATTTGATATAAACAATTTGCAGTCTTTATAAAACTGTCGGTTGAATTCATACTGTGCCTAATCAATTTATTGTACTTTTTTAATCAATTTGATCACATCTCAGCTTCTAATTATGGTAGAGCTTAGCTTTAAATGCTGTTAAATGCTGCATATCCTCTCAACTCGTAGATGTACTTTCATGATACAAGAATGAGTCCAAATTTCTGGATAACTAACACTTTTATTTAAAAAACACTAATAAACGTAAATAGGAACAATATATAGTGAATAGTTCGATAACTATTTTACAAGATAACTAAACAACTGTCAGATACAATAAAGCAACAATTAGAAGCTCAATTAATTCACAAAATAGCAGATACTATTCTCTAAACGTATCCCTCAATTCAATTTGACTCGTATCGCGTCAACTCCGTCCAGCTGAGCAATGACTCCCTTATATACTCTCAATAGAAATTTCTAAAAAATGCTCCTATCTCCAGGGATATTCTATATTTAGAGAAATTTATAGTATATTCGAAAACTAACCAAAAGTCGCCAAATTAGCGATAAATCGACAAATGTGGCATCCACGTGACGAAAAGTATGCCAATCCTACTATTACTTAATAGGAATGGCTGCCTGTGAAGGTTGTTTTTCCTTGGAGATATGCAATATGCCACAAAAGCATTTTCTGTATTCATAACAATACTACACGTTTCAGCATAGAGCTAAAGAAAAGAAAGTGTTTTATCGAAAATTTTGCGAATTATGAGGCAGCCTATTTCAAGTGATATTGGAATGGTATGTGTTTGTATGTGTGTATCTTCGGACACGATAACTAAAGAACGAAAACACCTATCGTATACCATTTTATATGTGGAATTTTTATGGGAAAAACTAGGGCAAGATAGAATTTTTTAGTAATTATCATGTTTAGAACACGAATGATTCGAATTTTAAGTTTTTCACAGTATTAGTGAATAAAACTATTGGAAGTTTCGGCGTACCTCTCAGAAATGGAGCGGTTTAAGCTACCGTTTAGCCCGCGTAATGTTAAAATCGCCGTGGGTTCTAGTCCCAACTGCGGGTATGGTTGCTGTTATGTTGGGCACAGTGTGTTCCGCCCTCACTGGTGCGACGGGATAACGTCATATGACGGCTAAATGGTTCACGATAGAGCTCCTATACTACACGCTGACTTATCAAGCATATTGAAGCCCAGTAAGGTTTCTACAAATACATGGGTTACCATATTTGGCGATTTAACACGTGCTCCAAATATTGTATTTTACAGATATTTGATAATGTTAACAAATTTACAATTGTGTTATATTTTTATAAATACGAATTAGATTGGAGTAACATTTGTAATTACACGACACTTATTAACAAGAATCAATATGATTTTCACTCTATAAGCAGATTAACAAATAGATGGACATTTTTTCTTCTTCTTCTTCTTATTATTATTATTTTTTGCAAAAATCCGGTCGTATTAAAATTTATGAAATACTTTGATGTATATTTCTATTCTACATCTGTTAGAGTTCTAACATTATATAGAATAAAATATGGTCTTATTATGAGCTCAGAAAGGCCTTGAATTATTTGAAATACATGTACTAAATAATAACAAGAAAGATAAATCATGCATAAAGCATTGATTATGAAACACTTTCCAACTTCAATGCAATTTTATTTAAACATCTGTAAAGTGCGATACATTCCTCGGTAATATTTTAAAAATTATCACAATACTACATTAATTTATTATATTTGAAAACGTAAAACTTCATAAAAAAAAAATGAACTTCATTCAAATGACGGCATTGAAATATAAATTGCCTGGTTTAAACATCTCTAAAATGCGACACATTACTCGGTAATATTTTTAAAATTATCATAATACTACAATAATTTATTATATTTGAAAACTTCATCGAACACAACTAAAATTTATTCAAATGACGTCATCGAAATATAACACGCCTGGCTCTCGCTATAAAAGCAGCATTTCATTCATAAACATTTTTCCATTCATTTTATTCATCACAATACTATAATAATTTATTTTATTTAAAAAACTTAAGACCATGGAGGACAAGTAATTAAACTCTATGATTAAAACTTCATCGAAAAATTCGTCCTTCTCTCTGTAAAATCAATGAATATTTCATTCATATCAGCTATATTGCCTTAGTTCACGATGCCTTAGTTCACGATAGGTAAACGCGAATGATGATGTATCAAGTGCCAGGCTATTGTTAAAATATATATATATTTCTCAGTGGCGCCACCGTTCATAGTCCTTCCCCCTAGGAACCCATCAGAACACATTGAAATTCGGGAAAATTATATATGGTTAAATGGGAAAGAAAGCATTTGTTGAATACCCTCCCCCCTCCTAAATATTTTCCTGGCGACGCCACTCATTCTTCCCACTTGTAACGTCTTAAAAGTCATTCCACTAGCTCTGAGTAATGCAAGCTGCTGTTGGCCTGGCAAGAGCACTTAGAGATGCCAGCACGTGGAGCAAAAACTTGGGACGATTTCCAAGAAATTTAACTCCTCGAAAACAGTAACTTTAACTTTCACTGTGAGACCGAAGGGTGAAATGTTAAAATGCTGACCCGAAGAGGTGAACGAGTACGAAGGAACTCGAAACACTTGTGCTATTCGAGTTTGTGAAAAGTATTTGAATGTGCTAGGCAAGACCGCCCGTACAAATTGGGACGCCCCCCCCCCCCACCTACAAACATTTTTCACGAACCTTCATCCATATTTGATTTTACCCTTCTTGAGACTCTTTCATGTTTTCTCTTTCCTCATACATAAAATAAAACAGGAAAAAAAAATCTGATGTGGGCAGCACATAACTTTCGCTGCAGACTCAAATTTAATTTTTTCTTTATTTCTTTAATAATTCCTTAAATTGAATTTAATTGTGGAAAATAACACGTTCATCAAACACACAATTAATCATTAGCATTTACAAACCACAATTGTTACTATTATATATTTCAATCCATATAAATTATTAACAAATAACTGCATATTTGTATTTGCGAGTTAAGAGCTGGTTATTAATATCCATAGAGCTACTATACATCAATATTAATGTATAATAATTACAATTGATTTTATTTTAAGCATTAACTAGTAGTAAAGCTGTTAATTAATCGAAGAAAATTTCTGAAAGTTAATTCAAGTCAAGGCTAATTTTATCAGTTGATTTTGACTCTATGATTCATAACAGTGAACCTCGCAATAATACAAAAGGATCCTAAATACTGTCATAATTTTAAAAACTTTTTAAATATTTTTAAATTAAATATGGAAAAATCGGGTAAATTAAAAAAAAAATTTAAAACGAAGTAATTTATAAATAAATCTCAAAGAAATATTTTATGTAAAATTTGGGTGATATTCTAGATGAAATTTCATATAAATACTAAAAATGTAATGTTTTTATCGGTGGTAGTGGTGTAGGGGGGGAGGGCTGAGTATACCTCTTGGGGGATTTAGCCCCCCCGCCCCCCCCCCCCCCATCTGGCTCTGCCTGGCTACACCTCTACATGTATTGAAGGGAAAGTAAAAAGGGAGGTGTCTGTTCCCTCTTGACGACCTCCCTCTCAACTCAAATTTTGTCCCCTCTATGGGCGATCATGGTTGAAGACGTCGAAATGAAAAAAAAATCTGATGTGGACAGCACATGACTTTCTTTATATAATGCAATGAATTTACTACATTTACAGTAAAAAAAAATAAGGTTATTCTTATAGTAGATACTTATATTCTTTCCAAGATATTGAATTTTCTTCAATTACTGGTCATTTTCATTGATTTAGCGTCACTTTTATCCATTTGGTGAGATTTTCGTTAATTTAACAACATTGAAAAAAGTCGCCAAGTCGGCGACATTTTGCCAAATTCGTCGCTAAAATCTCGCCAAGCGTTATGGACGGAGAAATAAGTTATTCTTATAGCAGATAAATGACTTTCGGCGTCCGAATACAAAAGTATTACTCAAAGTAACTTTTCTCATGAATGGAACGAGCTAGATCCACGAGAATGATGTCGCCCAATTTATCGCATGATATTACATATAAAAGTGAACATGTTTCTTAACAGATAATACTTTTTTTTCAATGTATGGGATTTTTTTTTTATACATTTATTTGAAAATAGTGCAATATCTCGAGAACGGTTCATGCTAGCATTCTAAAGTTTATGTCAATCGTTTTCTAAGGAAAAGCTACATAAGAAATGCCTATTTGCGTAATTTTATTAAAGATTTTGATTTTTTCAAAATTTCATTCGAAAATTTAGGATTGATTCTGAACATTCGATTGTGTTTAAAAACAACAGGCTTCCAGTATTCACGGATGGTAATTTTTGTACCAAATTTCATTCGAATCGCTCCATTCGTTCGCGAGATATCGTCTCCACACACTCACACACACACATATAGACATCACCTCAAAAATGTTCGATTCGTGATCAGGGATGCTTGAAACGTGCTCTCCCGTCGAAAACTAGAATTCGAATTTTCGATCCCGTCACAATACACACACACTTTCCTTACACATTATACTATGTATATAAGGAAAGTAATTAATTATCTTATGATTCAGCGATTACTATTAATCGGTTTCTAGTACTATTACGTAGATTTCCATTAAGGGTTACAATAACAACGAACATTTTTACGGTAAGATAAACTAGAACAACGTTAATAAGCATAAATAGCACAATAATTCCGCATACAGCTGCTTTGATGATACTCTGGATCCCTTCATCAGTATAAGAGAATCAACAAACCCGAAGTCCAACAGCTGTATGCTGCAGTATTGTGTTATTTGTGCTTATTTACGTTCCTCAATTTTACTTATCCTTCGCACAAAGTGTATTTTACTTATTTTTTGTTCACTGATTATTACTTTTCCTGCAATACATGGTAATGTATAGGGAAAGTATTGGAATCGTGCCGAAAATCGTAACTCGTGTTTTCGACGGATCTACACGTTTCGAGACCTCTAGAATGCAAAAAAACTATTTTTAGCGTGACGTCTGTGTGTGTGTCTGTCTGTCTGTCTGTCTGTCTGTGCAATCCACTCTAACTCAAAAACTAATGGACCGAATTTCATACAATTTGGTAGGTATGTCACTGGTGTGATCCTGGTGCTGATTCGTTTTTAGTACGATTCGGGATAAAAGAACCCGCCTTTTTTTGCGAAATGGACGGAAAAATTGCCACTCTAGCTGAAAAACTAATGGATCGAATTTCACAAAATTCAGTAGATCACACAAAATTCAGTCAAAATTTTCACAAAATTCAGTCGCTTGTGGGTTACCCTGCTGCTAATTAGATTTTGGTACGATTCGGAAAAAAATAACCTGCCTTTTTTTTGCAAAATGGCCCGCAAAAATCGTCAAAAATCTGCACTAAAACACTACGTATGCTCAAATATATCCATTAAATGCTTGTTTTATACGTAATGTTTAACGAAGAAAAGAATAAGACCAACTCCATTACACTAGAACTATAGCCGTTCTCGAGATATTTTAGTTTTTTCGCATTTTCTCTACGCCACCTTTGAAAATATGTCCAGTTACCAAATGAGAACGAAAATTGAAGTAAAAGTGAATTAAATTTAATTAAAATAAAGAGAACGTGGATATCAGTCTGCAGGGAAAGTCATGTGCTGCCCACATCAGATTTTTTACTTTCCCTGCAATACATGGTAATGTATAGGGAAAGTATTGGAATCATACCGAAAATCGCTACTCGAGTTTTCGATCGACGCGTTTTGGGACCTTTAGAATACGATAAAATTTTCTTTAGCGTGACATCTGTGTGTCTGTCTGTCTGTGCAATATATCCACTCTAACTCAAAAATGAATGGACCAAATTTCATAAAAATCGGTTGAAAAGTCACTTGTGGGTGATCCTGGTGTTGATTAGTTTAGGGTACGATTCGGAATATATTAACCCGCCTTTTTTTTTTTTTTTTTTTCGAAATAGCCTGCAAAAATTGCCTACATCCACTCTAATTCAAAAACTAATACATTAAATTTTACAAAATTTGGTAGATAAGTAACTTCTGGGTTATGCTGATGCAGATTAGACTTGGGTACGATTCGAAAAAAAATAATAACCTGCCTTATTTTGTAAAATGGTCTGCAAAATCGCCAAAATCTTAAATAAAAAAACTACGTATGCTCAAATATATCCATTAAATGCTTGTTTTACACGTAATTTTTACCGATCAAAAGAATAAGACCAACCCCATTACATTAGCACTAGCCGTTCTCAAGATATTTTAGTTTTTTTTTTTGCATTTTTGCTACGCCACCTTTGAAAATAAGTCCAGTTACCCAACGAGAACGAGAATTGAATTAAAAGTGCCAATTCAGTGTCATTTAAAATATTTATGGGTGTTATTTTGTGCAATTAAACTCAATTTAATGAATTGTTAAAGAAGTAAAGAGAGCGTGAATATGAGTCCGCAGGAAAGTCATGTGCTGCCCACATCAATTTTTTTTCATAGACGGGAAAATTAATTAAGATATGAAGGGCATTCTGATACGAAGGGCCAACTTGTTCTCTGCCACAAATGTGGGTAGTTCTTCCTGCTTAAAGCTCTAGCTAGATGACTACCCCAACTTTTCCTTGTAACATCTATATATTTCTTAGAATCTGCTATACATAGTGATTATAGACGATGACTGATATAGATTCAGCATGCAGGTAGGGATTTCATTAAGTATTTCAATTTCCGGGTTAAAAAAAAAAAAAAATCATTGAAACACATATTATATAAATTACTCAGAATAGGTTAATTAAGAATGAGCTTAGATAATGACTGATATGGATTCGGGATTGAGAATTCCAAAGGAGGTTTGCGGGTTCACTAATGATTTCCACATCCGGTTCTGCGAATGGCACTTCCGGTTTTTTTTAAAATCCCTATGACTGCGAAATAAATATGCAAAAGAGAATTAAAATGCTTAATATTTCCATCAAAAATGAAGTGAATACAATATTTGCCACCATATGAAGTTTCTTTTGCAAATTTCTTGATTTTTGAAGATTTTTGGCGGCTTATTTTTATTTATTTATTTATTTTTAAAGAATTTGGGGCGGATCCATTTCTTTGCAGGATTATGTACGTAGAACACAGTTTTGTGTTAGTTTTTCTCCTCCCTTTTTTAAGACTTTGTTTTGTACCTCATTCTGACCCCTTAATTTTTGCTCTCCCTGCAATACATGGTAATGTATAGGAAAGTATTGGAATCATGCCGAAAATCGCAACTCGAGTTTTCGACGTATCTACACGTTTCGAGACCTGTAGAATACGAAAAAACCATTTTTAGCGTGACGTCTGTGTGTGTGTCTATGTATGTGTCTGTCTGTCTGTCTGTACAGATTTTGTATCCACTCTAACTAAAAAACTAATGGACCGAATTTCACAAAATTTTGTAGGTAAGTCACTTGTGAGCGAGTCTGGTGCTGATTAGTTTTGGGTACGGTTCGGGATAAAAGAATCTGCCTTTTTTGCGAAATGGTCCGCAGAAGCTTGTATTCACTCTAACTGGAAAACTACTGGACCGAATTTCACAAAATTCGGTAGATGAGTCACTTGTGGGTTACCCTGGTGCTGATTAGATTTTGGTACGATTCGGAAAAAAATAACCTGCCTTTTTTTGCAAAATGGCCCGCAAAAATCGTCAAAATCTAAACTAAAGAACTAGGTATACTCAAATATATCCATTAAATGCTCGTTTAATACGTAATTTTTAACGACGAAAATAATAAGACCAACCCCATTACACTAGGACTAGCCGTTCTCGAGATATTTTAGTTTTCCGTATTTTCTCTACGCCACCTTTGAAAATAAGTCCGGTTACCGAATGAGAACGAAAATTGAATTAAAAGTGAAATAAATTTAATTAAAATAAAGAGAACGTGGATATAGGTCTGCAGGGAAAGTCATGTGCTGCCCACATCAGATTTTTTTTTTTCGATTCACACCAAATTAAACATACTAAAATACTTTGATGAGCTGTTGCATAATGAACTTATGCTTCGTGCAACACGAATGCAATATGCTCCAACTGTGCTTTTAAAACTAGATTTTTTTTGTCCATACAGTCATCAAAATGCGAGGAAATTCATGAGAATAGCAATATACAGCATACGCATTTGCAGGGGATGTCTCTTGTCCAAGGCCGACCGACTTATCCGAAGGTATAAGCATCTTTTTGAACAGCTGGGGCAGTGCCACTAAATTTGGACTGAAACCCAATGGGAGCGACATCCACAGAGACCTTACCTTCTTCACCAACCTCTAGGAGGGGCTTCCAAATCCACGTATTTAACGTGCCCGTACTCCGCGTAAACACGGGGGAATTTGGGAGCAGAGCCGGGAGTCGAACTCGGGTCCTCCGAGCGCGATCCTCGTGCCTTAATCACTGGGCTGTCCCACCCTGGTGGATACCACTCGATTGGGGATCCTGGCCCACAAATTTCTACGAGGAGGGGAAAATGAAATATGGAGGTGGGCCCGGGATAAATGTTTGTAGGGGGTACCTACTGATTGTATGTGCGACCCTGCCACGTGTTTTATTGCTTTTTCCGAAAATCTGTCGTGCTTCTTATCTGTTGTGATTCTTTCGAATATATGTTGTACTTGTTATTTCTCGTGCTTTTTGTGTCGTGAATATCTGTCGTGCTTATTATTATATTATCTTCTTATCTGTCGTGCTTGCTTCTTTCTGCCGTGCTTCTTGTCTGTGCTCTCTTAGATTATCTGCCGTGCTTTTTTCGAATATCTGTCGTGCTTCTTTCTGTCATGCTTCTATCGGCCGTGCTTCTTTCGAATATCTGTCATGCTTCTTATCTGTTGTGCTTCTTTCGAATATCTGTTGTGCTTCTTTGGAATATCTATTGTACTTCTTATTTCTCGTGCTTTTTCTGTAGTGCTTCTGATCTGTCGTGCTTGCTTCTTTCTGCCGTGCTTCTTGTCTGTCGTGCTCTTTTAGATTATCTGCCGTGCTTTTTTCGAATATATGTTGTGCTTTTTTCTGTCATGCTTCTATCGGTCGTGCTTCTTTCGAATATCTGTCATGCTTCATATCTGTTGTGCTTCTTTGGAATATCTGCGGTGCTTCTTTCGAATATCTGTTGTGCTTCTTTCGAATATCTGCTGTGCTTCTTTCGAATATCTGTTGTGCTTCTTTCGAATATCTGTTGTACTTCTTATCTCTCGTGCATTTTTCTGTCGTGCTTCTTATCTGTCGTGCTTGTTTCTTTCTGCTGTGCTTCTTGTCTGTCGTGCTCTTTTAGATTATCTGCCGCGCTTTTCTCGAATATCTGTCGTGCTTCTTTCTGTCATGCTTTTTTCGAATATCTGTCGGTACTTCTTTCGAATATCTGTCGTGCTTCTTCCGAATACCTGTCGTGCTGCTTTCTCTTTTAGGAAAATACGTCCCTGAATCCACCCGCATATGTTTCAGGAAATAGTTCTTTCTGAACGTGCCAAAAGGTGTTGCATTAAAGGCCGGAGTCAAGGAAGGAGTTGCGTTCGGCTGGGACTTTTGTCAAAGATAGCTAGCTCGTTTCGAAGATAGGAACGGGGGTATTTCTGGTTCAGAATGAGGAAGGGTTAAAATAAATCAGTAATTAACCGGTGATGTTTTGCAAGGGAATGAGATGGATGAAAATAGGGAATGGGTGGCACTTCCGGACGCAGCACTTCCGGACGGGCAGTGGTGTAGTCTGGGAAGATGATGTTCCATCCTCCTAAGGTGTAGTCAGAGGGGAGGACCTATGAGACTGAATTTCTTTTAGAAATAGGACTCAATTATTCGCATTTTTACACTTAGGGGTAATTCCTTTTGATTTTACTATGTGATATCACAACTTTGTAAGGGCCATAGCCAGCAAGGCAAGGACATAGATATAGTTCTAATACGATATCTAGGGGTAAGGGTCAGAGGGGGATGACCCCCCCCCCCCTTCTCAAAGAGATAATAGCGTTATCAGAAAAAATTAGGGACAGAAAACAATTAACCGAATATTTTGTTTCCCATTTTTTCCTTCTTATATATATTTTTTTTACTTTCTCATATTATGTATTACATACTTTCTCGTATATTATTTCGTGAAAGTATTGTTTTCGCGAAAATTTTCGAATTCGAGATTTTAATGCCCAAATACATTTTAGGACCTCCTCAACACGTTTTGACTATCTTTAGAGTGATGTCTGTCTGGGGTCGATTTCTTGTGTAGACGACAGCGGCCAGAAATATGAATGCATTTTCACGAAACTTTATATCCGGCTTTGTTATCGAAAAATCTAGAACTAGATAAACTTTTTTTTTTTTTTTAAATTTGAGCGTAAACTTTTGAATTCATTCGAAATTATATATTTTTTTAACGTATCATAGTACAAAATATGACATAATCATGCATAAAAGGGTAATTTATGGCTTAATAATCACGAGGCTTAATAGTTTCAATCATTACTGTGGTGAAAAATAGCCGTGATGCAATTTTTGTGTTCGTGACATCATTTCGGGGGGCAAGTTACCCCCTGGGGGGGGGGGGTACATTGTCAAGTATGGTATTAACCGAAAGATGTTTTTCAAGCCCTTTAAAGTAAAGGATAACACACTATAATTGTAATCATTTAGATCTATGATACCGATTACTCTTCGAATTTTTTGTGTTCTGACGCTATTTTACAATGGTCCAAGTTTCCAAATGGAAAGAGAATTACTTTAAAATTTCGAATGTGATTCACATAAGTTGCAAAGTCCATACTTCGGCGATAAGAGCCTGCAATTCCTTCCCAGTAGCTCAAATGTAGGGTGTTGGCTGGCCAGTTCGGAGATCCAGGGTTCGATTCCCGGTTGGGACAGCAAGGTTCTTTACGCAGTATTATCCATTTTATTTGGTTTATTGTACGATGTAATTCAAATTATTATTATTATGGAAAAAGAAAAAAAAAACGAATTTAAGACTGGTAAGAAAAGTCATGTGTTTCTCACATCATATTTTTTGTTGATTTTTCTTTCAGGGTATTGCTGTGTGTGCGTATGTATGTTTGTGTATGAATGTTGGTATGTGTGTGTGTGTGTATGTGTGTGGATGTATGCTGATGTATGAATGTTGGTGTGTGTGTATGTATGTTGATGTGTGTATGTATGTTGGTGTGTGTGTATGTATGTTGATGTGTGTATGTATGTTGGTGTGTGTGTATGTATGTTGGTATGTGTATGTATGTTGGTGTGTGTGTATGTTGGTGTGTGTGTATGCTTGTGTGTGTATGTTGGTGTGTGTGTATGTATGTTGGTGTGTGTGTATGTATGTTGGTGTGTGTGTATGTATGTTGGTGTATATGTATGTTGTGTATGAATGTTGATGTGTGTATGTGTGTCTACATATACACACACACACCAAAATTTTCGAATGATTTTTTTAAAAATAATAAAAAAATGCCGTCAATAATGATAAACAGATAATCATTTTTGACGTAATTTTTTCATTAGAGAGATCAATTGTAGAACGCTAACATGAATCATGAATTGCTCTCTAGATATTGTACATCTTTTAAATAAATGTATAAAAGTACCCCCTAAAATTAGAAAGTCATTGCATAATGCAGTGAAAATCATGTATTGCCCACATTAAATTATTTTATACTGATTACCATACAAGTATAAGAAAATCGAGAGAAAATTCTAGATATTTTTAAACGCTACCGAGTTCTGCTAAAGCAACAGTAGGGGGCCGACCTCATTTATAAACTTCGTTTACTGTGCCAAGTGCAAGCACAATGTTTCAGAAAGTCATGAAATCTTTTGTCCCAACTTGCCAACAATTTGCTATGTATTCCCCAACTGTCCCCGAATATACAGTGAACAAATGAATTGCTACCATAATAATCATATCTTTCGTAGACTATTTCATTCTCTTTTAATATCTTTTATACTTTTATTATCTTCTATACTTCTATTATCTGCTATACTTTTATTATCGACTATACTTTTATTATCGTCTATACTTTTATTATCTTCTATACTCCTGTTATCTTCTATACTTCTATTAACTTCTACACTTTTATTAGCTTCTATGCTTCTATTATATTCTATACTTATATTATTTTCTATACTCCTATTATCTTCTATACTTTTATTACCTTCTATACTTCTTGCATCTTTTATACTCCTATTATCTTCTATACTTCTATTAACTTCTATACTTTTATTAGCTTCTATACTTTTATTATCTTCTATACTTCTATTATCTTCTATACTCCTATTATCTGCTATACTTCTATTATCTTCTATACTCCTATTATCTTCTATACTTCTATTAACTTCTATACTTTTATTAGCTTCTATGCTTCTATTATCTTCTATACTTATATTATCTTCTATACTCCTATTATCTTCTACAGGGTGTTCCAAAAAGATTGAAACGCGCTTTAATTCTTTACCTGTTGGAGATAAGTGGGCAATGTAAATTGCAAAAATGTTGAAAGTAAGGTAGGAAATAAGATTACGTTAATGAAATAGTCCTCCCATTCATTTTCAAAAAGTGACACTTTTTAAATTTTTATACGACCCCCTTAGACAAATTGGGTCAATCAGAAAAATTCTAATTTTCAATACAACAAGATCATTAAAAAATCCCGCATATCTGTATCTTTAAAATTATGAGAGTTATATTTAATTGAAAATTGAACATTGTGAATGGGGACCCTATATCAAATTAGAAATGTAAATTTGTGTACGAAAATTTGGTACGAAAAGTGGCATAAGTCAGATTTTTTCCTTTATTATAATTCAGTTGATTTTAAAGATACAGATATGCGATTTTTTTTAATGATTTTGTTGCATTAAAAATAAAAATTTTCTGATTGACCCAATTTGTCTAAGGGGGTCGTATAAAAATTTAAAAAGTGTAACTTTTTGAAAATGAATGGGAAGACTGTTTCCTTAACGTAGTCTTATTTCCTACCTTACTTTCACATTTTTGCAATTTGCATTGTCCACTTATCTCCAACAGATAAAGAATTAAAACGCGTTTCAATCTTTTTGAGACACCCTCTATACTTTTATTATCTTCCATACGTCTATCATCTTCTATACTTCTATTATCTTCTATATTTCTATTATCTTCTATACTTTTATTATCTTCAATACTTCTGTTATCTTCAATACTTTTATTATCTTCTATACTTCTGTTATCTTCAATACTTTTATTATCTTCTATACGTCTATTATCTTCTATACTTCTATTATCTTCCATTATCTTCTATTATTTTCTATGCAATATTATCTTCTATACATACATTATCTATAACTAAAGGTGTAACCGAAAAGGAGACAGCATACTAGTGTCCTCGGGTTGGTTTTTACCACCCCACCGTCACCCGCAGCAAAGAAAATTGTCGACTCGAAACTCGACCCCCATACACCCCATCCCAATGGAATTATATTTCAAAATTCCTTTCATTAGTAAAATGACCATGACCCATCGAATAAAAGAAATTGCAGCACCCCCTAACGAATAATTTGAAAAAAAAAAAATAGGATCATGATCTTGGCAACAAAGCGAGATAGGCAAAAACAGCCAATTATAAAGCTGCAGAGTATTGTCTAATGAGAAGGAATCGACGCTAAAACTGTTGCAGAAGTTATTTATTTGACACAATTGGGTTATTGACTAATAGCTTGCTTGCTTATTCAGGAATTTTAGGGGGGGGGGGGGGGACCGACACTTCAACAGGAATCTAATGTGCAACACAAAATTCTCTTTGTCACATTACTCAAAATGCTCTTCCTCACATTTTCTAAATGCTCTTCGCCATATTACTCAAAATGCTCTTCGTCACATTTGAGGCGCTGCTAGCCCATATATTCGATCTGGCATGGTCACTTTACAATAGGTAGACCCAATGTGTACACTCATGGTTCTGTCCTTACAAATTTATTGGGGCCCGTAATGACTTTCCTTGAGCAACTGACCAGCCGATGCTCTACCGTTGAGCTACTGGGACTGAATTGCAAGCTCTTATCGTCGAAGTGGACCACTTCCCGGTAGAGGCAGCAAGGTTCTTTACAAACTTTGGAAAGAAGTCTGGCACTCTTTATCATAAAAAATAAACTAATGAAATCAATTCATCATCAGTGGGACTGATCTAAAAAAAAAGAAAAATGTTTAAACAATTTTTGAGAAAATTTTCAAGAAATGAAAAATAATTTGTTTTTAACTTTTTATAATTCATTTGTTTGATTCTTTTTACTTCAAACTTCCAAAAAAGGTAAAATGCGAGAGGGAAAAAATATCGAATTCCATACATCTTATTTTCCCCTGCAATACATATGATAATGTATAGGGAAAGTATTAGAATCGTGTCGAAAATCGCAACACGAGTTTTCGACGGATTTAAACGTTTTGGGACCTCCAGAACACGAAAGAACTATTTTTTGCCTGACGCCTATGTGTGTCTGTTATTCTTTAATTAAATACTTGTTCTTCATGTAATTTTTAACAACGCAGCGAATAAGACTATCCCCATAGCTCTTGGTCGAACCGTTCTCGAGATATCTTAGTTTAATTTTTAATGTTGAAGAACTGAAGGCTTTATGCATTTTCTAAATGAAACGAACATATATTAAAACTGCAAATTGGATATAATATCAAAACAGTGTATATGTTATTTTCTGAAATTAAACTCAATTTAATGCATGAAGTAAAAAATAAGAAAATAAATTTGGATTTGTATGGAGAGTCATGTGCTGCTCGCATCAGATTTTTTTCTTTCAATATAAATCAAACCTGACAGCTCTCTTAGTAACTGCGGAATCTAAACTACGTTTTAATAGAATAATAATAAAGAGATAAATAAATAAAATAAAATAAAATAAAAAAAAAAGCAGAGAAACACACCTGTTGCCAACCAAATCAATAAACTGAACTTTTCCATGAGTATGACAAATTATTTCCGCAAAGTTAATCACATGTTCGTTCCCTTGGAAACGAGGTTGACATATATGTTTTTACTTCCTAAACCGTGCAGGAACATTGCGCAAAGGCAGCCATGCTAGATACCGCGTAAAAAATCTAATCTTACGACTGTAGCGTCTAGAGGCGGAAATATCGAAAAACAGTCGCTGGGCAATTTCATAACACCCCCCCTCCCACTTCACATAATATGGAACAAAAAAAAAATTTCTTTTCCGATACTGTATTCAATTTGTATTTATTATAAATTTATACTGAATTGTATGTGTTTATATTTTTCAAAAATAAAAAAGTGCTAAAATACTGAAACAATTAAAGAGCACTTTCGACTTAGAAAGTATTAGTGAGGACAGGGTCGCCTATACAAATTGTGACCCCCACAACTATTTATACTTCCCCTCTCTCCATGTATTATTTTCCCTCCTTGTGAATTCTTCATCTATTTCACTCCCTAAAATATAACTGTCCGCCCCCCTTCCCACACACACACTCGAGTGGTGTCCCCCTATGGGTGACCCTGACGGGGATCCCACAATAAAATTATATATATAATAAAAATATAAAAATAGTTTATGATAATCCAAATGAATAATAGAGATATATTGTAACACCTAGAAAAGATCCAACATTAAACATATAAGAAAGTAACAAACACTATTAGATTGATATAGCAGTAATAATCAATTACTACAGGGGAAGGAACATATATATATATATATATCAATGCTCTCAGAAACGTAGAAGCAGCATTAACGAACCAGGTATGGACCTTGATAACGTACATGGTTTTGGAAATGATTTTCAATTTATTCATTTTCAAAAAAATTTTGGGGAGCCAAAAAGTCCTAGTTCCACGTGCAAAAAATATTTCTGTTTTGCAACTTTTCATCTTATATACTATTCTTGCTTTTACACCATGTATGTTTATGTAGAGAACACGGGGATTAGTACCTTAAGTACCTGTATTACATATATGATTTATAACACACACAAAAATTTAATCTAAGGGTGTAGTTAATTCGAATTGTATGGCTGTCCCTATGAGAATGCAATTTCGAACTAACCGCCATTTTTTGTGTAGTTTTAATTGATTGTTCTTATCTTTTATTTTGAGCTAATTATTATTGCCTTTTCTCAATTTTGCCGTGTTTTCTTTTTATTTTTATTTATATTATATACTTTTAATTGTGAATTTTGTATCCTAATATTCTTCTCATCCCCCTTTCCTTTGTAGTGATATGTTACTTTCTATCTTTATCCTTAGTCTTGGTCTATAGTTACTCATTTGTAACAGATATGCTAGAGATGGGTTTTTTTTGTACATACAGTAGTTTATGCATAATTTTCGATTAAAATCTTTCAATTTTTATTTATATATATATATATATATATATATATATATATATATATATATATAGCTGTTTCCTCCAATCGTTATTTGAGTCTCCAAACTAACGCTTTATGAGCAACAAACGCAATTTAAAATACGATAACGTGACTCAGTCGTTTGTTTCTCTATATTTAAAATTATGAAAGTTTTTTAAATTAACGAAATAAAAAATAAACCTTTTAACCTGCAGACAATGAACATTTTAAGAGAAGAACGAAAATTTTATTGAATTAAAATTTTATTTCTGACAGTACCGACAGCTTTGTTTCGAATATTCTATGGATAAAATAGAGACTTCTTTTTTTTACCAGCAGCTTCGTTTAGAATATTTTATGCATAAAACAGTGAGTTTATTTTTTTTCCAATAGCTTTATTTAGAATATTCTATGTATAAAATAGTGTTTTTTTTTTTTTTTTTTTTTTTTTTTTTTTTTTATAGTATTAACATTATTTTGCTTTTTATAGTTTTGGATTCTATTGTAATGATGATATATTTCGTTCAATAAGCATTTTAGAATTCACATTTAATAGAGATTCGACTTTTTATGGAATAGATGTAGCCCTTTTTCATTCTTGGCGATTTTAAGTGAGATTCTGTCAATCCCTGCTATGATTTGTCATTCTGGATTCGCCCTTTTGTCGCTAAGGTAAAAATAGCAACGTTCCATTCTGGCAACGTTTTCCGCATTTTTTGTCGATCTTTTGTCGTCCATTTAACGCTCTTTTGTCGCCAAGGTAAGAATCGCCCTTTTGTCACCGTTTGTGCAACTGTTGATCTGTAGTAATTCAAACATGGGCCTACGCCCGCTAAAAAAAAATCACAGAAGCCGGTTCTGCTGGCTGCCGGAGGTCGCACGTAGTAATAGCTACGTGCAACAGGTGTTCTGTGGCTCATACAGCAAATCTGTGCAACAGGTGTTCTGTGGCTCATAAAGCACAACATGAAAATCAGAAAATTTTCTGATTTTTACCTTGACTACAAAGGGTGATTATTACATTTACGACAAAAGGGCGACAAAAGACGGGGAAAGGGCTGTCAGAATGGAATGTTCTCCAGATCATAGCAGGGATTGTCAGAATCTCGCCTAAAATCGCCAAGAATGAAAACGGGGATTATACTACATCTCTACCCTTTTCATTTCATTTACTTAAATTAATGGAAGAGTGACCTTCTGTTTAGAACACGGTTGCTTATGCAACGATAAGTTGTTTGTAAGTTGTGCTTATGTCTGGCTGTTTGCTTATTATCTCAACACAGAACACATTTCTTATCCCTTTTTTTCGTGGGGGGGGGGGGGGGGAATATATATTTCTAAAAAAAAGATTCCAAATATTCAATTTCACAATAAATTGCTAATACAGTTTCTTTAAATATTTCGCGCGAAAAATGGGTACACAGCTTGTGACTTTCTAAAAATTATATATTACGAAGACACAGAATATGATAACGTCA
The DNA here is from genome assembly GCA_951213105.1 of Amaurobius ferox. Classification (NCBI taxonomy): domain Eukaryota; kingdom Metazoa; phylum Arthropoda; class Arachnida; order Araneae; family Amaurobiidae; genus Amaurobius; species Amaurobius ferox. The sequence continues at coordinate 91,316,273 of OX578155.1, forward strand.
GAGTGGTTCACAGGCGTTTTCGAATTTATCGTCTGTTATTATTATTATTTTATTTCGTAGCAATTTACGTCTTAATTTCCTGAGTTTTCGTCCTGGCTAAATGTAAATAAAACATACACACCCACACTCACACGAAGAAGAGAAACTAACTGTTGTTCTCAAGCCTTTCATCTCCACTTTGTAAGCTTCAGCCAAAAATAAACACGGCAGAGGGGTGTATTGCATTCTAACAGAAGCCATTCCAATGTTGCATTTCGGGCGGGTATAGAAATCATTAAAATATGTCATGTAGGCAGCCCATGCATGGAGTTAGAAAGAAGGAGATAAAACTCCTATGGATGCAAAACTTGGAAATGCCATAATGCTTTGAGAATTATATCTAGGTGTTGCTAGTGTTAGTAAAGTAGTCGCTAGTGTTAGTGAACACAACAGAAAGGCGTAGTATTTAGTATATGTATTTTTAACACTTTACAACATATTTGAAAAGTGTTTATTAACACTTTACAACATAGTTGAAAAGTATTTATGACTTTGTTCATTCTGTCTGTCTGTCTGTCCGTTAGCACGATAACTGCCGTAAAAATGACTATCAAAATGAAATTTTAGTATGTTGTTCAGACGGTCTGTGGGACCTATGGGAATATAAATAAATAATATCACCCAATTAGTTTTTTATTGAACCCGGGTTGAAAAAATGAACCCTATGGGACCTATGGGACCTAATTTTTCAAACATTTTTTAAGCAAATTTAAAATTCACAAATTTCTTCGAATTTTTTAGGAAATATACACATTATCCCATAAAATATATAAAAACAATTTCAGTAAAATATGTTAGGTAGTTTTTTAATTAAACATTGTTTAATATAGGGAGAAAAATAAATTCAATTAAATTCTGACTTTTGGGATATCCTCCAGAAAGAAAAGAGAGATATATTATATAATAAATATCTTTCTAAGAGTTTAATTATTTTGTATCTGAGAGAGGCTTCACATTTTAAAACACACATTTTATTTGGTAGATAGTTTATTTGGCTTCACATTTATTTGGTAGATAACAATTTTTCAAATTTTTTTTTAAATTTTATATAACTCTTCATAATATACTTATTTGATGGCATTTTTAATGCACTTTCCTACGTCTTAGAGAGTTAAAATTTGGTACACAACTTTAATTTCTTGAACATTTTATTCAACAAAAATTTGGTGGATTTTAAATATAGATCCTACATTTTTTTCGAAATGGCCTGCAAATAATCCCCGTTCACTTCTATAAACCATTGTAATATTGTTAAAAATTCTGATGTGGGCAGCACATGTCTTTCTCTGCAGACTCATATTCACGTTCTCTTTATTTCTTCAATAATAATTTGAGTTTATCTGCACAAAATAACAACCATAAGTATTTTAAATGAAATTGAATTTGCACGTTAAACTTAAATTTGGTTCTATTTGATAGCTGAACTTATTGTCAAAGGTGGCGTAGCGAAAACGCGAAAAAACTAGAATATTTCAAGAACGGCTAGTCCTAGAGTAATGAGGTTAGACTTATTCTTTTTGTTGTCAAAAATCACGTATAAAATAGGAATTTAATTGATATAATTGAGCACACGTAGTCTTTTATTTTTATATTTAACGATTTTGCGGGCCATTTCGCAAAAATAGCCCATTCTTTTTTCCCGAATCGTACTAGAATAACCTACAAATGATTTATATACCAAATTTTGTTAAATTTGGTATATAAATCACTTGTGGGTTATTGAAATATTATACACCAAATTTTGTTAAATTTGTTCCATTAGTTTTTAGCTAGAGTGAATAAAGACAATTTCTGCCGGCCATTTCGCAAAGAAGGCAGATTCTTTTATTACGAATCGTACTATAATCTAATGAACATCAGGGTTTCCTACAAAAAACATACCAAATTTTATGAAATTCGGTCCATTAGTTTTTCAATTAGAGTGGATGTAATATCCTCACAGACACACAGAAACATACGCAGATATACCCTTACGCACACAGACGGCTTCCAAAAAATAGTTTTTTCGTGTTCTAGAAGTCCCAAAACGTGTAGATTCCAAATTATCGTCAACTTTGGCGACTTTTTGAATGTACTAGAATTTTCTCGAAATAACGAATATTCTTGTCTTAGAGATACGAGCCCTGTTGGAAGTTTCTAGGGAGTGTATATAAAAAAAAAGTTATTGCTCAGAGAGGACAGTTGACGTGATATAAGCTAAAGTGAATTGTGAGATTCGCCAATGTTTTGAGAATAGTATTCGCTATTTTATGAATTAGCTGAGATAATTCACAATCTAGCGGAAATTCTGTTTTATTGTACCTGACACTTGTTTAGTGATTTTGTAAGATAGTTATCGAACGATTAGCGGTATATTGTTCCTGTTAACGCTTGTAAGTACTTTTAAATAAAAGTGTTCGTTATCCAGAAATTTGAACTCATTCTTGTGTCCTGACAGTACATCTGCGCTTCAAAGAGGAAAGACAATAGATACGACGTAACAGTACTATCAATAGACGAATTTTCGTGAATTTTTGAAAAATATGTACTTTTAGTGTTTTAAAGGAGCAATCTGTAATGAAAAATCGACAGTGGCGCCAGTCCGATGGAGCCGAAATGGTGTTGCATGCGTAACACATTTCTTTGTCGGTGGTATATTAGGCACTTTCAAAATATTAAATTATAGAAATTAGAACAACTTTTTTAAAAGTTGAATTAACAAATCCTTGCTTTCAATCCCGAGCAATGAATATTATTCACCAAACGATTTTGATCAACTTTTTCATATGATATTTAATTACAAATATGAGAAGAAACAGCCGTACGCATGCGCAGTTGATTGCGCCATAATAACGATCAGATTGTTCTTGTTATAAGAACTACTTCATTATTCTATTTTAACTTTGACTTTTATTTTCGGTAAATTGATATTTGCGCAAAGCAAAATGGCGTCATTATAGAACCGCTGTATTAAATTCTATTCATCAGCCGCAAGGTTTTTTTTCTTTCTTTCATGTCGAACTACTTTCAGAATATTTTGTTACTTTCTATACTTGCCATTTTCTTTTGCAATTGGTAACACGATGTGGATGGAATAGAAAAAGTTTTTTTTAAGCTTGGAATAACAAATTGTAAATGTGATACACGTGAAGTGTTTGAACCCTTGAGTAAAAGACAAAAAAATATGATGTGGGCAGCATATGACTTTCCCTACAGACTGGGAATTTTTTTTTTTTAATTCCTTTTATAAGAGTTTACTTGCATAAAATAACACGGATATTTATTTGAAATTATACTGAATTTGAAGTTTTCATTCAATTTTCGTTTTCATTACTCGACTGGACGTATGGCAATGGTGACAAAAATGCAGAAAAAGGCTGAAATGTCTGAGAACAACGGTCACCCCTAAACTAATGGGGGTTGGTCTTATTCTTTAAGTCATCAAAAATTACATATGAAACAAGCATTTGATTGATACATTCGTGCATATGTAGTCTTTAATTTTAGACTTTGACTATTTTTGCGGTCCATTAAGGTTATTTTCTACTTTCTCTACAGTGCATGGTAACGTATAGGGAAAGTATCGGAATCATGCGAAAATCGCAACTCGAGTTTTCAACGGATCTGCACGTTTCGGGACCTCTAAAATACGAAAAAACTATTTTCAGCGTGACGTCTGTGTGTGTGTCTATCTGTCTGCGTATCTGTCTATACAATGTATGTATCCGCTCTAACTCAAAAACTAATGGACCGAAGTTCATGAAATTTGGTAAGTCACTTGTATGTGACCCTGGTGCTGATTAGTTTTTGGTACTATTCGGAAGAATGAACCTGCCTTTTTTTGCGAAATAGCCCGCAAAAATTGTATGTATCCACTCTAACTGACAAACTAATTGATCAAATTACAAAAAATTTTGTAGATAAGTCGTTCGTAGGATACTGTGATGCTGGTTAGATTTTTATACGAGTCGAAAAAAAGGAATCTGTCTTTTTTTTGCGAAATGCCCCGCAAATCTAATATATACGATCTAAAATAAAATACTACATGTGCAAGATAGTGAAACTCTGAAATAAATGACTAAAATTGATGAAATATATCAATTAAGTACTAATTCTATATGTAAAATTTGACTACTAAGCGAATAAATCTGACCCCCATGACTGTAGTATAAACCGTTCTCGAGATATTGTAGTTTTTGAAATTTTAAGGATCTGAAGAATTTAGAGTGAATTAAGTTGGCAAACGAAACAAAGAAACAAATTGGATACAATATCAGAAAAATATCCATATTTTCTGAAATTAAACTCAATTTAATGCATAATAAAATAAAAAATTACACAATGAATTTGAATCTGCAGAGAAAGTTATGTGCTGCTCACATTAGATTTTTCTTAATTGTACCAAATTCCAATCAGCAGGATAACCCACAAGTGACTTATATACCAAATTCATGAAATTTGGTCTACTAGTTACTTTCCTTATATACAATATCGTATAAGAAAAGTATTGTGACGGGGGTCGAAAATTCGAACTAGAGTTTTCGACGGGAGAGCACGTTTCAAGCGTCTCTGATCACGAATCAAACATTTTGAGGTAATGTCTGTATGTGTGTGTGTGTGTCAGTGAGCCTATGGAGACGATAACTGACGAACGAATGGACCGATTCGAACGAAATTTGGTACAAAAATTACAATCTGTGAATACTGGAAACCTATTGTTTTTATACGCGATCGAATGTTCAGAACCCCCCTAAATTTTCGAGTGAAATTTTGAAAAAATCATCAAAAAATCAAAACTTCTAATAAAGTTACGCAAATAGCCATTTCTTATGTAATTTTTCGTTAGAAAACGATTAACATAAATTTTAGAACGCTAGCATGAACCATTCTCGAGATATTGCACATTTAAAAAAAATATCAAAGAAGTATATAAAATTTAAAAAAATATATTTCCTACTGAGAAACATGTTCACTTTTCATATGTAATATCATGCGACAAATTTGTTGGCATCATTCTCGTGGATCCAGCTCGTTCCATTCATGAAAAAAAATACTTTGAGTAATACTCTTGTATTTGAACGCCAATAGTCATTTATCTGCTATAAGAATAAATTATTTCTCCGTCCATAATGTTTCTCGAGATTTTGGCGACGAATTTGGCGGAATGTCGCGAACTTTGCGACTTTTTTACATGTTACCAAATCAAAGAAAATCTCGCAAAATGGATGAGAATGACACTAAATCAATGAAAATAACTACTATTTGACGAAAATTCAATATTTTGGGAAAAAATATGTGTCTACTATAAGAATAACCTATTTTGTTTTTACTCTTAAAGTAGTAAATACATTGCATTATATAAGGAGAGTCATGTGCTGCCCACATCAGATTTTTTTAATTGGAGTGGATACATATATTGCACATGCAAACACACACACACACACACACACACACACACTAACGTCATGCAAAAAAAAAATTCTTTTGGATTCTAGAGTGCTCGAAGAAGCGAGTTGCGAAGTTCGACATGATTCCAATACCTTTGATATACATTACCATGCATTGTAGGGAAAGTAAAAATTTGATGTGGACAGCAATTGACTTTCGCTACATAATGCAATGACTTTACTTCCTTCACAGCGAAATGATGGAGCACAAGATCCACTGCACAACCTTTTTAAGGTTGAATGCACATAACGTAAATTAAAATTTGCTGATTTGGGTCATTTATGAGTTAAAAAGGAATGACTTATTCACGATCACATGTAAAATACTTAACAAAATGCAACTGACATTTAATTCATATCTCGTGAAATGAATTATTATGCTTGAAATCTTGAGAGCGGCAAAAATGCAAAACTATTACAGAAATCATCTTCTGTCGTGAATGGAACGAACTAGATCTACGAGAATAATATTAACAGATGTGTTGAAAAATATTGCATATGAAAAGTGAACGTCTTTATAGTTAATTCCTTTTTTAATTTCATGTGATTTTTGTTTTTTATAAATTTGCTTGATAAAATGTGCAATATCTCGTGAACGATTTATGCTAGCGTTCTAAAGTTCATTTTTTTAAGAAAAGTTACATTAGAAATAATCCTTTACATAACATTCTTGAAGCTCCTGATTTTTATTTTCCTTATATATATAATGTTTAAGGAAAGTATTGTGACGGAGTCGAAAATTCGAATTCGAGTTTTCGACGGGAGAGCACGTTGCAAGCATCTCTGATCACGAATCAAACACTTTTGAGGTGATGTCTGTGTGTGTGTGAAAGTATGTGTGTCTGTGTGTCAGTAAGTCTGTGGAGACGATATCTCACGAACGAATGGAGCGATTCGAATGAAATTTGGTACAAAAATCACCATCCGTGAATACTGGAAGCCTACTGCTTTTATATGCAATCGAATGTTCAGAACCCCCCTAAATTTTCGAATGAAATTTTGAAAAAATCGTCAAAAAATCAAAATCACTAATAAAGTTACGAAAACAGACATTTCTTATGTAATTTTTCATTAGAAAACGATTGGCGTAAATTTTAAAACGCTAACATGAGCCGTTCTCGAGATATTGTACATTTTTCAAAAAAATTATCAAAAAGTCATATAAAATAAAATAAAAATATTTCCAATTGAGAAACATATTCACTTTTCATATGTAATACCATGCGATAAATTGAGTGACATCATTCTTGTGGATCTAGCTCGTTCCATTCATGAAAAAAGATACTTTGAATAATACTTTTGTATTTGAACGCCAATAGTCATTTATCTGCTGTAAGAATAACTTATTTCTTAGTGCATAACGCTTGACGAGATTTTGGCGACGAATTTGGCGGAATGTCGCCAACTTAGCGACTTTTTTGAAATATTGCCAAATTAACGAAAATCCCGCCAAATGGATAAAAATGAAGCTAAATCAATGAAAATGACGACTAATTGTCGAAAATTCAATATCTTGGAAAAACTATTATTATCTACTATAAGAAAAACCTATTTTTTTACTGTAAAAGTAGCAAATTCATCACATTATATAAGGAAAGTCATGTGTTGCCCACATCAGATTTTTTTTATACGCAATCGAATGTTCAGAACCCCCTAAATTTTCGAATAAAATTTTGAAAAATTCATTAAAAAATCAAAATCTTTAATAAAGTTACACAAATAGACATTTCTTATGTACTTTTTCCTTAGAAAACGATTTACATAAATTTTAGAACGCTAGCGTGAACTGTTCCCGAGATATTGAACATTTTTCAAATAAATGTATTAAAAAATCCCATAAATTAAAAAAATATATATTAACTGTTGAAAAACATGTTTCCTTTTCATATGTAATATCATGCGATAAATTTGATGACATCATTCTTGTGGATCTAGCTCGTTCCATTCATAAGAAAATATACTTTGAGTAATACATTTGCATTTGAACGCTAATAGTCATTTATCTGCTATAAGGATAACTTATTTCTCCGTCCGTAACGCTTGGCGAGATTTTGGCTACGAATTTGGCGGAATATCGCCAACTTGGCAACTTTTTAAAATGTGTTGCTAAATTAACGAAAATCTCGCCAAATGGATAAAAATGACGCTAAAACGATGAAAATGACGACTAATTACCGAAAATTCAATATCTTGGAAAGAATATAAGTATCTACTATAAGAATAACCTATTTTTTTTTTGCTGTAAATGTAGTAAATTCATTGCATTATATAAGGAAAGTCATGTGCTGCCCACATCAGATTTTTTAGTGGTATTCTAAAAAATGTATGCTAATTAGCGCAATATCGAGAATAGCGTTCTGAAGTTCTATTACGGTCTGGAGTTTGAATCATTCGCTGTCTAGCGAAAAATTACATATGGAATAATTATATATTTACCATTATTAAAAGTCGTGATCACCCCACCACTCTTCCCCAAAAAAGAAATTATTCGCAAATTGTTTGGTTTTTCAAACGCTCGATTGCGCCTAAAATCAGTAGGGTTCCACTGGCAGGCATTCACTGGCTGTAATAGTCTTACCCAACTTTTTTCGAAACGCCCCATACGTTCGTAATGCCCCTATTACACGACAGTCATTTGGGACAGTAAATCGTTGACAAAGCAGTTGCTTCAACATTTGGCACAGCATTTCATGCAGCAAATATCGCTTCCACATCGGATACATTTACTCGCTCTTCGCCCTTCTTCATTCAGCAGAGCTGTTATCCTCCTGGACTCTAGTTCGGCACAGTCCGGCAGCTAAAGAGAAAATCTGATATGTGGGCACCACATAACTTTCCTTATATAATGCAATGAATTGACTACTTTTACAGTTAAAAAAAATGTTATTCTTATAGTAGATACTTATATTCTTTCCAAGATATTGAATTTTCGTTAATTGGTAGTCATTTTCATCGATTTATCGTCATTTTTATCCATTTGGCGAGATTTTCGTTAATTTGGCAACATTTAAAAAAGTCGCTAAGTTGGCGACATTCCACCAAATTCGTCGCCAAAATCTCGCCAAGCGTTATGGACGGAGAAATAAGTTATTCTTATAGCAGATAAATGACTATTGGCGTTCAAATACAAATGTATTACTCAAAGTATCTTTTCTTATGAATGGAATGAGCTAGATTCACGGAGAATGGTGTAACCCAATTTATCGCATGATATTACGTATGAAAAGTGAACATGTTTCTCAACAGTTAATATATTTTTTTTTATTTATGGGATTTTTTTATAAATTTATTTGAATAATGTGCCATATCACGAGAACGGTTCATGCTAGCGTTCTAAAGTTTATGTCAATCGTTTTCTAAAGAAAAATTACATAAGAAATGTCTATTTGCGTAACTTTATTCAAGGTTTTGATTTTTTGATGATTTTTTCAAAATTTCACTCGAAAATTTAGGGGGGTTCGGAACATTCGATTGCGTTTAAAAACAATAGGCTTCCAGTATTCACGGATTGTGATTTTTATACCAAATTTCAGTCGAATCGTTCCATTCGTTCGTGAGATATCGTCTCCACAGACTCACTGACACACACACATACTTTCACACACACACACACACAGACATCACCTCAAAAATGTCTGATTCCTGATCAGGGTTGCTTGAAACGTGCTCTCCCGTCGAAAACTCGAATTCGAATTTTCGACCCCGTCACAATACTTTCCTTATACATTATGTATATAAGGAAAGTAAAAATTATACCCGGATTCAAGAGATCAGGGCGCTTTTAAAAGACCTACAGAATCACTTTACAGTGGGTGCTTGCGCATTGTAGAGTACCAGGAAATGAAAAAAAGAGGACATTTTGGCCACAAATGGCGCTTTGGTGGAGCAGAGATTCTCAATGACTTTTCATTCAGCACATCTGTATATTAAAATGCTACCCAAGAAAGAAATTGAGGCATCTAAGGGAAAGTCATGGAGCGTCCTCGGCAAGAACATTTCAGTCATTCCAGAGGCTCTTCGACGAGAAACGGTTGCCAGGTTCAGACTTCTGTCTGGTCATGACTGTCTCAGGGCTCATCTTATCGATTTGAACTAGCTGTACTCCCCGGATTGTACTTGACCTCGGCCAGCCTATGCCTGGAAAACATTTAGATCCCTGCACTAGTGACTTTTAACTCAATCATTGAGAAATACTGGAAATCTCGCTGTTTCATGGCCTAGCGGCCAAACGACCGGCATTTGTAAAAAACACATTTTCTGAAAATGTCTGTCTGTTTGTTTGCTAAAACGTAATTTTGGAGCGATTTTCACATAAATCGGTTTCTTAACGATCGGAAATGCTATCACAGCTTTTCCATTGTAACACCACCGACAAGATAGAAGCTTTTTCCAATGATGTTAGAACAGAATCGGTAACACGGTATCCCGATTTTTCACAAATTTACAAGAAAAATAAATTATCGATAAAAACTCTGAAAACATAACTCATTTTAAAACTCCTCACAATCTAGATCTCCCAATTTGGTCGGCATCAAAATGCTTTATTTAACTCATTTCGAAAACACAAATTATGTTTATAACTTTATTTGGCGAGTTTTGAAAAAAACATTAAAAATTTAAGGTTCTGGCGATTTTCAATTATTCATATGCTCGCCTCTGAAAAAAGTATTTTTCCCTTTCTGATGATATTTCAAGGGGCGGGGGGGGGGGGGCAGTGATCGTTGCCATGGCGATTTCATACTTTAAATACGGAGCTGAAGAGATTTTCAGCAAGCGTGCCTGGCGTTGTACAGCTTTCTGTGAGCATGGACACAACGAAGCGCGGAACAGTTACCTTACACCTTTCTGGTAGGTCGGACGGACTGGGTCTCAACAACAACGAAGCGCGGAATGTTTTTTTTTTGTCCTAAACGGCTGTTTAGGAAATTGAGTGTTGTTATTTGCGTAGCGGACGCTTATTTAGGACCCGTGCAACACCGGAAAATTTGCATGGACGCCTATAGAACCTTTCCCAGGAGGGGGCAAACCACTGACATCAGTAGGGTCGTTGCCACCGAGATAGAAGTTGCAGTTAACAGTAGGCAAACCAAACAGATGGACAATGGTAGGAATAAGATGTACAACATTAACTAGCTTGATACCCAAACTTAGTGACCTTGAACGTCCAGGGTGGGCACGTGCACCTCTTGCCCCCCCCCCCCCCCTCCTATACTACATATGTCTATGCCCTCCCATTTGGGTGCCCATGGAAATTTGTTATAGTATTAATTAACAGAAAATTTTAGAAGGTGCACTTGCACTTCTGCACACTCCTAAAGGCAGTAAACCCACTATTCCAACTGCGCAGAAGCACGTGCTCTATAACTCTGCCCAGATAAATCTGTTTGGCATCGCTATTAATCGCTTGTGGAACGTTCTCGATAAAAAAGAGAGGGCAAGGCGAAATAAGACGATTGTAGAGGGCTGAAGCTATCATATTAAACCCGCGATAAAAGAAATGATTTTAACTGCTGTGTAGAATAGTGGATGGAAAAACATACTGAAACAAGGTCCCCTTTGATATAAATAATGGGGAATGTATATTGCGAAAACTGTTATGCATGGGGATTTTTTTCTCCCGGACAGCTGAGATAATGTTTTATGGGGCAATGGAAAGGGATTATCGTATTGTGTATCGAAAGATCTCGACCTTTTCTATACTATAAAAATATTTGCTCAAATGTCCTGTATAGGAAGCAGAAACCCAGCTGCCCGATAGAAACCAGAAAGTTTTTTTTTTTTTTTTTTTTGTTATGTGATGAATTTGACTAGAAAACTTTTTCCGTCGATGCTTTCTTTCAACGAGGAAATTTCTTTTATACGATCCCGGCCCTTTTCTTTCCTTAGAGCCCCCATGACGTAATATTTTGTGTTATAAAGTTTATTCCTTTCTCTACAATTCACAAGGTAAAGTATAGGGAAAGTATTGGAATCGTGTCGAAAGTCGGAACTCGAGTTTTCGACAAATCTGCACGTTTCGAGCATTCTAGAATACGAAAAAAACAATTTTAGCGTGATGTGTGTGTGTGTGTCTGTTTATGTGTCATGTGTGCGTTTTTGTGTGCTTGCGGGTGTGCCTGTCTGTGTGTGTGCGCGTGTCTGTCTGTGTGTCATGTGGGTGTGTATGTGTTTGTATGTGTGTGTCATGTCTGTATGTGTATCATGTCTGTCTGTGTGTGTCAGGTCTGCCTGTGTGTGTCATGTGTGTCTGTGTTCATGTCTGTCTGTGCAATGTGTGTATCCACTCTAGCTGAAAGACTAATTGACCAAATTTCATAAAATATGGTAAAATTTGGTCGATTAGTCACCTGTGTAATACTCTGGTGCAGATTATATTTTGGTACGATCCGGAAAGAAAAAACCTGCACCCAAAATAGCGTCGTCTTTGCTTCAGTGAGGTTCTATCCTCTAGCCCATACTATAAGTTCGCAAATATTTAGCCTTCTAAGTAACCGAAGGAGTCCTGGAGGGTGTGGAAAGTCATTTAGACACCCTTCATTTATAGAAAATCAGGCTTGGTTATGTTGTCTTGCGTGGACAATACTTTATGAGATAAAAACCAGCCTCCTAAGTCATCGACGGGCGTCTGAGAGTCTGGAAGGATATAAAAAACATTTACTCCCCCCCCCCCCCCCGCGCCGAGGAGAATTTAAAATCCCTTTTCGCAAGTTTTATATTGTAGTCGATATTATAAGTGTGCAAAGATTCAAACTTTTAGGTCACCAGGAGGATAGGGGGCTTTTGAACGGACTGAACCCCCACCCATTGTTTCAGTCTCCGGGTGGGGTGGGATAAAATTCTGGCTTTAGGTTCTGTCCAGTAGTCGATATTACAAATGTGCACAGATTCAGTCTTCTAGGTCACCAAAAAAGGGGAGGCGCTTCTGAATGGACTGAAAATATTTTTTGAATCCCCACCCATATTTTCAGTCTCCGAGGGGGATAAAAATCTAACTCTGTTAGGTTTTGTGCAGTAATTGATTCTATAAATGGGCACAGATTCAATTTTCTGGGTCACCTTAAGGGAGTGGGGGGGGGGGGGGACTTCTGAAAGGACAGAAAATACGTTTTGAACCCCCACTCATTTTTTCAGCTACCGTGGGGGACGGGGTGATAAGATTCTGGCTTTGTTGGGTGGGGGTTCAAAAAGACCCCACCCATTTTTTCAGCTACCCGGGGGGGGGGGGGTGATAATATTCTGACTTTGTTAGGTTCTGTCCTGTAGTTGATACTATAAATATGCACAGATTCAATATTTTAGGTCACCGGGAAGGGCTCTTCTGATAAAGGACTGAAAAATCCCCATTCATATTTTCAACCCCCCTGGGGGGGGGATAAAAATTTGGTTGTATTAGGTTTTGTCCAGTAGTCGATACTATAAATGTATACAGATTCAGTCTTCTAGGTTATGAGGAGGGGGGGGGGGTTGAGGAGTATGGAAAAACAAAAACATGTTGGACAATTATTATTAGTTTTATTTAAGAAATATATAATCTGTTAGCTTCTGCACTCACAAAGAAAATTCCGTTAAAAAGTTGAGTGACCCCATTTTGCAAAAGAAGAATCCATTACATTTGAGGACAAACAATTATGCTAATTATCGACTCGAGCCGACGTGCGCTGACCTTTTTAGGCCACCCTTTCCCGATGTGCCATTTGCTTCAAGCAAGTATTTGGGAAGAATGAGGTGTATAATAAATGCATAAAAGTTTGTAATTATGCTAAAATAAACACGCTCTGGTGGCAACAGAAAAATTTGTTTGCGTATACGGAAGTGTTTTGTTTGTGAATAAAAATTTTTTGTAATGAGTTTTAGGCGAGTTTAATGATATTTTTTCTTTTTCTCTGCAGTGATCTATCTTCCTTCCGCCTTGCGTAAACAAAGCCCACATTTGAGTCAGCAATCGGCTGAAAGGCCGCACATGCAAACAAACGAGTCTGCGTACACCCACCACACGTCTAGTGGCGTAACTAGACTTTTGCCCCCCCCGGAGCAAATAATCTCGGGACGTCCTTACCCATAATGCATAGTTTTTGGTTCTTAAGCCAAAAATATGTTCATCGTAAGAAGCGTCACCTTTCTCGTTTGATGCTTTGAAGCAATATATCCATGCCCCTCTATGATGGTACGCCACTGCAAGCGTCCACCCCCCCCCCCCTCAAAAAAAATCTGATGTAGGCAGCACACGACTTTCCCTGCAAACTTATATCCACGTTCTCTTTATTTTCTTTAAATTTAATTCACGTTTAATTCAATTTTCGTTCTCATTTGGTAACGACTTATTTTCAAAGGTGGCGTAAGGAAAATACGAAAAAACTAAAATATCTCGAGAACGGCTAGTCCTAGTGTAATGGGGTTGGTCTTATTCTTTTCATCGGTAAAAATTACGTATAAAATAAGCATGTAATGGATATATTTAAGTATGCGTAGTTTTTTAGTTTAAATTTTGACGATTTTTGCGGGCCATTTTGCAAATAAAGGCAGGTTATTCTTTTCCGAATCGTACCAAAATCTAATCAGCACCAGGGTGACCCACAAGCGACGTATCAACCAATTTTTGTGAAATTCGGTCCATTAGTTTTTTAGCTAGAGTGGATACAGCATTTTTTGCGGGCCATTTCGCAATATCAGGCGGATTCTTTTACTCCGAATTGTACCCAAAATTACTCAGCACCAGAGTCGCCCACAAATGACTTGGCTACCAAATTTTATGAAATTCGGTCAGTTAGTATTTGTGTTAGAGTGGATACAAAATCTGCACACACACACACACACACAGACGTCACGCTAAAAATGGTTTTATCGTATTCTAGAGGTGTCGAAACGTGTAGATCCGTCGAAAACTTGAGTTGCGATTTTCGGCATGATTCTAATACTTTCCCTATATATTACCATGAATTGCAGGGAAAGTAAAAAGTTTCGGGGAAATCCATTAATATTTATGGTCATTATCGCGTTCATACAAGAAATCGACCACGGACATGCAGACAGACGGCCGTCACTCCAAAAATAGTCACGTGTTCAGGAGGTCCTAGATCATATTTTGGTATCAAAATATCGAATTCGAAAGTTTTCGTGGAAATAATACTTTTTCTAGCCAAGACGACATTACGGGGCACCAGGGTCAAAAACTCTTATCACCACATCGCATTTTTAGAAATTACTATATTACATAGTATTAGAAAGTAAGATTTATAGTCTGAAAAGTGTGCCAACTAGTCCCTGGTCTCCCCTATGGTGTAAATTTTGAACTGTCTTCAGCCCAGACAAATATATTAGGTGACGGTATTACAAAAACACAAAATTTTATATGGAAATGGTGACCAAAAGAGCGGTTGGAATTAAAACAGGTGATGCAATATTCAGTGACTTTAAATACTGTTTAAACTTTCTGAAACGAACGTGAAAACATTTTTAAATTTAACTTATTTTCAAGATTATTAGACAAAATGTTTTAAAATTTATTAATTAAAAGCAAACGAAAACATAACAATGTAAATATTCAAACCATGGAGTTAGAAAGGAGATAAAACTCCTGTGGATGAAACGCTTGAAAATGCCATAATGCTTTGAGAATTATATCTAGGTGTCGCTCGTGTTAGTAAAGTAGCTGGTATTATTAATGGACACAACAGAAACGCGTAATATTTAGTATATGTACTTTTGAATATTTTTAAATTAAGAGTTCCATCATAACGAGTATAATTAACCAGTATTTTTTTATAGTTGTAGAAAAGAGTACAGAAAATAGGGAGATAAAAAGTAATTCAGACGTAAAGTAATTTCGAATACGTAGGAATATTCTTTATTATATCACTTTTAGTGTGCATTACACTAACAATTCATTTTTACAAAGTGGGCAGTTTAAATAAATATTTTAGGCCTTTCGCCATAGAAATGCATGCAATGCAGGGCTACTTATTTTATACCAGCGCTACCTGAATGATTGTCTCAAACGATATTGTCATTTTCTTAATATAAAGTTTTAACTCCTTACTTTTACCTCCATGATTCAAACTATATAAAATATACGAAACCTTATGATGATGTGTTTTAGAAATGTAAAAATCTGACGTGGACAGTATATGACTTTTTCTGTAGGCGAATATTCACGTTCTCTTTATTTTAATTAAATTTACTTCATTTTTAATTCAATTTTCGTTCTCATTTGGTAACTGGACTTATTTTCAAAGGCGGCGTAGAGAAAATATGAAAAAACTTAAATGCCTCGAGAACGGCTAGTTCTAATGTAATGGGGTTGGTCTTATTCTTATCTTATTATTATGAAATACTCCTCCCATTCATTTTTAAAAAGTTACGCTTTTTAAATTTTTATACGACCCCCTTAGACAAATTGGGTCAATCAGAAAATTTGTATTTTTAATGCAACAAGATCATTACAAAAAACCGCATATCTGTATCTTTAAAATCAACTGAATTATGATAAAGGAAAAGATCTGACTTATGCCACTTCCGTACCATGTGAAAGGCTATTTCATCAATGAAAATTGGGATCATAAACATATTGACGATGGAAATTGTTTAGATCAAAAATACTTCAAATGTTTTTATCACAAATGCATCTAAATAAAACATTACACAGACAGAGATCATGTAAAGCAGTGGTACTCACTACGCGGTTGGGTATCCCATGTATTATCATCCAGTTTCATCTTTTTTGGGATATGTCACAAATTTACATTTCTAATTTGATATAGGGTCCCCATTCACAATGTTCAATTTTCAATTAAATATAACTCGCTCAATTTTAAAGATACAGATATGCCGTTTTTTTTAATGATCTTGTTGCATTAAAAATGAAAATTTTCTGATTGACCCAATTTGTCTAAGGGAGTCGTATAAAAATTTAAAAAGCGTAACTTTTTGAAAATGAATGGGAGGACTATTTCATTAACGTAGTTTTATTTTCTACCTTACTTTCAACATTTTTGCAATTTACATTGCCCACTTATCTCCAGGTAAAGAATTAAAGCGCGTTTCAATCTTTTTGGGACACCCTGTATAGGTTGATGCTTGCATAGGGTCCGCCTATGTAAATATTGCCCCCCCCCCCCTACAATTACTTACCACAGGTACCTCCTCCATATTTCATTTTCTTCTTTCTGTGAATTTTCCATGTCTTCTCATTCAAAAATATTTTGGATTCGGACTACCTCTGGAACACGCCTCCCCTCCCCCCTTGATTGGTAATAGTCCCCTCTATGGGCGGTCCTGTGTACACATTAGAATCTGGAATTGTATGTATGTATGTGTGTGTGTGGGGGGGGGGGAGGCAACGTAGCAAACAAGGGCAGTGCCTCCTAGAGTGCCTAAAATTGTGCCTTTAAAAACTTGGTGCTGGTTTGATAAGCGAAACGAAACGATGTTTTTAAATTGTCACGCGCCACGTGAAGCGCAAATAAAAAATTTTCGCAGCTGAGACTTCATCTCTTACTCCTTTCCTAGTTTCTTTTCTTCCAAGGTTTCTCTTTTTTCAATGCCTAATTTATCGCTTTTAAGTCTTCAGAAAATAAAAAAAATGAAATAAAATATATCTTTCGTGACCAAATCCATCGCTACATACAGCTGCTTTATCTTATGGATTTTCGTTTTTTTCTCTCTCTCGGCATGTCGTTGACATTCTGGTTCTTTCTTCTTCATTCATCAAAAAAGATATGGCAACGATGCTAAAGGTCAGGACTTGATTAGGTTGAAATGCTTGCAATGCCTTTTATGGAAGTTTTCAACCCTTCCTTTACTAGCTCTGGTAATGTCGGAGTGGTTGTTATCTTTTGATGTGTTCCGAGTGAAGTTCTTGTTTCACAAGAGGGAGGGAATGAATATCATTACCAACCCATCTCCATCTTTCAAATTTCCACTGTATTCATTCATGAACGAAGTCATAAGACATTTTGTTTCTTTAGGTGGTATTTTTATTTTCCTTATATACATAATGTATAAGGAAAGTATTGTGACGAGGTCGAAAATTCGAATTCGAGTTTTCGACGGGAAAGCACGTTTCAAGCATATCTGATCACGAATCAAACATTTTTGAAGTGATGTCTGTGCGTGTGTGTGTGTGTGTGTGTGTGTGTCAGTGAGCCTGTGGAGACGATAACTGACGAACGAATGGACCAATTCGAACGAAATTTGGTACAAAAATCACAATCCGTAAACACTGGAAGTCTATTGTTTTTATACGTTTTACCCTTTTAATTCAACTTTCTTTTTCATTTGGTAACTGGACTTATTTTCAAAACCGACGTAGCAAAAATGTGAAAGAAAAAACTAAAATATCTCGAGAACGACTAGTCATAGAGTAATAGGGTTGATCTTATTCGTTTCACTGTCAAAAATTACATATAAAACAAGCATTTAATTAATGCATTTGAGCATATATTGTCTTTTATTTTAGATTTTAACGATTTTGGGGAACCATTGCAAAAAATTTATAAATAAAATAAAAAAGTTATTTTTTTCAAGACCGTACCACAATCTAATCAGCACCAGGGTCACTCATAAGTGACTTATCTACTAAATTTTGTGAAATTTAGTCAATTAGTTATTCACTTAGTGTGGATACAGGCAATTTTTGCGGACCATTCTTTAAAGGAAAAAAAGGTTTTTTTTTATCCCTAATTACACCAAAATTTAATCAGCACTAGAGTTACCCACAAGGGACTTACCAACCAAATTTTATGAAATTCGGTTCATTAGTTTTTCCGTTAGAGTGGATACATATATTGCACAGACAGACAAACACACAGACGTCACGCTAAAAACAGTTTTTTGTATCCTACAGGTAGGTCCCAAAACATTTAGATCCGTCGAAAACTCGAGTTGCTATTTTCGGTGTGATTCCAATACTTTCCGTATACATTACCGTGTATCGCAGGGAAAGTAATAAATAAATAAATAATTATCTTGAGAAAAACTTATTTTCCGTACTTAATTATAATTTACTTCATTTTAGCATTTCAGACGTGTTATTGTGCAAGATAATCTATCTGACTAAACGAAATTTGAATTAGATTTAAATCCTTTGAAAAATGCATGGATCATTTGATTTAAAAATTTCCGGATCCCTGCATAAATTTTCAAGTCGGCGCCTATGGTTTTCATGCTTGTTAAATCTGGTAAAAAAAAAAAAAAAAAAAAACCTGACGTGGGCAGCACATGA
This sequence comes from Amaurobius ferox, assembly GCA_951213105.1. Classification (NCBI taxonomy): domain Eukaryota; kingdom Metazoa; phylum Arthropoda; class Arachnida; order Araneae; family Amaurobiidae; genus Amaurobius; species Amaurobius ferox. The sequence continues at coordinate 91,334,957 of OX578155.1, forward strand.
CTTTACTTGCAGACTCAAATTTATTGTATCTTTATTTTATTAATAATTCATTAAATTGAGTTTAATTGCACATAAATAAAACGCACATAAATAATGGGCTCAAAATCGGCGTAGCAAAAATGCGAAAAAACTAAAATATCTTGAGAACGTCTACTCCTTGTGCAATGTAGTTGGTCTTATTCTTCTCATTGTTAAACATTATGTATAAAACAAGCATTTAATCGATATGTTTGAGCATACATAGTATTTTATTTTAGATTTCGACGATTTTTGCTGACCATTTCGCAAAATAAGGCAGATTATTTTTTCCCAAATCGTACCAAAATTTAATCAGTACCAGAGTGACTCACAAGTGACTTATATACCAAATTTTATAAAATCTGATCCATTAGTTTTTCAGCTAGAGTGCATACAGGCAAATTTTGCTGGCTATTTCGCCAAAAAAAAGACGGGTTCTTTTATCTCGAATCGTACCAAAAACTAATCAGCACCAGGGTCACACCCACGTGACTTACCTACCAAATTTTATGAAATTAGGTCCATTAGTTAAGTTAGAGTGGATACAATATCTGCACAGACAGACACACACACACGCGCGCGCGCGCACACACACACACACACGCACACACACACACACACGCACACACACACACACACACACACACACACACACACACACACACACACACACACACAGACAAACACACACACACAGACACACACACACACAGACAAACACTAAATATGGTTTTATCATATTCTAGAGGTGTCGAAAATTCGAGTTGCGATTTTCGGCATGATTCCAATACTTTCCTTATACATTACCATGTATTGCAGGGAAAGTAAAAATCTGATGTGGGCAGCACATGACTTTCCCTGCAGACTTATATACACGTTCTCTTTATTTTAATTAAATTTAATTTACTTTTAAATCAATTTTCGTTTTCATTTGATAACTGGACTTATTTTCAAAGGTGGCGTGGAGAAAATACGAAAAAAACTAATATATCTCGAGAACGGCTAGTCCTAGTGTAATGGGGTTGGTCTTATTCTTTTCTTCGTTAAAAATTACGTATTAAACAAGCATTTAATGGATATATTTGAGCATACGTAGCTTTTTAGTTTAGACTTTAACGATTTTTGCGGGCCATTTTGCAAAAGAAGGCAGGTTATTTTTTTTCGAATCGCACCAAAATCTAATCAGCACCAGGGTGACCCATAAGTGACTCATCTAACGAATTTTGTGAAATTCGGTCCATTAGTTTTTCAGATAGAGTGGATACAATATCTGCACAAACAGACAGCCACACAGACAGACACACAGACACACACACAGACGTCACGCTAAAAATGGTTTTATCGTATTCTAGAGGTCTCGAAACGTGTAGATCCATCGAAAACTCGAGTTGCGATTTTCGACATGATTCCAATACTTTCCCTATACATTACCATGTATTGCAGGGAAAGTAAAAAAAAAAGTATAACATTTTATTCGTTTTAGAAGAATAAATTTTATTGAATTACCAATATATAATTTCCTCGTTAAATCTAGAATACCGCTAAATACGGCTCGTTATGTGCAGCTGGAGTTGCAAAGACGGGGGAAAAAAAACCAGTTTAATTTAGGGAATAAAAATCTGATGTGGGCAGCACATGATTTTCCCTACAGACTCAAATTCACGTTCTATTTATTTCTTCAATAATTCATTAAATTGAGTTTACTTGCACAAAGTAACACGCATAATTATTTGAAATGACACGGAATTTGCCCTTTTAATTCAATTCTCGTTTTCATTTGGTAACTGCGGACGTATTTTCAAAACTTGCGTATCAGAAATGCGGAAATACTAAAATATCTCCAGAACGGTTAGTCCTAGAGTAATGGGGTTGATCATATTCTTTTCATCGTCAAAAATGACGTATAAAATAATCATTTAATGGATATATTTGAGAACACGTAGTTTTTTAAAATTTTGATGATTTTTTGCGGGCCATTTCGCAAAAAAAAAAAAAGGCAGGTTATTTTTTTCCGAATCGTACCAAAATCTAATCAGCACCAGAGTAACTCACAAGCAACTTATCAACCGATTTTTGTGAAATTCGGTCCATTAGTTTTTTAGCTAGAGTGGATACAAAATCTGCACAGAGAGATACACAGATAGACACACACAGACATCACGCTAAAAATAGTTGTTCGTATTCTAGAGGCCTCGAAACGTGTAGATTCGTCGAAAACTCGAGTTGCGGTTTTCGGCATGATTCCAATACTTTCCTTATACATTACCATGTCTCGCAGGGAAAGTAAAAAATCTGATGTGGGCAGCACATGATTTACACATTGTCTTCATATATTTTCACATTCTTTACACATTCTCTTCATATATACACATTCTCTTTATTTTAATTAAATTTAATTCACTTTTAATTCAACTTTCGTTCTCATTTGTTAACTGGACTTATTTTCAAATGTGGCGTAGAGAAAAAACGAAGAAACTAAAATATCTCGAGAACGGCTAGTTCTATTGTAATGGGGTTGGTCTTATTCTTTTCTTCGTTAAATATTGCGTATAAAACAAGCATTTAATGGATATATTTCAGCATACGTAGTTTTTTATTTTAGATTTTGTCGATTTTTGCGGGCCATTTTGAAGAAAAGGCAGGTTATTTTTTTCCGAATCGTACCAAAATCTAATCAGCACCAGGGTGACCCACAAGCGACTTATCTATCAAATTTTGTGAAATTCGGTCAATTAGTTTTTTAGTTAAAGTGAATACAAAATCTTCGCAGACAGACAGACAGACACACAGACAGATACACAGACCGAAACACAGACACACATACAGACGTCACGCAAAAAATGGTTTTTTCGTATTCTAGAGATCTCGAAACGTGTAGATCCGTCGAAAACTCGAGTTGCGAGTTTCGACAAGATTCGATTACTTTTCCTATACATTACCATGTATTACAGGGAAAGTAAAAATAATTATCATTATCGTCTGACGCGATCCAAACAATATTTCTGATTTATCTTTTAGGGTATATTATTAATGCCACATAACTGGAAAAAAATTCTACTATTTGCATTTTACTTTCCCTGCAACTGCAATACATGGTATGCAGTTGCAATGTATAGGTAAAGTACTGGAATCATATCGAAAATCGCAACTCGAGTATTCGACGGATCGACACGTTTTGGAACCTCTAGAAAACACACACACACAAAAAAATTTTTTTTTTTTTTAGTGTAACGCTCTGTTTGTGTATCTGTGCAATACATGTATCCACTCTAACTCAAAAGCTAATTGACCCAATTTCATAAAATTTTACAGGTAAGTCACTTGTGGGTGACCCTGATGCTGATTTATGGTACAATTCAGAATAAAAGAACCCGCCTTTTTTTGTGAAATGGTCCGCAAAAATTGTATGTATCCACTCTAGCTAAAATACTAATTGACCAAATTTCACGAAATTTCGTTGATAAGTCACTTGTGGCTGACCCTAGTGTTGATTAGATTTTGGTATATGATTCGGGAAAAAAGGACCTACCATGTTTTGCGAAATGTCCCGCAAAAATTATCAAAATCTAAAATCAATATGTCACGTGTGCTCAAATGTATTAATTAAATGCTTGTTTAATGCGTAATTTTTAACGATCAAAAGAATAAGACCAACCCCATTACTGTACCCCATTAATGTACCCCACTACTAGTCATTCACGAGATATGTTAGTTTTGCATTTTTGCTACACCGCTACTTCCAGTTACCAAATTAAATCGAAAATTTAATAAAAAGTGCAAATTCAGTTTCATTTCAAATAATTATGCGTGCTATTTTATGCAATTAAACTTAATTTTATGAATTATTAAAGAAATAAAGAGAAAATGGATGTATAAGGCCGCAGGGAAAGCCCTGTGCTGCCTACATGAAATTTTTGTTACTTTTCTTGGTGTCAATCAAGTATCTAGCTCTGTTGTCTGGCTCATTGCACAACGCACTGACAAGCGTTTGAAACGAAAATCACAGCTACTGGATGCTTCGGAGAATCACTGTGAATCATCAATCACTCACTACCTGCGCTGAATATAATTGTTTGAAAAAAGGCCGAAAATTGCACATAAGTAAAAAAATATATATATTATAGATCTCATTTGCATGACTTTCCCACAGACTCGTTCTAAACTTTCATCATATACATATTTCGCAATTTAAGTTTTATCGCCCTAAATGAATAAAATCTGATGTGGGCAGCACATGACTTTCCTTATATAATGCAATGAATTTACTACTTTTGCAGTAAAAAAAAATGGATTATTTTTATAGTAGATATTTATATTATTTCCAAGATATTGAATTTTCGTCAATTAGTCGTTATTTTCATTGATTTATCGTCATTTTTATCGATTTGGCGAGTTTTTCGTTAATTTAGCAACATTTTAAAAAGTCGCCAATTTGGCGACATTCCACCAACTTCGTCGCCAAAATCTCGCCAAGCGTTATGGACGGAAAAATAAGTTATTCCTACAGCAGATAAATGACTATTGGCGTTCAAATACAAAAGTATTACTCTAAGTATCTTTTTTCGTGAATGGAACGAGCTAGATCCACGAGAATGATGTCACAAAATTTATCGCATGGTATTACATATGAAAAGTGAACATGTTCCTCAATAGGAAATATATATTTTTTTATTTTATATGACTTTTGATAATTTTTTTGAAAAATGTGCAATATCTCGAGAACGGTTCGTCTTAACGTTCTAAAATGTATGTCAATCGTTTTCTAATGAAAAATTACATAAGAAATGTCTACTTGCGTAACTTTATTAAAGGTTTAGATTTTTGGACGATTTTTTCAAAATTTCACTCAAAAGTTTAGGGGGTTCTGAACATTCGATTGCGTATAAAAACAATGGGCTTCCAGTGTTTACGAATTGTAATTTTTGCACCAAATTTTCGTTAGAATCGGTGAATTCGTTCGTCAGTTAACGTCTCCACAGACTCACTGACACACACACACACACAGACATCACTTCAAAAATGTTCGATTCGTGATCAGAGATGCTTGAAACGTGCTCTCCCTTCGAAAACTCGAATTCGAATTTTCGACCCCGTCACAATACTTTCCTTATACATTATGTATATAAGAAAAGTAACAAGGACTTGAAACCTATATAGAATTACACTTATATTGAATTTTTCAATTTTAAAAAATTTACTTAGCGCATTTTAAAACGTTGTTAGCTCACGGAAATAAAAATTGAATATCTCAATGGCTTATCCTAGAGTAATGAGGTGTTTATGTGAGTATCTGTATGTATGTGTGTATCTTTATGTGCTTGTATCTTTTTGTGCATGTATATTTATGTGTGTGTATCTGCATGGTATGTGTGTGTGCATCTGTACGTATGTGTATTTGGATGCTCGTGTGTATGTGTGTGATTGCATATGTATGCGTGTGTGTATCTGTATGTGTGTATCTGTATGCATGTATATCTATTTTTATGCGTATGCATATGTATGAACATATTTGTATGTGTTGAAGACCCAGACCCTCCGGCTCGTCCTGAGGACTTGAGCATCTATTTGGACGGCCGGGTATATATGTATGTGTTGTTGTTGAGACCCAGACTGTCCGACCTACCAGAAAGGTGTAAGGTAACCGTATGGACGGCCGGGAAGTGCCACCCAATTTAGACCGGAACCCAGTGGGGGAGGCATCCACAGGGACCGTACCCTCCTTCCCCTACCACCAACCTCTCGGAAGGATTTACGGACCCACATGTTTAACGTGATCGTACTCCGGCGGCATTTGTGGTAGCGTGCAAATCTAGCGCGCAAACCACGGGGATACCGCACCCGAGATGGCCAACAGCACGCGGTGTTCCGAGGTGGTCACCCACCAAGTACTAACCGCGCCCGATGCTGCTTGACTTCGGTGATCTAACGAGAACCGGTGTTTTCAGCACGGTACGGCCGTTGGCCCCGGGTATATATGTATGTGTGTATTTGTTCATCTGTGTGCATCTCTGTTATCTGTATATGTAAGTTTGTAGCTGTATGTATATACTATGTGTATGTGTGTATATTTTTATGTATGTATGTGCGCTTATGTGTGTGTATCTGTTACATGTATATATGTGTATGTGTGTGTGCTTATGTGTGTGTATCTGTTACATGTATATATGTGTATGTACGTATGCGTATCTGCATGTGCATGTATCTGTATGTGTGCGTGTATTTGCATGTGTGTGTATCTGTATGTGCGTGTGTATCTGTATGTGTGTGTGTGTGTCTGTTTGTGTGTGTGTTTCTGTATGTGTGTGCGTATCTGTATATGTGTTTTCTTCTGTGTATGCGTGTCTCGGTATGTGTTTTATTTGTATATGTGAGTGTGCATCTGTATGCATATCTGTGTATGTGTGTGGGGGGTGGGGAGGGGTATACCTCTGTGTATGAGCCTGTGCATGTGTTGAATGTTGGATCAACGATAAACACTGCACACATATTTGATTTCGAATAACAAATATTCGCGATATTCCCAAAGCTCGCAGACGATATTTTCTATCATTATACCTGGCAAAATAGAAATAAATGAAAGACCAGTTCGGAATGACCGCAGCTGGTTACCAAGCCACGGAATTGTTTTTATAACGAGCCCGGTGACTGAACTGATGGCCGTTTGGGTCGACGTTCTTTACGAGCTCCACAGAACGAATCATTGCCCCTTGTTTTAACCCGTTCTCTCTCTCTTCTCAATAGCTGACTGACCTGCCGGCTCTTTCCCCCTTTTTGTTGATTGTGTCTGACCACTCTTTCGCTTCCTGATTTCTTATTTCTATTCTTCGGAACAGCTCAGCACAATCCGATGGAATAAAGAAGTTTGTGTGATACGGAAACGCGTTGCTATGGTGACTGATTAGGCTTATCTAAATTCACATCTTTGAATTTTGAGATTTATTTTTGTATTTCCTGTTCGTTTTTTGTAGCCTTAAGCCAGGGGTTAGAATTCATTTACGGGTCGGATTCTTCGGTTTAACGAGTTAAGTACTTTTTAATTTTTATTAATTGGTACTTAAGAGAAGTGAATTAAAAATTTTATTCAGTGCGCTTATTTTTGTGTTTTATAGGACTATCGGATATACCCAATGCTGTTCGCGATTTTAAATATGTATACAACAAAATTTTGTTGTGTTGTACACATGTATATTGTTGATTGTATTTTGCGCACAATTAACAATAAAGGAGTGGGCAGCTCGGTGGTTAGCGCGCGGGGATGTCACTCGAACGACCCGAGTTCGATCCCCAGCTCTGCCCAAACTGTCCCAGTGTTTACACGGAGCACAGACACATTAAATATGTTGTGCACATTAAACAAGTCCTTCCGAGAGGTTGGTGGTAGAGGAAGTAGGGTACGTTCTCCGTGCCTGCCGCTCCCACTGGGTTCCAGTCTAAATTGGGTGGCACTTCCCGGCCGTCTAAACAAATACCTTACACTTTCGGGTAGGTCTGACGATCTGATTCGAAGAAGAAGAATTTACAATAAACTAGACCACAACTTAAAATTCAGCGCAAAGAAAGTTAAGTAAGCAAATGTACGTTTTGGAAATATTTAGCTTTCTTTTCTTCAGTGCAGACAAGCCTAAAACCGGCAAAAAAATATCCAAAAAAATATTTATGACAAAACCCAAAATAGTAGCGCCATCTAGTGCAAAGGCAAGAAAATAAAAACTCAATATAAATAATAAATGCGCATTTTTTATTTATATTGTGCTTTTACTTTCATATGACACGATTTCTCAAGTTCATATATGACTTGCGCAAAAATTGCTCAGGTCATATGAATGAGAAACTATTTTTTCTTTTATTTTATCTTATTTGCTTCTTAAGTCCACATTTCTTTCATTTTCTATTTTTCTCGTTTTACCTCCCTTGCATCACACTAAATGGCGCTACTATTCAGGGATCTATCATTTAGCCATTTTCTTTTTGGTCAGCATAGTCTAGTGATCTTTCGGGCTTTCAGGTCTAGGCTTATAGGAAAATTATTGCGACAGAGTTCAAAAATTTGAATTCGAGTTGGAATGGAGTTCTGCGGGGGGAGGCTGGCCTCTCCTGCTTACTGCTTACGCTATTACCCCTTTTTAATTGTCACACCGCTATTTGGCTTTTTTTTACGTAAGTGCGGAACTTTATTAAGTTAAAGATGTAAACCTTAATTATGATTAGTTATTATTTAATAACTATTTTTACACAAACAAATCCGTGAAAAGGTAATGATCGCTGATATTACTAACATTTGTTTTTATCTATAATAATAATAAAAATATGATGTGGGCAACACATGACTTTCCTTATATAATGCAATGAATTTACTACTTTTACAGTTAAAAAAATGTTAGTCTTATAGTAGATACTTATATTCTTTCCAAGATATTGAATTTCCGTCAGTGAGTCGTCATTTTCATTGATTTAGCGTCATTTTTATCAATTTGGCGAGATTTTTGTTAATTTGGCAACAATTAAAAATGTCGCCAAGTTGGCGACATTCCACCAAATTCGTCGCCAAAATCTCGCCAAGCGTTATGGACGGAGAAATAAGTTATTCTTACAGCAGATAAATGACTATTGGCGTTCAAATACAAAAGTATTACTCAAAGTATCTTTTTTCATGAATGGAACGAGCTAGATCCACGAGAATGATGTCACCCAATTTATCGCATGGTATTACATATGAAAAGTGAACATGTTTCTCAATAGGATTTTTTTTTTTATATATAGCTTTTTGATAATTTTTTTGAAAAAATGTGCAATATCTCGAGAACGGTTCATGTTAGCTTTCTAAAATTTATGTCAATCGTTTTCTATTTAAAAATTACATATGAAATGTCTATTTGCGTAACTTTATTAGTGGTTTTGATTTTTTGACGTTTTTTCTAAATTTCACTCAAAAATTTAGGGGGGGGGGGGGTTCTGAACATTCGATTGAGTATAAAAACAATAGGCTTCCAGTGTTTATGGATTGTGATTTTTGTACCAAATTTCGTTTGAATCGGTCCATTCGTTCATCAGTTATCGTCTCCACAGACTCACTGCCACACACACACACAGACATCACTTCAAAAATGTTTGATTCGTGATCAGGGATGCTTGAAACGTGCTCTCCCGTCGAAAACTCGAATTCGAATTTTCGACCCCGTGACAATACTTTACTTATACATTATGTATATAAGGAAAGTAAAAAGATGTATTTAATTCTTTGTGTCGCCTGTGCGGAAAACTTAATCTACGTACAATCACGAAATTTTGTGAGCACCATCAGCTTCCGGGAGTTCTTTTTATTTTAATTCGAATGAGTTTAAATGTTATAAACCTAAATTCAGCCGACTGGACTGATGATGGTGCCATTTATTGCGTGTTGTTAAAACTAAAACAATTTTTTCGAGTGTATTTTATTGATAAAAAAATTAACTTAAATTTCTTGAATATATATAACTTTCGATTCCTTTATCTATCCAAAACTACGAAATTATGAAAGGGTCTGATTTCTACAGAAATTGTCGCAATTCAACCGATTGGATACGTGGCGTCATATTTGGCATATTGCATGTCTCTAAATCTAAAACATAGTCATTTTTTTCTTAGCCCGGTCACCTTTCGAAAACTTGAATGAATGAATTAATTCAATTCCCTGCTTTAACTTCCGGGCAACGTCGGGTTCATTTTCTAGTTAGTAATATTAGCGATTTTGTCAAACGCTATTTATTTATATTTTATCAAATGAAATTTGGAAAAAGATTGCTAGTTTTTCCGATAAAACTTTTTCAAAGACTTTATAATTGATTGAGTAAAATGTAACAGATTAATCTTTGAAATTCGTCTGCTTTTTATTTTCTTCCTGTTTTGAGAAAAAATCAAAGTAAAAGTACCATTTAAGTAGAACACGGTAGAAACATTAATTTCCCGCCATTTTCCATTAACCTTCCGGAGTTGTGGAATTCGAATATTTTCGTTCAAATCGTGGTTCGATAAGCGTTATTAATCGCTCACTACATTTGCACTTGCTTCCGAATTCCATCTATCAAATAATAACGATCACGTTCTGACTATCATTAGCTTAAAACTGATAACTTTAATGAATTTCGAAACCTTCAGGAGCTAATGCAATTATTTTTAAAGTGGTCCGCTTGTATAATAGGATAATTTGAAATCAGGAAAATTATAGTGGTCATGTTTCCAATCTGTTAAAGCATAGTTTATGGTTGTTGTTTTTGTTTAGTTATTTTGTAAATGAAATTTTGTGTTTGTCTGATGCGCCATCTTTTGTACAAATAGAATGTGGCTCTTTTACTGCTATTAGAAAAGCTTTATTTATAACAATACCAAACAAGCAACATTCGCATATCCCTTTCAAGACATCTTATCGGCGTACCCCTTTTAACACATCAATCTAATTGGCATACCTTTCTTAATATCAATTTTATCGGTGTACCCCTTTTAATACATCAATCTAATTGGCTTACCTCTTTTAACGCATCAATTTAATTGGCGTACCCCTTTCAACATATCAATTTAATTGGCGTACCCTTTTTAACAAATCAGTCTAATTGGCGTATCCTTCTTAACAGCAATTTAATCGGTGTAGCCCTTTTAATACATCAATCCAATTGGCTTACCTCTTTTAATGCATCAATTTAATTGGCGTACCCCTTTAACATATCAATCTAATTGGCGTACGGTTTATGCTAGCGTTCTAAAATTTCTATCAAATGTTTTCAAATAAAGAATTACATAAGAAATTATTATTTACGCAACATTATTGAAGGTTCCGATTTTTTTTTAATTTTATTCGAAAATTTAGGGGTCTTCCGAACATTTGATTGCGTTTAAAATCAATAGGATTCCAATATTCACAGATTGTAATTTTTGTACCAAATTTCGTTCGAAACGTTCCACTCGTTCGTGAGATATCGTCTCCACAGACTCACGGACACGCACACACACACATACACATAACCGCAAACTAAAACGATTGATTCGAGTTCAAAGATACTTGAAACGTACTCTTCCGTCGAAAACTCGAATTCGAATTTTCGACTCCATCACAATACTTTCCTTATACATTATGCAATGCATATAGGCCTATATAATAGGGTAAGTAATAATTTTGGAAATGAGTGAGGGAAAGAATACCCGTACTCAGAATCTCGAAAGGGGGAGGAGGGGTGCTTACATTACTGAATTCCATTTTTCAATATGGACTCCATGGTAATGTATATGTAAATTACACACCAATAGAGGGAATATATCCACCCTTCTGCCAACTTCACTCAATGAAAGAGAAAGATGCTCAAAAACTGCTTGTACCAACATGATAAAATTTAGCTGTTGCTACTGTATTTGCTTTCTCACTGTCCAATATGTGAGCTGAAGTAATGATTTTATTTAAGTATTTCTGGCAGAAGTCGTTTGGCACTCGTTCAGAGCAATTTCATTCATAAAAATGGGTATTACCATGGTTACAAGACCAACAAATGTATGGTTCATAAAAACTTGAAGTGCGATTACTTTTTTTTTCTTCCTCTAGTTTTACTTTCCTTCCATAATCTATAAAGAAGGGAACAATGGTGTTGGAGTCGAGAATTTGAGTTACAAGTGAAAAAAATATAGAAATTGAATTAATAATTCCCACAAAACGACAGTGACTACCAAAGATATTAAATTTAAATTTGATAGTTTTAAGAAATATTAAATTATCGTCAATTTGGCGATATTTCCCAAAATTGCGCCGAGTTTGTCGCCAAGTATGATACACACACACATATAGAGAGAGATAAGGAATTATTACTTTCCTTATATGCATAATGTATAAGGAAAGTATTGTGACAGGATCGAAAATTCGAATTCGAGTTTCCGACGGGAGAGCACGTTTCAAGCATCCTTGATCACGAATCAAACACTTTTGAGGTGATGTCTGTGTGTGTGTGTGTGTGTGTGAAAGTATGTGTGTATGTATGTGAAAGTATGTGTGTGTGTGTGTGTGTTAGTGAGTCTGTGAAGACGATATCTCACGAACGAATGGAGTAATTCGAATGAAATTTGGTACAAAAATCAGAATCCGTGAATACTGGAAGCCTGTTGTTTTAAAACACAATCGAATGTTCAAAACCCCCCTAAATTCTCGAGTGAAATTTAAAAAAAAATCATCCCTTTAATAAAGTTACGCAAATAGACATTTCTTATGTAATTTTTCCTTAGAAAACAATTGACATAAACTTTAGAACGCTAGCATGAACCATTCTCAAGATATTGCAGATGTTTTAAACAAATTTATCAAAAAATCCCATAAATTAAAAAAAATATATTAACTGTTAAGAAACATGTTCACTTTTCATATGTAATATCATGCGATAAATTGGGTGACATCATTCTCGTGGATCTAACGCCTTCCATTCACGAGAAAAGATACTTCGAGTAATACTTTTGTATTTGAACGCCAATAGTCATTTATCCGCTGTAAGAATAACTTATTTCTCCGTCCATAACGATTGGCGAGGTTTTGGCGACGAATTTAACGGAATATCGCCAACTTGACGGCATTTTTAAATGTTGCCAAATTAACGAAAATCTCGCCAAATGAATAAAAATGACGCTAAATCAATGAAGATGATGACTAATTGAAGAAAATTCAATATCTTGGAAAGAATATAAGTATCTACTATAAGAATAACATTTTTTTAAACTGTTAAAGTAGCAAATTCATTGCATTATATAAAGGAAGTCATGTGCTGCCCACATCAGATTTTTTAATACACACACAAGAAAAAAGAAGTGCTATGGATATTGTACACCATTATTTTGCTATGAAAGAATTTATTGCATTATGTAGTAGGCAAAGTCCTGTGCTGCTGACATCAGATTTTTTTTCTTTCCCTGCAATGCATGGTAATGTATAGGGAAAGTATTGGAATCATATCGAAAATCGCAACTCGGGTTTTCGACGGATCTACACGTTTCAAGATCTCTAGAATACGAAAAAACAAGTTTTGGGGTTACGTCTGTCTGTGCAGATTTTGTATCCACTCTAACTAAAAAACTAATGGACCAAATTTCATAAAATTTGGTAGGTAAGTTACTTGTTGACGAATCTGGTGCTGATTAGTTTTGGTTACGATTCGGCATAAAAGAGCCCGCCTTTTTTTTTGCGAAATGGCCCGCAAAACTTGCTTGTATCCACTCTAGTTGAAAAATTAATGGACCGAATTGCACAAAATTTGGAAGATAAGTGGCTTGTGGGTCACCCTGGTGTTGACTAGATTTTGGTACGATTCGGAAGAAAATAACTTGCTTTCTGTTTGCAAAATGGCCAGCAAAAATCATTAAAATCTAAAATAAAAACTACGTATGCTTAAATATATCCATTCATTGCTTGTTTTATAATGTTTAAAGAAGAAAAAAATAAGACCAAACCCATTACACTGGGACTAGCCGTTCTCGAGATATTTTAGTTTTTTCGTATTTTCTCTACGCCACCTTTGAAAATAAGTCCAGTTACCAAAAGAGAACGAAAATTGAATTAAAAGTGAATTAAATTTAATTAAAATAAAGAGAACGTGGATATAAGTCTGCAGGGAAAGTCATGCGCTGCCCACATCAGAATTTTTCATTAGATGGGATTATTCTTTACTTTACTGCCGATAACCACGTTTCGCTCGAGTTTCTGGTACAGGGATTGTCGAGCTACTCATAAAACATAAAAATAAAACTTTCATAAAAGAGATTACGCAGACGATATTTTTTAATGAAACTTATATGAAGAAAATGATTTTGTGTTTGTTAGCAACGGGGATATTTTTTTCCCTATAAAAAAACTTGTAATGGAAAGACTGAAAATGGGGATTTTGAAAGGGTGTGTGGGATAATTTTAAATAAAAAAAAAAAAATTATTATGGGTGGTAATTAAATGTTTTACATATAATAAAAATAAATAGAGGATAGCCCTGAAAAATGAATGTGAACTCATTACAACAAAATATTTTTCTGAAAGCCAAATTATAAGACAAACTATATTAATTTCCCTATATATAGAGTATAGTTGGGGAAAGTATTGTCGGAAAAGTACGTTTCAAGCATACCTGAACTCGAATCGAACGTTTTTGAGGTCATGTGTGTGTGTGTATGTGTCCATGAATCCACGAGTCTGTGGATGCGATATCGCATGAACGAATGGAGTTTTTCGAGCGGAATTTGGTGCAATCAGTGAATATTGGAACCCTATTGATTTTAAACACATTTGAATGTTCGAAAGACCCCTAAATTTTCGAACGAAATTTTGAAAAAGTCAAAACTCCTAACAATGTTGCGAAAAAGATCAATTTTTTAATGAAATTTTTCAATAGAAAACAAATGGCATAAATCTTAAAACGCTGCTAGCATGACCTGGTCTCGAAATGGTCTACAGTTATCAAATAAATTTATAAAAAAAAAAAACTCACGTAAAATTAAAAAAATATTAACTATTGTGAAATATTTTCATTTTTTTATATGTAACATTTTGTGATAAATGCATTAAAATAATTCTCGTGGATCTAGATCGTTCCATTCACGAGAAAAGATACTTGTGCAATAGTCTTGCTTTTCTGACACCTAACAATTCGCCAACAGTCACGTATGTATAAGAAATTATTTTCTCTCCGTTTGTAACGCTTGGCGATCAATTTGGCGACTCATTCAACGAAATATCGCCCGCCCCCGATTGACGAAAATATCGCTAAAATTGCAAAAAAGGACGCAAGGAAGTTAACGTAAATGACGACAAATCGAGGAATTAATTATTAAAATACTTTAATATATGGACTATATTGCTTATTGAGGATGCTGTCTATATTGATAATTGTCAATTTAAAGTTCCATGAAATATAAGTTAATGAGGTACATCGAAATAGTTTTACATGTTGTATTCCGGAAAAGCGCCCAGTGTACAATTCAACTTTAAAAATATTGTGCCGTGGAATCTTATACATCAGTTTTTCACCGTGAAAGAAGTAAATTCATTGCATTATATAGGAAAAGTTATGTGCTGCCCACATTAGAATTATTTTTTTAATTAAATGAAATATTTTCATGAAATTTTTTTTAGCAGTATAAATGATTTTAAAATTTGCACATGTTTTTAAATCACGAACAACATCGGGTATATCTGTGAGCGTAGACATATTTGTGGACTTCACTTAACGTCTCTGCTAAGTGTTAAGCAGATCTTGCGCATTCTGGGACTTTTGCTGTTGTAATTACTTGATTTTGCAATAAACTAGGAAAATCCCATTTCTTAAATGTTTTACACATTACGTTATTTATGTTTCACAACAGAAAATTTCTTTTGTGGGCGCGCATCACCGGAACCTTAGCACCTTTTGTGAAATTAAAAAGTACATGAACTCATTTTTTTACGAAAAGAGAAAAAATAAAAAAAAAATACAGCAAACTAGAATAGGAGGGAGAGAAAAATAAAGGAAAGGCACTTCCTCTTCACTTCATTTCCGCTGGAGCAGAGTTTCCGTTTCCGCAGACTATTTTTCGTCGCTTTTCTATGAGAAAGTTGTTAGAGAGAGTGGCAACACTAGCTAGAATTAATAATTTACGTTAGTTCATATGAAAAAATTCTGTTAGTGTAGTCGTAAAAAAAAAAAGATCTAAATATCGGGTTGCCAGGTGTGGTTAATTTTAGCCAATTTGGCTATTTTTGATCCCGATGGGCTAAAAAGACTTAGCCAACCACTTTTTGGCTAATTCTGGCTAATTTGCTTATTATTAGAAAATGACGAAATGCGTATTTGTATTATATAATTTAATTTGTTATTTAAATTATTTTAATGTTTTTGATTTGGAAACCTGGTAACAGCAAATTTGGTTTACAAATCTGGCATTATTAGAAGTTAAATTAACTAGGGGCAATATATTATGAATGATAGTGGTGTTGCCAATTTGGCAGATTTTCTGCCAGATCTGGTTTATTTTCATAAGGTTTTGGCAGGCGCAAATTTACGAAAGTTTATAATTTGAAAAGTTGTTTTAAAATAAAGGAAATAAAATTGGGTAAGTGAAACGGTGATATATGGATTGATATGGAAGATCAAGTTTTAGAAAATAGCATCAATTCCTTTTTAATTAAATTAAAACTCTCCATGAATCAGTTTAAATGCTATTTTTACTTTCCCTGCAATACATGGTAATGTATAGGGAAAGTATTGGAATCATGTCGAAAATCGAAACTCGAGTTTTCGACGGATCTACACGTTTCAAGACCTCTAGAATACGAAAAAACTATTTTTAGCGTGTCGTCTGTGTGTGTGTCTGTGCAATGTATGTATCCACTCTAATTCAAAAACTAATGGACTGAATTTCATAAAATTTAGTAGGTAAGTCACTTGGATGTGACTCTGGTGCTGATTAGTTTTTGGTACAATTCGTAAAAACAGAACCCGCCGTGTTTTACGAAATGGCCCTTAAAAGTTTTATTTTTCCACTCTAGCTAAAATACTAATTTACCAAATTTTACAAAATTTGGTAGATAAGTTACTTGTTGGATACTCTGGTGCTGATTAGAATTTGGTACGATTTGGAAAAGAAGAACCCGCTTTTTTCTACGAAATGGCCCGCAAAAATGTTATGTATCCGCCCTAGGTAAAATACTAATTGACCAAATTTCACAATATTTGGTAGATAAGTTACCTGTGGGACATTCTGATGCTGATTAGATTTTGGTACGATTCGGAAAATAACAACCTGCCTTTTTTTACGAAATGGCCTTCAAAAATCGCCAAAATCTAAAAAAAAAAAGACTACGTATGCTGAAATGTATCCATTAAATTCTTGTTTTATACGCAATTTTTGACGAGGAAAAAGAATATAACACACTCCATTATACTTTAGGACTAACCGTTCTCAAAATATTTGAGATTTCTCGTATTTTTGTTACGCCGCTATCGGAAAAATGTCCAATTACCACATAAAAACAAAAATTGAATTAAAAATGCAAATTTAGTGTTATTTGGTTTAATTAAACTCAACCTAATGAATTATTAAAGAAATAAAGAAAATATGAATTTGAGTCTGCAGGGAAAGTCATGTGCTGCCCACATCAGATTTTTTAATATTAATCTTTGAATCTTAGAAAAAGTATTGTAGGTTCTCCTTGACTTTTTATACTACTATTAGCATCTTTTGTTAAGTGATACCTCCTCTACAAATTTTTTGTTTTAATTTGTTATAACGCCAGTATATATTGAACATTTCTTAAGGATCCGGCATTTGGTATTAACATAGATTATACAATTAAAACATCTGAATTGTAACGTATTCTTTTACTCTACTTTTGAAAACTATAATTTAAAATACATTTTTCATTAAAAATTTGTTAGGTTTCTGTATGGATATAAATAATTTTGATTTATGTAAGCTTAAATTCCGTGCTAAAGAGTTTTATTTGCCGACTGAGAATGCATGTGTGAGATGGTTAAATTTGGCTAATTTTATATTGTGTTTTGGCTAGTTTAGCTTAAATCCACCTGACAACCCTGCTAAAAATAATACTTTTCCCTGCGTACATAGTATAATGTATAGGGGAAGTGTGACGGTATCGAAAATTCGAATTCGAGTTTTCGACGTATTTATACTTTTTAAGTATTCCTGAATTCGAATAGAACGTTTGTGATATGGTGTCTATGTGTATGTATGTGTTTGTGTGAGACTGTGGGCGCTATATCTTACAAACGAATTAAGCATTTGGAACGTAATTTGGTACGATGATTAAAATCTGAATTTTTTAATTTTCAGATTAGTTCTTACGCTGTTATTAAGAATTTTAAATTAATGAGAAATAAAGAACAGTAGATACTATTTTCAATATAACATTTCGATAAATATGGAAAATCAGTATTTTCACGTCAATGCCGGTATTAAAATACCGATAAAAATTTAATCAGAATACCGATCTTCGAGATACCGGCATTGGGTGCCTGACTTATAAAGAAGTATAGTGGGCAAACGAACTGAAAAGGTAAGGTTTTACTGTGGGCTCTATATGAATGGAATATTTTATTCCATAATTTTTAAAATATGACGTATGATGCACATAAATATTGTTAGGACGTATTTTCAAGATACAAGAATGAGTCCAAATTTTTGGATAACTAGTTTATTTACCAGCACCGCGTAAACAGGAACAATATTCAGCAAATAGTTCTATAACTATCAGAAAGTTCTTGAACCTTCGAAAAGGCGCCAAATCTAGCAACCCCGCCACGAGTGTTCACATACGGTAACCCTGCATTGACTTTATAGAAATTGCTGCCTGTACAGGTGTTTTTTTCTTTTGGTTCTCAAAAATGCTTACAGTGAAGGAAGGCATTTTGCATGTTTGTAACAATATTAATGAACGAAGATATATTGACAAAACCAATACCTTCTTAAACGTACTAAAATTAAAACTGTGTATTTACCCGTATAAGAATGGTTTTTAATCGAAGTTTTATTATTTTTAGAAAACATCCCACGAGCGCAACTTCGCACTTTTATTTTTTTATGGACTCCATGTACCCGTAAAATAGCTTATGAACGAACGATTTTTCCTCGTTCGGCACAAGCTGTGTGTTTTACGAGTTTTAATAAAAATCGTTTTATTGTAAACTTCCCAAGAACAGGGCGCGTGCTCGTATAATTATGATCCGGAAGTGGACCTCAGTGACGGAGCTACGGACCCGCAGTCCCCGCGACCGGGGAGGGGGGGGGGGGGGTGCGTATAACCTTATATAGAATATCTTTGCCCGCGAATGCGCAGGAGAGGAGGGGGGGGGGTGCTGCGTATAACCTTATATAGAATATCTTTGCCCGCGAATGCGCAGGAGAGGGGGGGGGGGCGCAAGAGGTTTGGGAAATATTTGGGGTGCAATGTTAATGCATTATAACATTTGAGCTAAGTAAGAGGGAGGGGGAGGTTAAGAAGATGCAATATTGTAAGTTGCGGGAGGCGTAACCAAACCAAACTCCGCCACTTTTTGACCTATGCATCTGTCTGAAGTTTGCTTGTTTATTGTTTCCTTTTATGAATAAATGTTATTTTATTCTGTTTTTAAATGAGTTCTACGAGTATATAGGTTTTATGAGCGCATAAACATTTAGCTCATAATTTCCAACTTTCAGAGATATGGGAAACAAAATATTTAGTTACACCCCCCCCCCCCCAAATGTTTTGTTAGTGAATCTACTGAATAAATTTACGCGTTTTGGACATGCCAGAAGTCAAATCAGTAGCGTTGAAAAAAAAAACTTTTTAGTGGGGGGGGGGGGGGAGGAAGAGGAGTAAATATATCTTGTTCCCTATTTTTCAAACTATAATTTCTATTCTATGGATTTCAATATCTTGTTCTCTATTTTTCAAACTATAATTTCTATTCTTGATACACTTGTGATCTGATACATTTGTAAGATTTTGTAAGCATTACAATCTTGGAAAACGTAAAATTTCCATACTTCTTCAGCTTGACAGACTCGAAAACTATAACACTTAAATATAGATTCAGAAATTAAATTTCCTAATACGTATTTTTGTCGTTTACTATTTATATCTATCGGTTAAAGTTTCGAAGATATTTCGAATGGAAATATGAAAAAAAAAAAAGGGGGGGGGGGAGAAAAAACTCATTCGGACAGATATTTTTTTTAATTTTTTTCAAAAAAGTAAAACTCTATGCAAAATCTAATTAATTACACTTGTAGGACTTTCAAAGAGCTACAAATTTTTGTTTATTATCCAAATGTAGCTCTTTTAGTTTTTGAGATGGAAGCATTACAAACTTAAAAAATATGATGTGGGCAGCACATGACTTTCCTTATATAACACAATGAATTTACTGCTTTTACAGCAAAAAAAAAATAAGCTATTCTTAAAGTAGATACTTATATTCTTTCCAAGATATTGAATTTTCGTTAATTAGTCGTCATTTTCATCGATTTAGCGTCATTTTTATCTATTTGGCGAGATTTTCGTTAACTTGGCAATACTTAAAAAATGTCGCCAAGTTGACGACATTCCGCTAAATTCGTCGTCAAAATCTCGCCAAGCTTTATGAACGGAGAAATAAGTTATTCTTATAGCATATGAATGATTATTGGCGTTCAAATACAAAAGTATTACTCAAAGTATCTTTTCTCGTGAATGGAACGAGTTAAATCCACGAGAATGATGTCACCAAATTTATCGCATGATATTACATATGAAAAGTGAAGATGTTTCTTAACAGCTAATATTTTTTTTAATTTATGGGATTTTTTGATAAATTTATTTGAAAAATGTGCAATATCTCGAAAACGGTTCATGCTAGCGTTCTAAAGTTTATGTCAATCGTTTTCTAAGGAAAAATTGCATAAGAAATGTCTATTTGCGTAACTTTATTAAAGGTTTTGATTTTTTGATGATTTTTTCAAAATGCCACACGAAAATGTAGGGGGGGGGGTTCTGAACATTCGATTGTGTTTTAAAACAATAGGCTTCCAGTATTCATGGATTGCGATTTTTGTACCAAATTTCATTCGAATCGCTCCATTCGTTCGTGAGATATCGTCTCCACAGACACACTGACACACACACACCACTTCAAAAATGTTCGATTTGTGATCAGGGATGCTTGAAACGTGCTCTCCCGTCGAAAACTCGAATTCGAATTTTCGACCCCGTCACAATACTTTCATTATACATTATGTATATAAAGAATGTATACAAATTTATACATTATGTATACAAAGCCAGTAACTATGGAGGTAAAAGTAAGGAGTTAAAACTTCACATTAAGAAAACGTCAATATCGTGTAAGACAATAATTAAGTGGCGCTGCGATAAGCTGCATTGTATGAATTTCTATGGCGAAAGACCTAAAATATTTTTTGAACTGTCAGTTTTTCAAAAATAAATAATTAATGAAATGCAAGTTAGAACTGAAACAATAACGAATATTCCTACTCATTCAAAATTATTTTACTTTTCAATTTATTTTGATCTCCATAGATTCTGTACTCTATCCTACTACTATGAAAAAATACTGGTTAATTATACACATTAGTTAACTCTTAATTTAAAACTAAGCAAATATACATATACTAAATACTACGCCTTTCTGTCGTGTCAATTAGCAATAACAGCCACTTTACTAGCACTAGCGACACCTACATATAATTCTCAAAACATTATGGCATTTTTAAGCATTTCTTCCATATATAGGAGTTTTATCTCCTTCTTTCTAACTCCATGCTAATTACACTAAATGAACTTTATTCAAATAAAACCATTATAATATAAATCGTCTGCCTCTATATGTAAAATCAATGAATATTTCATCATTTATAATAATAAATATTGTAATTGCGTTGGCTCAGAATTTAGATAAACAGATAATACGTAAAAAAATCTAATATGGGCAGCACATGACTTTCCTTATATAATGCAATGAATTTACTACTTTTACAGTAAAAAAAAGAAATAGATTATTTTTATAGTAGATATTTATATTCTTTCCAAGATATTGAATTTTCGTCAATGAGTCGTCATTTTCATTGATTTAGCGTCATTTTTATCCATTTGGCGAGTTTATCGTTAATTTAGCAACATTTAAAAAAAACCGCCAAGTTGGCGACATCCACCAAATTCGTCGCCAAAATCTCGTCAAGCGTTATGGACGGAGAAGTAAGTTATTCTTACAGCAGATAAATGACTATTGGCGTTCAAATACAAAAGTATTACTCAAAGTAATTTTTTTCATGAATGGAACGAGCTAGATTCACGAGAATTATGTCACCCAATTTATCGCATAGTATTACATATGAAAAGTGAACATGTTTCTCAGTAGGAAATATTTTTTTTATTTTATCTCTCGGCGAACTATGTCATTTGCTATAGTTGCTGAAAAAGAGCCTGCGCAGCTAATAAATATTAAAACACGTTTATAATGTAGATTAGCAAATAAATTTAATAACATTTAAAGTTTAAATACATTTTACAAACATTTGAAAAATAGGAATACTAATTAAATGCATGCCAACACACCTCCCCTTGTCAAAAATCACACTTTAACATAAACATTTTTAATTTGTGCTAGAATTTCATTCAGATATTGTAGAAAATTAAAATATATAAATTTCTCGTTATATTAAAAGCTTGCTGGGTTTTTCGGATGGTAAAATTATTTCCGATTGCAGCCCACAATTTGACAGTCCAGCAGAACTAAAGAACTATTTTATGAAATATCTTAACATTTTTACAAAATAGCGCTCATTTGCATCAAATTAACATTGGCGACAAACTCACTAACTCTACACAGCCTGATTAGAATCCTCGAATTCGAGAAAAGTGTTATTCATCCATTTCTACTTATAACGTTATCGATTCTATCTTTCGTACTATATGACCACAGATCAATATATATTCTGTGTATATGACCTACTTGGTTATGATTTTTGAAAATAATTTACTCATGGTCATGATAAGAAATAATAATTATTCTCTTGGAAAGATATTTATTATAAAATATATCTATTTTTGCTTTCTGGAGAATATAGCAAGTCAGAATTTAATTGAATTTGTTTTTCTCCCTATATTAAACAATTTTTATTTAAAAAACTACCTAACACATCTTACCGAAATTTTTTTTATATATTTTATGGGATAATTTGAATATTTCCAAGCAATTTGTGAATTTTAAATTTACTTAAAAAATGTTTGGAAAATGAGGTCCCATAGGTTCAATGTATTTCATTTTTTCAACCCGGGTTCAATCCAAAACTAATTGGGTGATATTATTGATTTATATTCCCATAGGTCTGAAAAACATACTAAAATTTCATTTTGATAAAGTCATTTTTACGGCAGTTATCGTGCTAACGGACAGACAGACAGACAGAATGAACGAAGTCATAAACACTTTCCAACTATGTTGCAAAGTGTTAAAAACGGCAAATTTTCAATATTTTTCCACTTGACAAAACCATTACTCGAAAACTATAAGAGCTTTTTTTAATATAAAATATAAATTTTAGTAATACTGCATTTTCTAGTACATATTTTTATCGCTTACTATTTATATTTATCTTTTGTAGTTTATATTTCGAGCGAAATAAAATAAAAGCACTCGCTCGGAAAGTTACCTTTTAAAAGGTTTCTTCGAAAAAAAATTTTCAAGATATTAAAATTTTGAGATTATTTTTACATATTCATAATCTGGATCCTATCTTCGATAAAACAAAAAAAAATATTTGCATTTTATCTTTAGGTTCAGGGATATAAGCGTCCAAAGTTTTTACATAGAAAAAAAAAATCTGATATGGGCAGCACATGACTTTCCTTATATAATGCAATGAATTTACTACTTTTACAGTCAAGAAATAATGTATAAGATCCACGGCGCTGATATATGAATGTATAAGAAAGGCCCTAATGTATAAGAAAATTTTTATTTTTAATGCAACAAGATCATTAAGAAAACCCGCAGCGAGTTATATTTAATTGAAAATTGTGAATGGGGACATTATATCAAATTAGAAATGTAAATTTGTGACATATCACAACAAAGATGAAACTGGATGATAATACATAGGATACCCAACCGCATTTAGTACCACTGCTTTATATTGTAATGTGTGGATTAGGTATTTTCATTCCATTTGTTTCATTTAGTGCTTATCACTGCATAAGAAGACTTATCGGAAACGGATGTCTTGCTGGAATGTTTTTGCAATATAATGCAAACATATTTGAAAGAAAGATCTAATTAATTGAATCCCTAGTATGAAATAGAATAAATTAATCATCTTAAAAGAAAAATGTTCCTTCATGGTGTGCCGTGAAATTATTTATGCTTGTGAGGTGTGTCGTGCGGTGAAAAGGGCTGGGAAGCACTGCTATAGTATGAACTATGAACATGATAAAATTTAATGCGAGTAATACAAAATTAATTTTATTCAATAAATAAATATTTAAATGTTTGCAACGTAAATAAAACGCTGAATAATCATTTATTCATTCAGGTCAGTATCAATGATTTCTTTATAAAGAATATATTTTGAGAAATGCAAAAATTTTCTTTTTAGAGTTCCCGATTTAACCGTTAATACAAGGGCTCTTTATCAACCTCTTGTAGAATTCGCTTCGAAATTTTATTTTGAAGCATAGCTACTTCGTCTTCAGGGAAACATTCTTTCAGCAATGAATCAAGTAATTCCAAATTATCTTTCCTGACCAAACAACAACAAAATAATTCTCCATACTCCGATTTTAAAAACGATCTTCTCTCTTCAAGAGTAGCATGATGCCAAATATGTTGAAATATTCTTATATTTCGATAATTAAGAATCTTTTTTCTGATCACAATGTATAATATATTAACGGGATTTGTACCTGTATGATGATTATCGCTGAATAAGTACCTCTTGAAACGATCTGGAGATTCTTCCAACAGTTCTATCATTAAATCTCCATAATCGTAATCCACATAGCCAATTGCTCTAATACTGTAGTCAGGTTCATCGGCATAGTTGTACGCTAATGTTAATAAAAGATCTCCGTATTTTACTGCAGATAAAGTGTCCCATAACTCTTTAATAATTGGTATCAAGGTACCCAAGTACGGCCATTGTACAAACCATACAAGTATATTATAATTGGTTTCCTTCAGAAGTATCTTCAAAACAGAGAGCGCAGTTTCTTTAGATGAATGCGTTAACAGAAAGTATAAAATATCCATGTAAGGGGCCGGTGATGATAATTGGTTAAAAGCCATGGGATTTCTTCGACAGCTGCGAACCACTTTTAAGACTGCTACCATTATCTTGTTTGGTCTAGCACGTAGCGCCTCGTGATACCAGCAATGAAACGTAGTTGACATTGAACCTTCTGTTGCTCCATCCGAAAGTAACGAATACTGAAAATACCACTCATTCCAAAACCTTTCATGCCCAGCGATTTTTCTAGACCAAATATTAACTAACCAATCGTCAATACTATAAAACAAATCTTTACGAGTTGAAACTTGATCCCACAAGGAATAAATAAAAATTTCTAAGTAATGAAAACACGCCATTTTGTAGCGCTGGAAAGCTGGGATTCCTTCGTGTTGGACTAGGCGCACCGCAATTTTCTTTTCGTCCAGTCTTCCGTCCGCTGTCCAATCCGAGGGGGTTAAAAGACTATCTGCGAAAAGCGGTGAAAGATCAAATTTGGCTTGTAGCCTGTTCCAACTGAGCAGCTGCAAAACGGCTGACTGCAAGCGCGCAATCAATTGCTTTTTTAATTCAAGAGGAAGAGGAATTTTCTCGCAAATATCAGCCGATTGCTGGATAATTAAACTATTCCATTGATATATTTTCTCAGTCCTATCATCATACAGTCGATGTAGTTCAGACTCAAATATGATGCATTTTTTTAGTTCCATGTTTTGACATAACTGGATGGCTATCTTCGTAATGGCTCGCCCTTTGAGCGAGGACAGGGCCATATCGTTTCCTTTTACCAATGTCTGGTGAGTGTTCAATTTGCGTGCGCTCATTTTCAAATCACGTAGCCTGTTTCTGTAGAATATATTATAGATTTGAATCTTGCGCAAAATGGATTTATGTTTCGCTGGTTTCGATGACCTGCAAAAGAATAAAGGTTAAATTAATTACATATTACGTTACAATAAGAATCCTTAACATTTTTATTAATTTAAAATAATTTCAGCAATTTTACTTGAAGAAACTGATGTGCATAGACATTATTGCTCTCTCGAATTCGAAATGTTTTCACGGATAAACATTTTTTATGAGATCATTAACCGATTTCGAGAACTTCTGGAAATATGTCAAATCGAGCATATTTGGATAGCATCAAATTCCAGAATCTTCACTCAAGCAATTCCCTATGTTTCAAATATTTCTCTTAAACACGAATTTGCTTCCAAAACGCATTACTCGCCCTTGCCCGGGTATATAAACGACTGATACTTACATAACGCAGAAGCACTCAATTTTTCAAATTGGCTGTTTCGAAACCGTAAAAACTACGCACGCAGTTTTCGCCATAGCCAAGCCAAGCTCATCGTATAACGACGAGGAACGGGAGAACAAAAATTAAACGCACCATATCATCAAAAATTTAAATTTTTATGCGATTCACAGAAAATCGAATAAAATAGTAATTGTATTTTTGTCAGAATGCGAAGACATCCGCCAATATTTTTCCAAAAGTCTAAATCTGTGCTAATCTTCCGTTTTTGCATGCGGCGAAATAGACAATTAAAATAATGCATAATTCGATGTATTTAAAAATAAATTAATATGAAGGAATTGTGTTACGGATTCGGTTCAAAAATCGTCGAAAGGATCGAATAAAACTGACGTGTCTTGACGCTACTGAAAAGAAGACGCACCTCACTCGTGTCGACTTGGCCGAAATCTGAGTCCCTGTTTTGACGTTTCAATGCCCCCAAACTTGGTCTTGTGTGAATTGCGTCATTCAAATGAATGTATCGCTTGGGCGTGCCCTAACCTGGGCGTTTCAGAAAGCAACTGGACATGTGGCGCACCTCGTTCGTCTGCAATGATCTAGTATTTTCTGATAGTGAAATGATTTTAAGTGTGCGTGTTTAAAATGCATCGGTACTTTTCCATTTCGCCGGCGCAGGCGATAAACTCGGCAAAAATACCACAAAATTTTTTAAACGATATTAAAATGTGTATACCATGTTTATGGTTATGTTAAAAAATTCTTAGAACTGACATTTATTAACATTTTTGTGTGTGTATACTATGTGTTGTCGCCAATAAAGTCTGCTTGGCGAAATTTGCACCGGCAAAATGGAAGAGTACCAATGAATCTATTAGTAAATTATGGTTATGAATTTTCAGTGAATACAAAAATTGTGTTAAGTGGATTTTATCTCGTGAATACGATCTGAACACTTTGTTGAAGACCCAGACCGTCCGACTCGTCAACAAGGACTTGAGCATCTATTTAGACGGCCGTGAACACTTTGAGTGTGATGAATTTTAACTCTATGCCTCACGAATACTTTTCGACAGTATTTTAAAATAGATTTTACGGTTGCATACTATGGGAAATAGGGTTCTATAATTTTCTGAATACGATTCGACTGTATTTTTACTAACAAAATATGTTTTCACAGATTGCAAATATTTTGGTGAAACCGAGCTTAGTTAAAGTTTATAAGTTTGAATATTTAGAAACATTTTGCATATTCTGATATTCACACGGAAAATACAAAATAGTTAACAAAAACTATAACTCACAGAGCGACATCTTGGCCCGCTGCTGCCCAAACTAGAAATGGGCGATATACGCACTCATCACAGTATTAAAAATGAGATCTTATCTACGATGAAGTCATCATTTCCAGGTTAGCGAGATGATGGCACAGTATAGTTATTTTTTCTTAATTACTTATTAATGTTATCAAGCTCCTTCAACTAACTACTGCTTTTCCCCCACGCAATCTATTCTTACCAACCAATGAAATGCAGGGTGAATATTTTAATATAGGAACTATCGAGACCCCTTTGAACTAACCACTGCTTTGCTCCACACAATCTATTCTTACAAAAAAATGCAATAAAGGGATGATATTTTAAAGTGTAAAGTATTGAAAGCCCTTTGAGCTAACCACTGTCGTATCCCACGCAATCTATTCATACCAGCTATTCATTTTTTTCCTTGAACCCCCCTCCCCAAGAGTGATTATTCATAAATTGCCTATGAACATAAGAATTTTAACATTTTTGAATAATTATCAAATGCGATATCAATATAAGTTTCATCTTTTTAAATCTAACAGATTGAAAGTAGTCAATTAAATATAATTCACAAGTTTGTGCTATTAAATTTTTATTTTAATTTTTACTCAGCTTAAATGTTATTGCATACTAGTTTTCCCTTTTTTCATTGCATGTAAGAAAAATTGTTTAAAGTTTCCCTTTCGAAAACCTTTCATGAGGTGTTCATTCTGTACATTTCAATAAAATGAAAAAACATTTAAATAGAGTTTATGGAATTTTCTTAAAATTAAGTCTTGCTAATGAACACTTTAATCATATTTTCTATGACTTACTTATTACAAGATCACAGTATTTAAATTTAAAACTTAATCAAAATCATCTTAATAATTTTTCTACTAATTCATATTGTGTTATTTCTTTCAAGCATCCCATTTATAATTCTATAAATTTTGATCATCTTTTTAACAAGTTTTAGCATTTAATGCCTATTGGAGGATTGAGTGTATCAAAGACTTTTAAATACAACCGGCCTTTTGGTAGATCAATATTTAATTATATTGAAATTTCACAATATCTCTCTTTTAGATCAGTATTCTAAGTCAATTTTAGAAAATAAATGTAATTGTACAGTAAAAGATTATGCTAAATTTCTCAATTCGGACGTGGGACATATAGTTACAGGAGACTTAGGTATTGTTAAAGACATTTCGTTAAGAACCATTATGTCTTTAGGCACTAAATTCAGGTTACCTTCTTGTCATAATTCTATTAACGTTTTAAAATCCATTAATCTTGATCTTGATAAATATATATATAAATTAGCTTCTAAATATGCTATGCCTTTAGAGGCATTTAATATGTGGAAATTTACTTTATTAGAATCTATTAAAAATGCTATTAGTAGTATTAAATTGTCTAGATCCTTATATAATTTTGATAATATTAAACCCTCTATTATTGATTTACAAAAATCTTTTGTTATCACCTATGTTGATAAAGCCTCTAATAATTATGCTATTATCTGTAAAAAAATTTATATACAATTTCTGTTAGATTATTTAAAAAATAATAGTCTTTTTAAACTTGAATTACATTCCATTAATAGTATTAAATTAAAAATTATCAATATGTATAATGACTTAAATATTAAATATAAATTTCCATATATTGTGCTTATTCCAAAATTTCATAAAAATCCCATTAAATTTCGAACAGTAACTAGTGGGCATAATACTTAATTTACTACTGCGAGTAAATTACTTCTAAATTCTTTAAATCAAATAAATGATAGTTTACGCCAGTCTAACAATAATTACCTTATTCTTAATAATAGTAAAGAATTAAAGAATAGATTAACATCCCTTAAAAATCTAATAGAATTTCAAACATTTGATTTTAAAGATCTTTTCAATAATATCAAGATCTCTGACCTGTATGATGTAATTTTGGCTCTATACAATGATTATATTATTAATCTTACAACTCATACTAGTTTTGCTAATTTCCCTAAACTTCTTCACTTTGTTATTTTCAATAATTATATTTTTCAAGGAAATAAATTATACCTTCAAGTCTCAGGAGTTCCACAGGGTGGCTGTAGTAGCAGTATGTTAGCTAATTTATATCTTTATCATTTTGAACAGTCCTTTACTTCAATAGATTTTACAATATACAGATATGTTGATGATATGATTTGCTTAGTACATACTGAAAATTGTGTCATTAATATAGATTTCTATCCTGATAATTTGGAATTAATTCGTAATGAAGCTACTATTAGTAAAAATATTAATTTTTCGGATTTAAATCTTTTTGTTGAACCTTCTAATAGAATTGTTACTAATTTATATGATAAAAAAGATTCTTTTAATTTTAAAATTAATAAAATCTTACCATGTAATTCCTGCAACTCGTTTCTATTGTCTAGAAATATTATTCTTAATCAGCTTTTTAGAATATATAGATTATCTGATAAAAAATTCCATGCTTTACATATTGATAATCTAAAAATTACCAGCAATTTATATAAATATCCCTCTTATTTTGTAAATGGTATAGTTAAAACATTTAGAATAGCTAGATTTTCTTGAATTTTATGTATTTAATATTGCTTTAAATTTTAGCCTGACTTCTTCCTTCTCTTGTTTTATTAGTTTATTTATACGTCCACTTAGACATTAGCCTTTCTTTTATTGCACCTCTTGATGGTATATTATCTCTTGTAAATGTCTTTTCGCATTACTGTTATTTATTTCTTACGAATGGCAACAGCATATCTTATTCCTTTGTGAATGGCAACACTTGTCACTTCTTTCTGTGCTCCCACGTTTACTGGGTTAGTGTGTTTTTTCAGTCCGTTTCTTTGTATTCATTTTTCCTTTTCTTTTTCATGTATGTCGTCCAAGTAGAAATAGTTTGTAGATATAATCTGTCTATTTCTTCAGAAACATACATTTTTGTGTTTGCTTCTACAAATAACTTGGGCATGAATACGATTTTTGTGGAAGTGAACAATTCATAATTTTTACCTTTGTGTACCTTTGTGTTTTGATACTTTTCACTGACTTGTTGATTCGATATTTATTTTATTTATTTGTTATTTATTTTTTTCCATTTGCTTGAGTATTTGTTGATTTATACTTTTATTTCGTAAGCCTGCTAGATTTTTGAATTTTCGTGTTACAGATTCTCACTTTTCTTTCATTGCATCTTCAAACCTTTTTTTCTTATATATATATATATATATATATATAAGAATAAAAGAAAAATAAAGGAGAAATAAGAATTATATATATATATTCCCTTCCTTTTCTGCATTCTTTTTCATTGTTGGGACGCTGGATACAAATTTCCTACAGTATTGTAAGATTTGACATTGTTTTTTTTTTTCAAAGAAAGTAAGTTGCTACTCCTTACATTTATAATTTCGTTTGGCATTTGTGTTATAAATAGTGAAAAAACTATTAATTTAAGCCGATTAAATAATTACAACCTTTTAGTAAATATACATCCTAATAGTAAATATATACATCCTCAAAATAGTAAATATATACATCCTCAAGGTCGGGATTTAGCTAAGTGCCCAGGAGGGGAAAAATCTCCCCCCCCCCTTTAAACTTCGAGCGAAAAGGAAAAAGATAAGAGAAAGTGATTTTCATATATTCAAGAGTTTACATCGAAGGTTTTTTGGAGGGGGGGGAGACGACCGAAGTCGGGCCCTTCTCCAAGACTTACAGAAAGAGAATGAAATAGGGCCCAAACAGGCACCTAGTGAGAAGAGAAAGGTAAGGTGGGTAGAGGGGCGCCCGCTTGAGTAAGGGAACGGTAAGTTAAGCTTTTTATAAAATGGAGAAATATATACATCCTAATAGTAAATATAAAAATGAGAAGTGTAAATAATCGAAAAAGAAATATATGCTGCATTATAACATGATAGTACCAGTTTAGCTAAAAAATATATAACCTAGCTAATTAAAATAATATCATTTTAATAAGCAAGTATATTAAGCGATCTATAAATAAATGCAAAATAAATAATAGTAAAAAAAAATGTTGGATGGAATTGGAACACTGAATAATTCACAAAGAAATAACAGATCTAGAATTTCGAAATTACTGTCAAATATAGTTTTAAAGTGACGGAAAATGAAATGAGGGAATTAATTAAAATAAATTTTAAAATACTGATATGTAAATACAAACAAAATAATAACAATAACTTATTTAAAAGGAAATTATACAAAAGTACATGCTACATCACAAAGAAAAATTATAAAGTTTTAAATTTCACAATAAAACAGATCTATATTAGTTTATCTACATGTGCAGATATATGAGAAATAAAAACACAATGACAAAACAATATTTTCCCATATAATTAAAAAAAAAAAATATCTGCAATTTCAACAGATTTCAATGTTAAATCACCCGCGTGCTGCCCACGGTATTAATCGAGTTTAGCCGAGCAAAAAGATTCTACTTTGATGATTTTAGTGTCGCCATCTAGTGTTTCTCTATTAGAGTTATATAAAAAGTTTTAATGTTGTTTAATATTGTTATTCAGAAAATAGTTCTTCATTTCATTAATGATAAGTTTGAAAAGAATTTTTTTCTTTATAAAACATGAAATAATTAAAAAAATTTTAGACGATGCAGACAGATTGCAAAAGTCGAAATTATTTTCACAATTAAAAAGTAATATAAGGAGGAAAACGCACAAATGATGTTTTTCGCGATTCTGCTGCAAAATAGCATTTCATTTCATTAATAAAACGTTTGAACAATAGTTTTCCAGTATAAAATACAAAATAATTATAAACAATTTTGAAGATGCAGACAGATTGCAAAAGTGGAAATTAATTTCACAATTAAACAAAATATAAGAAGAATCCCGCACAAATGCCACTTTTTTCAATACTACTGCAAAACAGCCTTCCATTTCATTAACAATACATTTGAACAATAGTTTTTCTGTATAAAATACGTAGTAATTATGAAACATTTTGAAGATGCAGACAGATTGCAAAAGTGAAAATTATTTTTGCAAATGAAATATAAAGAGGATCGCGCACAAATGCCGATTTTCGCAATGCTGCTGCAAAATAGCTTTTCATTTCATTAGTAATATGCTTGAACTATAGTTTTTCGGTATAAAATACAAAATAATTATAAATTTAACAAGGCAAATAGATTGCAAAATATACGTCAGGTCAGCATGGTTGAATTAGAATGCATAAAATCGACCTTCGGGATTGCATTTGGTGCTCTGACATAATGTCACTGCTCTTTTAATGAGGTGATAATATTTGTTTCAAAATTTCCGTACTAATGAATTGCTAATTAAGAATTTTTCAAATGTATATATTTCTTGTTTTACCTTGCATAAACAGAATATAATCAACAAATTAACTTACCTAAGAGTTGAAGAAATATATTGGTATCCAACTTTAAGAAAATAAATGAAGAAATAAATGAGGCACTACGTTTAAAATGGATAACAAAACATAAACTGTAAAACATAAAACACACAACCACGTGCTCACGACAAACGGCAGAATGCTACTGTTCTCAACAGAACTAGACTTGTCCTGCCACAAGCGTCTGGAAGATCTTTTTAATCTCCAAACCAGAGTGCGCATGCGCGTAGGGATAGAACCGGTAAAGAGTTAAACAAATATGATTTATAAAAGTACTCTAGACACATCTAATCAATCTATTTTTCTAAAATTAGCTAAAAGCTAAAATAATAATTTTCGGAACGGAAAGGAGTTATGCAAGATGCAAACACTGCAGAGTAAAATGAAAATATGTGTCTATGTCGAATTCCTTTACAAAAAGATTCTACATTGATGATTTTGGTGTCGCCTTCTAGTGTTTTTCTATCAATGTTATATAAAAGTTTTAATATTGTTTATTATTGTTATTTAGAAAATAGTTCTGAATTTCATTAATGATAAGTTTGAAAAGTATTTTATCTTTATAAAACATGAAATAATTAAAAAAATTTAGACGATGCAGACAGATTGCAAAAGTCGAAATTATTTTCACAATTAAAAAGTAATATAAGGAGGATGGCACATAAATGCCGTTTTTCGCGATTCTGCTGCAAAATAGCATTTCATTTCATTAATAAAACGTTTGAACAATAGTTTTTCCGTATAAAATACGAAATAATTATAAAAAATTTTGAAG
Organism: Amaurobius ferox; assembly: GCA_951213105.1. NCBI lineage: Eukaryota > Metazoa > Arthropoda > Arachnida > Araneae > Amaurobiidae > Amaurobius > Amaurobius ferox. The sequence continues at coordinate 91,368,458 of OX578155.1, forward strand.
ATGCAGACAGATTGCAAAAGTGGAAATTAATTTCACAATTAAACAAAATATAAGAAGAATCCCGCACAAATGCCACTTTTTTCTATATTACTGCAAAACTGCCTTTCATTTCATTAACAATACATTTGAACAATAGCTTTTCTGTATAAAATACGTAGTAATTATAAAACATTTTGACGATGCAGACAGATTGCAAAAGTGAAAATTATTTTTGCAAATGAAATATAAAGAGGATCCCGCACAAATGCCGATTTTCCCAATGCTGCTGCAAAATAGCTTTTCATTTCATTAGTAATATGTTTGAACTATAGTTTTTCGGTGTAAAATACAAAATAATTATAAATTTAACAAGGCAAATAGATTGCAAAATATACGTCAGGTCAGCATGGTTGAATTAGAATGCATAAAATCAACTTTCGGGATTGCATTTGGTGCTCTGACATAATGTCACTGCTATATAAAAGTTTTAATATTGTTTATTATTGTTATTCAGAAAATAGTTCTGAATTTCATTAATGATAAGTTTGAAAAGTATTTTATCTTTATAAAACATGAAATAATTAAAAAAATTTTAGACGATGCAGACAGATTGCAAAAGTCGAAATTATTTTCACAATTAAAAAGTAATATAAGGAGGATAGCGCACAAATGCCGTTTTTCGCGATATTGCTGCAAAATAGCATTTCATTTCATTAATAATACGTTAGAACAATAGTTTTTCTGTGTGAAATACGAAGTAATTATCACACATTTTGAAAATGCAGACAGATTGCAAGAGTGAAAATTATTTTCACAATTAAAGGGAATATAAGAAAAATCGCGCACAAATGCCATATTTCGCGATACTGCTGCAAAATAGCATTTCATTTCATTAATAATACGTTGGAACAATAGTTTTTCTGTATGAAATACGACGTTATTATAACACATTTTGACGATGCAGACAGATTGCAAGAGTGAAATTTATTTTCGCAATTAAAGGGAATATGAGAAAAATCGCGAACAAATGCCATATTTCGCGATACTGCTGCAAAATAGCATTTCATTTCATTAATAATACGTTGGAACAATAGTTTTTCTGTATGAAATACGAAGTAATTATAACACATTTTGACGATGCAGACAGATTGCAAAAGTGAAAATTATTTTCACAATTAAAGGGAATATAAGAAAAATCGCGCACAAATGCCATATTTCGCGATACTGCTGCAAAATAGCATTTCATTTCATTAAAATTATTTTAGATTTGCAAATTTTAGAGAATTTGGTTTAGCTAATTTGATTACAACATGATTCTTTTTCATCTATAATTTTTATTATTTGTGAATTAATAAAATTAAGCTATTCAGATCAATTGGAATTTACTCATTTCGTATATTTCTTCTCACCTCTAAAAGATTGGACATAATGATATAGTTGAACTAACTAAAATTGACAAATGTATGTTTGCAGAGGACTTGTAAAAACACAAATAAGATGTTCATTGATTTGGTTACATTTAAAAAAGTCGCCAAGTTGGCGACATTCCGTTAAATTCGTCGCCCAAATCTCACCAAGCGTTAATGGACTGAGAAATAAGTTATTCTCATAGCAGATAAATGACTATTAGCATTCAAATACAAAAGTATTATCAAAGCATCTTTTTTCATGAATGGAACGAGTTAGATCCACGAAAATGATGTCACCAAATTTATCGCATGATATTACATATGAAAAGCGAACATGTTTCTTAATAGGAAATATTTTTTTTTATTTTATATAATTTTTTGATAATTTTTTTTGAAAAATGTGCAATATCTCGAGAACGGTTCATGCTAGCATTCTAAAATTTATGTTAATCGTTTTCCAATGAAAAATTACATAAGAAATGTCTACTTGCGTAACTATATTAGAGGTTTTGATTTTTCGGTGATTTTTTCAAAATTTCACTCGAATATTTAGGAGGGGTTCTGAACATTCGATTACGTATAAAAACAATAGGCCTCCAGTATTCACGAATTGTAATTTTTATACCTAATTTCGTTTAAATCGGTCTATTCGTTCGTCAGTTATCGTCTCCACAGACTCACTGACACACACACGCACACGCACACACACACACACAGATATCACCTCAAAAATATTCGATTCGTGATTTTTCGACCCCGTCACAATACTTTCCTTATACATTATTGTATAGTATAAGGAAAGTAATAAGATTTATGGTACTGTGTTTTTACTTTACTATGCATAATGTATAAGGAAAGCATTGTGACGGAGTCGAAAATTCGAATTTGAGTTTCGAATTCGAATTCGTGTTTCAAGCAACCTTGATCACGAATCGAACCTTTTTGAGGTGATGTCTGTGTGCGTGTGCGTGCGTATATGCGTGTGTGTGTGCGTGTGTGTGTGTGTGTGTGTGTGTGTGTGTGTCAGTGAGGTTGTGGAGACGATATCTCACGAACGAATGGCGCGATTCGAATGACATTTGATGGTACAAAAATTACAATCCTTGAATACTGGAAAGGACTGTTGATTTCAAACACAATCGAATGTTCAGAACTCCCCTGAATTTTCGAGAGAAATTTTGAAAAAATCATCAAAAAATCAAAACCTTTAATGAAGTTTTGCGAAACCTTTGCGTCAAAACCTTTAATGAAGTCCTTTGAAAACGATTGAGATAAACTTTAAAATGCTAGCATGAACCTTTCTCGAGATATTGCACATTTTCCAAATAAATTTATCAAAAAATCAAGTAAAATAAAAAAAATATTAATTCTTTAGAAACATGTTTACTTCTCATATGTAATATCATGCGATAAATTTGGTGATATCATTCTCGTGGATCTAACTCGTTCCATTCACCAGAAAAGATACTTTGAGTAATACTTTTGTATTTGAACGCCAACAGCCATTTATCTGCTGTAAGAATAACTTATTTCTAAGTCCATAACGTTTAGCGAGATTTTGGCGGCGAATTTTGCGGAATATCACCAACTTGGCAACTTTTTTAAATGTTGCCAAATTAACGAAAATCTCGCCAAATGGATAGAAATGACTCTACATCAATGAAAATGACGACTCATTGAAGAAAATTCAATATCTTGAAAAGAATATAAGTATCTACTATAGGAATAACATTTTTTCAACTGTAAAAGTATTAAATTCATTGCATTATATAAGGAAAGTCAAGTGCTGTCCACATCAGATTTTTATCGTTGAATTGTACATTTGGCGATTTCCCGGATGTAAAACTATTTCGAAGTACCCAATTAACTTATATTTCGGCCTACTCTAAATAAACAATTATCAATATGGATAGCATCTTCAATAAGCGATAATGTCCATATATTAAAAAACACATGATTTTCCTTATATAATGTAATGAATTTACTATTTTAAAGTAAAAAAATAGGTTTTCCTTATAGTAGATACTAATATTCTTTCCAAGATATTGAATTTTCGACAATTAGTCGTCATTTTCATTGATATAGCGTCATTTTTTTCCATTTGGCGAGATTTTCGTTAATTTGGCAACATTTCAAAAAGACGCCAAGTTGGCGACCTTCCGCCAAATTCGTCGCCAAAATCTCGCCAAGCGTTATGGACGAAGAAATAAGTTATTCTTACAGCAGATAAATGACTATTGGCTTTCAAATACAAAAGTATTACTTAAAGTATCTTTTTTTATGAATGGAACGAGCTAGATCCACGAGAATGATGTCACCCAAATTATCGCATGGTATTACATATGAAAAGTGAACATGTTTTTCAATAGGATATATATATTTTTTAATTTTATATGACTTTTTGATAATTTTTTGAAAAATGTAGAATATCTCGAGAACGGTTCATGTTAGCGTTCTAAAATTTATGTCAATCGTTTTCTAATGAAAAATTACATAAGAAATGTCTATTTGCGTAACTTTATTAGCGGTTTTGATTTTTTGCCGATTTTTTCAAAATTTCATTCGACAATTTAGGGGAATTCTGAACATTCGATTGCGTATAAAACAATAGGCTTCCAGTGTTTACAGATTGTGATATTTGTACCAAATTTTGTTCGAATCGGTCCATTCGTTCGTCAGTTATCGTCTCCACAGACTCACTGACACACACACACACACACACACACACACACACATCACTTCAAAAATGTTTGATTCGTGATCAGGGATGCTTGAAACGTGCTCTTGCGTCGAGAACTCGAATTCGAATTTTCGACCCCGTCACAATACTTTTCTTATACATTATGTATATAATGAAAGTAATATGTTAATAATTAATTCATCAGTAAGCGCAATTTATTTAGCGTCATTTTTGCAATTTTGACGAAAATTTTGTCAATCTGCTGCAAAATATTGCCAGGTTGGCGATACTTTGCTAAATTGTTCCCAAAGTTCGCCAAATGCATCACCAAGTGTTGCAGACAAACGGAGAGAAGAGTATTTCTTATATACTAGAATGTATGCCCGTCATTTGACGGAAATCAGAATTTGCGAAGCATTTTCATCAATTTGGTGACATTTTTGTCACATTGGAAACATTTGAAATAGTCGCCAAGTTGGCGACGTCCGGCTAAATTTCTCGCCAAGCGTTATGGACAGAGAAATGGGTTATTCTCATAGTCTACTCTTATGTTCTTATTAAGATATTGAACTTTCATCAATTAGTCTTCATTTTCATTGATTTAGCGTCATTTTTATCAATTTGGCAACATTTAAAAAAGTCACCATTCCATCAAATTCGTCGCAAATATCTCGCCAAGCGTTTTGGATGGAGAAATAAGTCATTCTTATAGTAGATAAATGACTTTCGGCGTCCGAATACAAAAGTATTAATCAAAGTATCTTTCTCATGAATGGGACGAACTAGATCCACGAGAGTCACGCAATTTATCGCATGATATTACATATGGAAAGTGAACATATAGTGAACACTAGCTAATATTTTTATTTTTTATTTTATGTGATTTTTTGATAAATTTATTTGAAAAATGTGCAATATCACGAGAACGGTTCATGCTTGCGTTCTAAAGTTTATGTCAATCGTTTTCTAATGAAAAATTACATAAGAAATGACTATTAACGTAAATGTTCTGATTAAAGGTTTTGATTTTTTCAAAATTCCACATTTCAGGGGCCTTCTGAACATGACATTGCGTTTAAAAACAATAGGCTTCCAGTATTCACGGATTGTAATTTTTGTATCAAATTTCGTTCAAATCGCTCCATTCGTTTATGTGACATCGTCTCCACAGACTCAATGACACACACAGACACACATACATAATCTCAAAGACGTTTTATTCGTATTCAGGGATGCTTGAAATGTGCTCTCCCGTCGAAAACTCGAATTCTAATTTTGGACCCCGTCACAATACTTTCCATATACATTACATTATGTATATAAGGAAAGTAAAAATCTGATGTAGGCAGCACATGACATATGGAACAGACATATGGAACATGGCATATCCCTATACAGGGTGTCCCAAAAAGATTGATACGCGCTTTAATTCTTTACCTGTCGGAGATAAGTGTTCAATCTAAATTGCAAAAATGTTGAAAGTAAGTTAGGAAATAAGACCTACCTTAATGAAAGCGCTTTAATTCTTTACCTGTCGGAGATAAGTGTTCAATCTAAATTGCAAAAATGTTGAAAGTAAGTTAGGAAATAAGAATCTACCTTAATGAAAGAGTCCTGCCATTCATTTTCAAAAGTTTACACTTTTTAAATTTTTATATGACCCCCTTAGACAAATTTCAGAAAATTTTTATTTTTAATGCAGCAAGATCATTAAAAAAAACCCCGCATATCTGTGTCTTTGAAATTGAGCAAGTTATATTTAATTGAAAATTGAACATTGTGAATGGGGACCCTATATCAAATTAGAAATGTAAATGTGTGACATATCACAAAAAAGATAAAACTGGATGATAATACATAGGATACCCAACCGCGTAGTCAGTACCACTGCTTTATATGATCTCTGTCTGTATAATGCTTTTAGATGCATTTGTGATAAACAATGTTGACACATATTAACGTATATTTGATCTGAACAATTTCGATCGTGAATTTGTTTATGATCCCTATTTTCACTGATGAAACAGCCTTTCACATGGTACTGAAAGTGGCATAAGTCAGATTTTTCCCTTTATCATAATTCAGTTGATTTTAAAGATAACAGATATGCGGGGTTGTTTTAATGATCTTGTTGTATTAAAAATATTTTTTTTAATTGACCCAATTTGTCTAAGGGGGTCGTATAAAAATTTTAAAAAGTGTCCCTTTTTGAAAATGAATGAGAGGACTATTTCATGAACGTAGTCTTATTTCCTAACTTACTTTCAACATTTTTGCAATTTAAATTGCCCACTTATTTCCAACAGGTAAAGAATTCTTTTTGGGACACCCTTTATGCAATTTTCGACGCCGTCACAATACTTTCTCTATACATTATACTATGTATATAGGGAAAGTAACAAGCAATCAAGTTAAACAATACTGTTAAATAATCAATTATTCTCTTCTTATTCATCATTAAAACGAATTGTGCTTAGTTTGTTTTAGATACTGGCATGAATCCTTTTTAGCATTTAGCATTGAGGTTTATACACGTTATTTAAATAAATTTACAAAAAAATATATAAATAAATAATATAAGTTAATAAATCAATAAAATGAAAAAGTAAGTAGAGAAAAAAGTAAGAAAAAAAAATGTGCAACATTGCACGACAAATAATTTAATATATATTTCTGTGGATTTAGTACATTCCATTCACGAAAAAAGACCCTTTTTGTGTACATAGTATTGCAGTTGTACGCCAACTAATTCACTAAATTCATTTATTCCATTCGATATGAATTAAATCTCAATAGTATTTCGATGTGAATTTTAGATTTGAATAAGTAATTTTCTTTCGGCCAATAAAGAAGATTTCAATTTTCGTGAGGTTAGTTCAATACCAATACATTACGTCAATGTATGGTATCACAAAAGTTGCAAAATCGATTATCCATAAAACAATAATAATTGTTGATATATACGTTTATAGAACATATCAAACTACACTTAAAACAAAAAATCTGATGTGGGCAGCACATGACTTTCCCTGCAGACTTATATTTATATTCTCTTTATTTTAATTACATTTAATTCACTTTTAATTCAATTTTCTTTCTCATTTGAGAACTGGACTTCTTTTCAAATGTGGCGTAGAGAAAATACGAAAAAACTAAAATATCTCGAGAACGGCTAGTCCTAGTGTAATGGGGTTGATCTTATTCTTTTCTTCGTTAAAAATTACGTATTAAACACGCATTTTAGGGATATATTTGAGCATACATAGTTTTTAATTTTAGATTTTGGCGATTTTTGAGGGCCATTTAGCAAAAAAAGGCAGGTTATTTTTTTCCGAATCATACCAAAATCTAATCAGCACCAGGGTGTCCCACATGTGACTTACCTACCAAATTTTGTGGAATTCGGTCCATTAGTTTTTCAGCTAGAGTGGATACAAACTTTTGCGGGCCATTTCGCAAAAAAAGGCGGGTTCTTGTATCCCAAATCGTACCCAAAACTAATCAGCACCAGATACGCCCACAAGTGACTTACCTACCAAATTTTATGAAATTCGGTCAATTAGTTTTTTAGTTAGAGTGGATACAAAATCTGCACAGACAGACACACACACAGACGTCACGCTAAAAATGGTTTTTTCGTATTCTAGAGGTCTTGAAACGTGTAGATCCGTCGAAAACTCGAATTGCGATTTTTGACATGATTCCAATACTTTCCCTATACATTACCGTGTATTGCAGGGAAAGTAAAAATCTGATGTGGGCAACACATGACTTTCCCTGCAGACTTATATTAACGTTCTCTTTATTTTAATTAAATTTATTTCACTTTTAATTTAATTTTCGTTCTCATTCGGTAACCGGGCTTATTTTCAAAGGTGGCGTAGAGAAAGTAAGAAAAACTAAAATATCTCGAGAACGGCTAGTCCTAGTATAATGGGGTTGGTCTTATTCTTTTCTTCGTTAAAAATTACGTATTAAACAAGCATTTAATGGATATATTTGAGTATACCTAGTTCTTTAGTTTAGATTTTGACGATTTTGGCGGGCCATTTTGCAAAAAAGGCAGGTTATTTTTTTTCGAATCGTACCAAAATCTAATCAGCAGCAGGATAACCCACAAGTGACTCATCTGCCGAATTTTATGAAATTCGGTCCATTAGTTTTTTAGCTAGAGTGGATACAAGCTTTTGCGGGCCATTTCGCAAAAAAAAGGCGGGTTCTTTTATTCCGAATCGTACCCAAAACTAATCAGCACCAGACTCGCTCACAAGTGACTTATCTACCAAATTTTGTGAAATTCGGTCCATTAGTTTTTTAGTTAGAGTGGATACAAAATCTGCACAGACAGACAGACAGACAGACACACACACAGACGTCACGCTAAAAATAGTTTTTCCGTATTCTAGAGGTCTCAAAACGTGTAGATCCGTCGAAAACTCGAGTTGTGATTTTCGGCATGATTCCAATACTTTCCCTATGACAGACAGACAGACACACGCACAGACGTCACGCTAAAAATGGTTTTTTCGTATTCTAGAGGTTTCGAAACGTGTAGATCCGTCGAAAACTCGAGTTGCGATTTTCGGCATGATTCCAATACTTTCCCTATACATTACCATGTATTGCAGGGAAAGTAAAAATCTGATGTGGGCAGCACATGACTTTCCCTGCAGACTTATATCCATGGTCTCTTTATTTTAATTAAATTTATTTCACTTTTAATTCAATTTTCGTTCTCATTCGGTAACCGGACTTATTTTCAAAGGTGGCGTAGAGAAAATACGAAAAACTAAAATATCTCGAGAACGGCTAGTCCTAGTGTGATGGAGTTGGTCTTATTCCTTTCGTCGTTAAAAATTACGTATCAAATCAGCATTTAATGGATATATTTGAGTATACCCAGTTTTTTATTTTAGATTTTGGCAATTTTTGCGGGCCATTTTGCAAAAAAAGGCAGGTTATTTTTTTCTGAATCGTACCAAAATCTAATCAGCACCAGGGTGACCTATACGTGACTCATCTACCGAATTTTGTGAAATTCGGTCCATTAGTTTTTCAGCTACAGTGGATACAAGCTTTTGCGGGCCATTTCACAAAAAAGGCGGGTTCTTTTATACCGAATCGTACCCAAAACTAATCAGCACCAGCCCCGCCCACAAGTGACTTACCTACAAAATTTTGTGAAATTCGGTCCATTAGTTTTTTAGTTAGAGTGGATACAAAATCTGCACAGACAGACAGACACACAGACACACAGACAGACAGATACACAGACACACACACAGACGTCACGCTAAAAATGGTTTTTTCGTATTCTAGAGGTCTCGAAACGTGTAGATCCGTCGAAAACTCGAGTTGCGATTTTCGGCATGATTCCAATACTTTCCCTATACATTACCATGTATTGCAGGGAAAGTAAAAATCTGATGTGGGCAGCACATGACTTTCCCTGCAGACTTATATCCATGGTCTCTTTATTTTAATTAAATTTATTTCACTTTTATTCAATTTTCGTTCTCATTCGGTAACCGGGCTTATTTTCAAAGGTGGCGTAGGGAAAGTACGAAAAACTAAAATATCTCGAGAACGGCTAGTCCTAGTGTAATGGGGTTGGTCTTATTCTTTTCGTCGTTAAACATTACGTATTAAACGGGCATTTAATGGATATATCTGAGTATACCTAGTTCTTTAGTTTAGATTTTGAAGATTTTTGCGGGCCGTTTTGCAAAAAAAGGCAGGTTATTTTTTTCCGAATCGTACCAAAATCTAATCAGCACCAGAGTGACCTATACGTGACTCATCTACCGAATTTTGTGAAATTCGGTCCATTAGTTTTTCAGCTAGAGTGGATACAAGCTTTTGCGGGCCATTTCGCAAAAAAAGGCGGGTTCTTTTATTCCGAATCGTACCCAAAACTAATCAGCACCAGCCCCGCCCACAAGTGACTTACCTACCAAATTTTGTGAAATTCGGTCCATTAGTTTTTTAGTTACAGTGGAAACAAAATCTGCACAGACAGACAGACACACAGACAGACAGACACACAGACACACGCACAGACGTCACGCTAAAAATGGTTTTTTCGTATTCTAGAGGTCTCGAAACGTGTAGATCCGTCGAAAACTCGAGTTGCGATTTTCGGCATGATTCCAATACTTTCCCTATACATTACCATGTATTGCAGGGAAAGTAAAAATGAACAGAACAATACAATTTCAATGAATACAGTGAATTTTAAAAATTCTAAATGAACAGCGAGCTAATAAATTATAATTATGTTTTTGATGTGATTAACATCTATTCTTGGGGTTTCTGTGGCGGAAATCGGAGCGTTACAAAAAATGTAAACACGTTGGGCGCTTATATCTCCGAATCTATAAGATAAATATGTAATTTTTCTTATTTTATCGGAAATAGGGTCCAGATTATAAATATATAAAAATAATTTCAATATTTTGGACTTTTTTTTTTCTTCCGAAAAACTTAAATAGTATCTGTCAGAGTGAATGTTTTTCATTTTTCTTACTTTCACTTGAAATATATAAAGTTTTGTTCAATCGAGATTTTGCTTCACTTTGTTTACTTTCACTCGAAATATTTTCGAAACTATAAAAGATATGTATAAATAGTAAAAGACAGACACAAATATATGCTAGAAAATTTGGTTTATAAATCTATATTTATTTTAACAAAAAGCTCTTATAGCCTTAATCGTCTTTTCAAGTTGAATCCTGAATCCTCAATGTGTGGCCTGCCTTACTTCTTGGCAAAATATTGGTGCATACGAGACATTTTATTTGTTTAAAAAAAAAAAGAAAGTTTAATGAATTTGGGTTTTTTAAAGCTGTTTAATGATTGATGAAGTTTGAACAGAATAGATGGAAATATACGTATTCAAGTACGCATTTCCCGTCGGAGTTTATTTTATATACCGAAAAGCAAGTTAATAAAATAATTTGATGTTTTGATGTGAAGTCTGGTCGGAATATCCAGATGAAATCGGGACGAAAACTAAAGATATTAGCTAGCTGTAAACAATTAGATAGTAATTTGTAGCGCTTTGAAATCCTGCAGTGTAAACAACACAAATAAGTCTAAAAAATTGAATAAGCTTTTATTGAATTTGATTGGAGTTTTATTTTACGAAATGTTCTTCACGCAAAAACATTTTGACTCCATCGGACTGGAGTCGCCACCGATTTCTTATAAATATGATACATATTTATGAAAATACTTTCACTTCGTTTGTGCCGTATTTGTGAAAACGCTATCACTTATTTTTCAGAATTTGAATGTGCTGTAGATTTGAGCAAGAATTTTAGGGAAGTCTGCAGGCCAAGTAATTAAAATTTTGAAAATCGTCAAATTTCTGATTTTGACAGGAGAGAAATCTTTTGAACACTTTCAAACACTTTTGAATTTCTGTGAAAATTGGGAGAAACATGTCTCAACACATTTCTTACACTTTTTCATAGGAATTTTGATTGAAAATTTAAAAGATCTTGCATATTGCAAGATCTTCTAAATGTTTAGTCATTGCAGAATTGCAAACATCTTGCAAGGAGAGTTTTACTTGGATTTAATCTTGCTACTTCCATTTCTACGTGAAAACACATATCACAACTTCAACTTCCCGGAAATCGGAAATGACGTATGTGTAAACACACATGGCGGCGCGGAGGTAGTGTTTTAATTTTGCTGAAGTCGAGTCTAGTCAATAATATGTGATATTTATTAAATGTCAATACTTATTTCAGCTGAGAATTGTGAATATCGAGCAGAAGGAAATGCTGGTGTCGTTATACGACTGATACAAGTAATTTCTTGCAATATTTCACAACACAATGCCGATTAAATATATTTGCTCGTGAGCGTTTCAAAAATTATTAAATGCGTTACATGACACGTTCTCCTTATACTTTTACTAATTACTTTGCATACTGAATATAATAAATTCAAAAATTTCTATTTCTTTTCATACGCATGTGTTACAAACCGTTTCTATTGTGCAATGGTTTGTAACAATGACCTATGGGTATTTCGAGTTGATATACATTTTTTATCACATATTAAAATTCTTTTTACGTTTAACATTGCCTTTTTGTATTTGTTGCATTATTTTAATGTAAGTTTTATCAGTTGGGTCTTTGAAGGGAAAATTCTGTTGTGTATGAGGCAGAGGCGTATCCAAGAAAACTAAGGAAGGGGTGGGGATTGAAAATAATATAATTCTCTTTTACATATAACCTTTTCCTATTGGTTTTAATATATACCACCCTTCTACTCGAATATACTCCCTTCTAAAAATTTGAAGGCATTTTATATTCCATAAATATTTCTTTTCTGTGTACTTTTTACGTTTTTTATTTCCTTTTTATTATTAACGTTTCTCGTTGAATTTGTTCTCCCACAATCTTTTTATGACAACTATAAAATTTAAAGATTTTAATGAATTTTCGGATGAAGAATAATATAATTTTAAGGTTATAATAGCTTAAGGGTTTCCATGGTGTATGTAAGTCTATATAGCCTGTCCACTGGAGTTTGCACAGGCTTGAGACTGCAGCACAGGTTTAGACACTGCCTGACTTGTGGCCTGAGCCTCATTTCTTGGAAACAGCTTCAGACTGTGCCAGTATCTATCTTAATTTAGCAAAATTCAAGTCTGGCTGAGCTGGATGTTATCAATATGTTTAAAATATCTATAAATACATTTTAATAGAATAAAATATTTAAATGAAGGAAACAAAAATTGGAAGTGCCGAGTATAAGACAAAAGGATCAGATTTTTCATTTTTAAAGAGTGAGTTCCATAAAAAGCATTGTTTAACTGTGTTTTCTTAGTTGTAAAAATTTAGGAATGAACAATTACAAAAAAGTTGTCAAAGATTCAGTATCAAACGTACTTTCAATTGAAAAAAAAATTAATATGTGGAGTCAAAATGAAAAACCAAAAATATTCGAGTTGGGTATAAAAAAAATTGGTTACACCAATACTACAAAAAATTCTAAAGGTTTCATACTAAAGGTCCATACATTTTTACAAATGTTTAAATCCATGTAAAGAAAGGATGTGAATCTTCTTATTTGATTTTGTAAATTAAATTTGAAAGTTCTGATTCAGATCATTATGTTGTTGTTGTTGAAACCCAGACCGTCCGACCTACTAGAAAGGTGTAAGGTAACCGTTTGCACGGCCGGGAAGTGCCACCCAATTTAGACCGAAACCCAGTGGGGGAGGCAACCACAGGGACCGTACCTTCCTTCCCCTACCACCAACCTCTCGAAAGGACTTACGGACCCACATGTTTAACGTGATCGTATCCCGCATGAACACGGCGGCAGTTGTTGCAGCGTGCAAATCCTGCACGCAAACCACCGGGCTACTGCGCCCGAAATGTGCCAACAGCACGCGGTGTTCCCAGGTGGTCACACACCCAAGTACTAACCGCGCCCGATGCTGCTTGACTTCGGTGATCTAACGAGAACCGGTGTTTTCAGCACGGTAGAGCCATTGGCTTCAGATCATTATATGTCAATATGATATAATGAGTTGAATGAGTAATTGTAATGAGTTCAGATCATTATGTGTCAATATGGTGTAATGAGTTCAGTGCATTTTCCTTTCTTAAATTATGAGACAAGGTGTAAAGTAACAATATTTCTGTAAAATAAACATTACTTTTTTTTTATCTTCATTAAATTCCAATAATGCTATACTAATTTCTCAAGCTCTAGAGGGTGATCAATTTCTCAAGCCCTATGGATCTGTCCCTAGTAGTAGGTAAACAGATTTCTAATATAATAAATATGCCCTGCATCTAATAAACCTGTCTATTAATCAATGCATATTAAAAATATGTGTGACATGCAATTTTATCTGGTCATCTAATTCAAAATAAACTAATTGCCAGTTAAACTGCTCTTTATAGTACTTATCTAGAATGTATATGTTATATCATTATCAGTTTTTTCTTGCGTAACAAATTTTAAATTTTAGGAGGAAAAAGTTTTGCGGCTGAAAAAACAAGATAATGTGTGCAAGGTATTTATTTGTCTCATTACTCATATTTCATTGATACATTAGTCATTACTCATATTTCATTGATATTTCATTCATAAAATGATAGTTGTTTAACTAATGTTGCATTTCAGTATTATCTTTTACAAGCTTTTTTATTAACACTGTGTAGACAAGGTCTAAATGGACTGGTATCTATAGTTGAAAGAAGGTTTTAATTAAACTATTATAAAACAGCAATGAGAATTTGTGTGTTTTAAATTTACTGCAAATTTCAGAGTCACTGCATTAAAGTGAAAAAATATAAGAATTTTTTTAATGTTCAGGAGCCCAATGCTCAAATATCGTTCACTATTACTATTAGTTATCTGTGCCTGTATTGGTTAGGATGCTGGCTAAAGTTAAAAATTCATGGCTGCCACAGGACTAAAGTGAATAAAGTAACGATTTGAAATTTGTTGTCTACTGGCCTTTTTTTGTAGGCTTTTATTTAGAATTTTTAGCAATTGTCAAGCCTTGCACTGTTGATCGTCAAATGCACATTTGTTATAAAAATCCAAGTGGCTATAGAATGGCAAAAGATTGTAGCTAAAATGAAACTGATTATTTTACATCATATTTTTTTAGGTTAATATTTTATCAATTACACAGAACAAATGAATATGGTGTTAAAATAACTTCAGAAAATTTCATTATTTTTCAAATTATTACAGGAAAAGTATCAGTTTTATATACAGAATAAACAATACATATAACAAATTATAAATTAAATAAAAACTGTGGTTACAAATTAAAAAAAAGTTACCAATTTGTAGAGCAGAAAGAAAAAGGAAATCTCAGAGGGAGGCCTGAATTGTGTATATTAAAAATATAGCTAGTGAGCTCAAGGTTCTTTAATGTAAAGTTGGGCTATGAGCTTAGCAACCAATCAAAAATTGTTTGCCTGACGTCTACGACAGTAGCATTTTGTCATTTGTGATGTCACGGACCAGAAAAGTTGTTGCCAAAACACAGTAAGTTTTCCCATTATTGCAATTAAAAATTGTTTGTTAATTTAGAAGTGGAAATATCCAGATGTAAACAACCTGTGCAGAAAGTTTTAGTTGTGCTGTGCACATCATCCTCAATGACATCAAAAGTGATTCTCGGTCTCTTAAGAGAGCCCGAGAACAAAATGTGTGCATTTGCTATTCCCATGACATCATATGCTCAGAGCCAGAATAAAAAAAATGGAGTCAATCATACTCGGGATGAACCCCCTTGAGTGAGCTGTATCGACGTAATATGTTGTTGTTGAGACCCAAACCATCCGACCTATCAGAAAGGTGTAAGGTAACTGCTTGGACGGCCTTGAAGTGCCATCCAATTTAGACCGGAACCCAATGGGGGAGGCATCCACAGGGACTGTACCTTCCTTCCCCTACCACAAACCTCTCGGAAGGACTTATGGACCCACATGCTTAACCTGATTCTACTCCACGTGAACACGGCGGCAGTTTTGGCAGTGGTGGGAATTGAACCCGGGCTTACCGAGTGCAGTTCCTGCGCTCTAATCACTATGTTACTGTGCCCTTGATGTAATATGTTGTTGTTGGGACCCAGACCGTCCGACCTACCAGAAAGGTGTAAGGTAACTGTTTGGACGGCCGGGAAGTGCCACCCAGTTTAGACCGGAAGCCAGTGGGGGAGACATCCACAGGGACCGTACCCTCCTTCTCTTACCACCAACCTCTCGGAAGGACTTACGGACCCACATGTTTAACGTGATCGTACTCCGCATGAACACGGCGGCAGTTGTGGCAGCATGCAAACCAGCGCACAAACCACCGGGCTACCAACAGCACATGGTGTTCCCAGGTGGTCACCCACCCAAGTACTAACTACGTCCGATACTGCTTGACTTCGATGATCTAACGAGAACCGGTGTTTTCTGCACGGTAGGGCCGTTAGCTCCTGATGTAATATGTTGAAGGCCCAGACCACACGACCAACCCAGGGGGTTTGTGGTAACAAGTTGTGTGGCCGGCCTGATGTAATATGTGTAATTCTTTTAATGAATATTTTGCTGTCAGTACTTATTCAGTATAAAAGTGACCACTAATATATATGTAAAGTGGCCACTAATGAAACCTAAGCATTGGTGGCCAGCAGTCTCTAATGAAATAAGCTTATTGGTCAGTGGTTACTAACTAAATTTCTAAGGTTTTACCTTTAATTCTGGCTCAAGCACAGAGATTGCCATAATTCAATCTTTGAGCATGCATTAATAAACAACATACACTTTCTGTATATCTGTAAGTTTCTCTGGTTGGAGAAAAGAAAGGAAAAATGTTAATGAAGTTAGACTGCCTGCAGAAGGTTGTTTCTTGAAAAAGGCCACCCGGACTGTAAAAGAGCAGCAGCAGGTGTGCTGTGTTGATATTAAAAGTGTCATTACTAGAGATTCACTTTGTTCGAAACGAGAGCTTGATCCTAAATTTTTCAAGAAACATTTCCCCTTTTGCTATATAATGCCCCAAAATTGTAGCTTATTTAGCTTACTCATACTTACACATATTACTTTCCTTATATACATAATGTATAAGGAAAGTATTGTGACGGGGTCGAAAATCGGAATTCGAGTTTTCGATGGGAGAGCACGTTTCAAGCATCCCTGATTACGAATCAAACATTTTTGAGGTGATGTCTGTGTGTGTCAGTGAGTCTGTGGAGACGATATCTCACGAATGAATGGAGCGATTCGAATGAAATTTGGTACTAAAACCACAATCTGTGAATACTGGAAGCCTATTGTTTTTAAATGCAATCGCATGTTAAGAACTCCCTAAATTTTCGAGTGACATTTTGAAAACATCATCAAAAAATCAAAACCTTTAATAAAGTTACGCAAATAGACATTTCTTATGTAACTTTTCCTTAGAAAACGATTGACATAAACTTTAGAATGCTAGCATGAACCGTTCTCGAGATATTGCACATTTTTCAAATAAATTTATCAAAAAATCCCATAAATTAAAAAAATATATTAACTGTTAAGAAACATGTTCACTTTTCATATGTAATGTAATGCGATACATTGGGTGATATCATTCTCGTGGATCTAGCTCGTTGCATTCATGAGAAAAGATACTTTGAGTAATACATTTGTATTTGAACGCCAAGTCATTTATCTGCTATAAGAATAACTTATTTCTCCATCCATAACGCTTGGCGAGATTTTGGCGACGAATTTGGCGAAATGTCGCCAACTTCGCGACTTTTTTAAATGTTACCAAATTAACAAAAATCGCGCCAAATGGATAAAAATGACGCTAAATCACTGAAAATGATGACTAATTGACAAAATTCAATATCTTGGAAATAATATAAGTACCTACTATAAGAATAACCTATTTTTTTGCTGTAAAAGTAGTAAATTCAATGCATTATATAAGGAAAGTCATGTGCTGCCCACATCAGATTTTTTTCTTATTGCCAGGGTAATTATTTACTGCTAATGAACTCTTAACAAGAATGCCATGAGCCCACTAATGTTGGTTGTTGCATTGGGAGTATGATTCCAAACACTAGAATGCCTCCTGTTGTCAAGTTTTATTATTCTACTAGAAAATGCATCCAGCATTACCTGGGAGTTAAAGCAGGGTAGTTATATAAAATAACAAAATAAATAAATGTTATTCATATAAACAACAGTGAAAATTGCATGTAATCTGTATACATTTTTGCAATAGCTGCAATATGATCCCCCCCGTCCCCCATCTCGAATCACAAAACCGAAACCCGTCACCTGCGGAGACTCTAAAATCTACCAAAGACCACAATTTAAATCTTAATTTCAACAATCTCGGCACAATTGGACCAATTTATATATTGGCCATATCTTTTGTAAACAATGTAATTTTCATATTTCCAATAAATAAAGGCCCACTAATTAAATAATACAGATACAGATAACCGTACTCAATTTCCAACTCATCTGTTTTGAACTAAAATCATTCTTGCGATACAAGTAAATGAAATCACAAAAAAGTTCCTTTAAGCCCCAAAAATTATTGCTATCTCAGTGAATTTTCATCCAATTTTAGCTAAATTTTAGTACAATACTCATAGTGATAATATAATACTAAAAAAAAACAAAAAATAGTATGACATCTTTTGAATTTTCAATTTGAAAAACCCAAAAATATAAATGCTCTTGGTGCAATCAGCTGCTTTTTTCTTCAGACTAAATGTATGCTAAACTGCTCGATCATCTACAAATCTGCAGTAGCGAAGAAAGAATAGATTTAATTTGACAATATGGTAGAAAATCATGATTTTAAGCTTCATAACTAAAAAACTAATTTGAATTTTTAAACAAGAAAGATCAATCATGCATAAGCATTGATTATGAAACACTTTCCAACTGAAATGTAATTTCATTTAAAAATTTCTAAAATGTGATTCATTCAGTGGTAATATCTTTTACATTATCACAGTACTACAGTAATTTATTATACTTAAATACTTAAAACTGTATCGAAATATAAATCATCTGATTCTTTATGCAAAATCAATGAATATTTCATTCATATAACTTGTATTCCAGACTCCAGAGCTAAATAATTTTGTGTGAAAAAATTCAGCAATTCTTATGTAATTCATCTTACAATCGCTTGAGATATTTGCATTCTGCATATGTTAAAATTAGGCTTCCTTGAAGAAATAATAAAAGTTTAGGGATCATTTAAAATCACAACTATTGTAATTGCATAGGCACGGAATTTAGATACACAGATAATACACAGATAATATATATGTGTATGTGTATGTACTCAAAGTATTGGAATCGTGTCGAAGATCGGAACTCGAATTTTCAAAGGATCTACACGTTTTGGGACTTCTAGAACACGAAAAAACTACTTTTAGGAAGACGTCTGTGTGTGTAAGGGTGTATCTGTGTATGTTTCTGTGCGTCTGTGTGGATATTACATCCACTCTAATTGAAAAACTAATGGACCGAATTTCATACAATTTGGTAGGTATGTTTTTTGTGGGAAATCCTGATGTTCATTAGATTATAGTACGATTCGTAATAAAAGAATCTGCCTTCTTTGCGAAATGGCAGCAGAAATTGCCTTTATCCACTCTAGCTAAAAACTAATGAACCAAATTTAACAAAATTTGGAGTATAATATTTCAATAACCTACAAGTGATTTATATACCAAATTTAACAAAATTTTGTATATAAATCATTTGTAGGTTATTCTACTACGATTCGGGAAAAAGGAACGGGCTATTTTTGCGAAATGGCCAGCGAAAATCGTTATATATAAAAATAAAAGACTACGTGTGCTCAATTATATCAATTAAATTCCTATTTTATATGTGATTTTTGACAACAAAAAGAATAAGACTAACCCCATTACTCTAGGACTAGCCGTTCTTGAGATATTCTAGTTTTTTCGCGTTTTCGCTACGCCACCTTTGACAATAAGTCCAGCTATCAAATGAGAACCAAATTTAAGTTTAACTTGTAAATTCAATGTCATTTAAAATACTTATGTTGTGCAGATAAACTCAAATTATCATTGAATAAATAAAGAGAACGAATATGAGTCTGCAGAGAAAGACATGTGCTGTCCACATCAGAATTTTTAACAATATTACACCAATGATTTATAGAAGTGAACGTTGATTATTTTCAGGCCATTTCGAAAAAAATGTATGATCTATATTTAAAGATCCATCAAATTTTTGTCGAATAAAATGTTCAACAAATTTAAGCTGTGTACCAAATTTTAACTCTCTAGGACGTAGGAAAGTGCATTTAAAATGCCATCAATTAAATTTATCATGAAGAGTTATATAAAATTTAAAAAAAATGAAAAATTGTTATCTACCAAATTTATTTTAAAATATGAAGCCACTCCCATATGCAAAACGTTTAAATAAATGGGGAGATATTTATTATATAATATCTCTCTCTTTTCTTTCTGGAAGTTATCCCAAAGTCAGAATTTAATTGAATTTGTTTTTTTCCCTATATTATATAATTTTTTTAATTAAAAAACTACTTAACATATTTTACTGAATTTTTTTTTATATATTCTATGGGATAATGTGAATATTTCCTAAAAATTTCGAAGCAATTCATGAATTTTAAATTTACTTAAAAAATGTTTGAAAAATTAGGTCCCATAGGGTTCAATGTATTTCATTTTTTCAACCCGGGTTCAATAAAAAACTAATTGGGTGATATTATTTATTTATATTCCCATAGGTCCTACAGACCGTCTGAACAACATACTAAAATTTCATTTTGATAAACTCATTTTTACGGCAGTTATCGTGCTAACGGACAGACAGACAGACAGACAGACAGAATGAACAAAGTCATAAACACTTTTCAACTTTGTTGTAAAGTGTTAAAAATGACATTGAGGTACATCTGTTCGGATCTTGGAAGTACCTGTGTACCATATTTAATGGCCTTACAATGCTTAGATTTCCCACTAAGAACTATACACACACAGACATATTCCTTTATTATGTTTGAGATTTGGTGGAATTCATTTAAATAATACTATAAAAAACAGTTTTGTTTCTTAAAAAATTTTCCAATGTTTATCTATGACAGGTTATTTTAGCTCTTTAAAAAAGGACAGAATTGATAGAAAATAACTTTTTGGCATCCCCCCCCCTTTTTTTAACAATTTATACTAAATTTGTCTTTGGACCCATTATGACATAGCCATAGATCCCAGAGGTCATATTTTGGAAGTCACTGGATCAGGGTCACTCATACAAATAAGACCCCATACATTTATCACAAACCCTCTCCTATAAAAAATCATGGGAGCCCTACTAATATTTATCACAGGTGTCCTTTCATATGTTATTTTCCCTCTGGGAATTTTTCATGTCTTAATAAAAAATTAGCCCAGGCTGCTATTTGAGTGGTATCATTCTCTACCGCCCCCCCCCCCCCTCTCTTATGGGTGGCCTTGATTGAGTTTTAATATTATATATAATATTCTGCTAGTTTGATAGAAGATGGTATTGATTTGTTCTAAAATATTAATTGGTAATGAAAATGTAAGTAATGAATTTTGACTAAGTGAAGTTTAATAACATAATTTGATCATTTTATTAGCCATTGTCAGAAACTGGCTATTCTTTCAGTTTTAATTTGGTTTGCATGGCTGTCCTGATGAGTGTGCAATTCTGAATTAACCACCATTTTTAATGCTGTATGCTTACAGTCTAATGGTATGGTCTTGTCACCATTTATTAGTTTCAACTTATTGTTCTCCTTGTCTTGATCTTTTATCTTGAGCTAATTGTTATTGTTTTTTCTCTCTTTTGCCATGTTTGCTCTTTCATATATTTATATGTAATTATATATTTATTAGATTTTTATATACATTTATACTCATGCCTTTTTCGATTGTATTTTATGATTCCATTAATTACTCCCCTCATCCCCCTTTGTACCATTATAGCGATAAGTTACCTACTATTTTTATCCTATTTGTCTTGGTCTATAGTTACTTAGGTTAACACTTAATTGTAACGGATGTGCTATTGATGGTTTTTTTGTGCTTATAGTAGTTTATGAATAGTTTTCGCTTATAAATATCAATTATATATATATATATATAACTGATTATCCAAAGATATTGTATAACACCTTGCGGCAGCAAAGACATCTGATCAAAAAGATGCCACACGAGCCAGTAACCGAATTATAAGAACAGAGGAGGAGCTAGCTTTTGCTCAGTAATTATAGTGTCGGTCCTGGCGACGCTCAATCGCTACAGTGGTTACCCTGGACGCTTGAAACACGCAACCTCGCAACCTTCCTTTCCAACGACTTCGCCTCTCAGCACGAGATGGCAGCACCACAAGGAGTCCAAAGCCTTGACACTCCCTTCCTGGTTGACCACAACTGTCCGTCACGCCGAGGCAACACGCCTCCCGGCCCTGACCGTCACGCCGAGGCAACACGCCTCCCGGCCCTGACCGTCACGCCGAGGCGACACGCCTCCCGGCCCTGACCGTCATGCCGAGGCGACATGCCTCTCGGCACTTTCCGCATCAGCGAGGGGAGTGTGCGGCAGCAAAGACATCTGATCAAAAAGATGCCACACGAGCCAGTAACCGAATTATAAGAACAGAGGAGGAGCTAGCTTTTGCTCAGTGATTATAGTGTCGGTCTACAATGCATCAGGTCCCTGGTTCGGGACCACGGCGACGCCAAGTTGCCACAACCTGAAGAAGACTAAAAATTAGACATTTAAGAAAGTATTAAACTACTTAACAGTATAGCTATTATATTGATTTAATCCTATTAATTAGCAGTTACTACAGAAAAGAAAAATATATCTATATATTTATATTTCAGATTAGTCCATGTGCAGATGAGGTTCTCAAGGACTTGGAAGACCAGATTAAAATAATTAAAAATGTTTTGAAGCCGCTCCTGGGAAAATCTTTTGTTCATTCTCCAGTAAGCCAAAAATCAACTTCTTTTATACTCAATGAAAATGTATATAATGTACATGTATCATATAAATGAAATAGAGTTGCAACAAAGCATTTAATACACAGTTAATGAGCATTTCAAAATCTCTTGGGGTTTTTTCCTCCAATATAGATAAGTCAAAAGATGAATGCCAAAAATCAATTTTGACTTTTTTATCAAAAAGCTTCTGAAACACTCACCTATTTATTGTCATCTTATGTAGCAATTTAGTTGTATTTGTCTTATTTATTGTGCTAAATTATGTTTTATACTTACGTATCTTATATGGGTATATTTATTTTTAACCCTGTTTTAATTTATTTTATTTTGAAATATATATATGTGATAATATTGGATCACCACCAATGAATTGATCTTCGTGTAACAGTCAAATGAAGAGGCATCTTTCCTCAGAAGCTCTTTATTTACAAGCCGTCACTTCACCCTCGTACATCCAAGATTCTCCGTAATGGAGATCCAAAAGCAATTTAACATTACATGATTACAGGCATAAGAATTCTGGGATAATTCTCACAAATATCGGAACATAGCATCGTTTTGCTAGATAGAGTTCTCTCTACATGAATAAAAATCAAACTCTCACATCTCGCTGAGACCTTCTGTCTAAAATCTGCTCTGCACAGCTTTTTATAATCCCATTAATGAGAACACTTACAAAACTCGTGATCTCCTTCACATATCTTCTGAGGCACTTATCTAGTTTCCCGAGACTTGATAGTGGAATGGTTTACATCATTAGAGTTACTTGACTCTATACCGAACTCGCGAAGCTGTCATCCTTCTCGTTACCAAGATACTTATCCGATACTTATATCCGTTCCCACGTTGATATTTACGTGATTACTGCCCCTATATGGTCTAATTTCATGATATGAAGAGTTTCTCGAGTATTAACCTCTTACCCGTGCTTATAGCTTAGGCTCTCCATTCTTTCAACATGGTTTATCATTAACTTTTATGGCTCCTTGAAGCGGATAAGGACTTCAATTAATGTTAAGAGCCAAGAATGTCGGCGACGTCTTATAAACTAAAGTCTTCTCTGATATAGAAAAGTTTAAAATCGAAAAATATGTATCATATCCCCCCCCTCCAGTCTCAAGTCTCGGTCCACCTATACATTACATACATTATACTCTCTACAACACTCTGAATACATTTCAAAAAATCACACTACAAAATATAATATAGAAATAAACTCTTACACTTGTTACATCAATCTTCTTAAGGTATATCTATCCACTCAATTTTAATATATCCTTATGTAAATATGCTATCTGTTCTTTATGTTATAAATG
Organism: Amaurobius ferox; assembly: GCA_951213105.1. NCBI lineage: Eukaryota > Metazoa > Arthropoda > Arachnida > Araneae > Amaurobiidae > Amaurobius > Amaurobius ferox. The sequence continues at coordinate 91,392,370 of OX578155.1, forward strand.
TAAAATTCCAATAAATTAATTTAACTTTTAATTTGTCACAAAATCTTCTTTTATTCCTATGTAATATAATATGTGTGATAAAATGTAGAATTCCTTGATCAGGGGAACTCTCATACACCATTCATTCTTCTCACAGTGTTTATGTTTATGTTGTTATGTTGTTGTATCGATACACCCTAATCTCTAATATGACCATAATATTCAATATAAAATAAGATAAACAAGAATTTTTCAAGACTCTTAGTTCTGTGACCCTACCTATTTTCTTAATTACATTTAAGTTACTATCTCTATATTACTCATCAATATACATGAAATACATACAATTCAAATGATCAACATAATAGCAATTCTAAAATTATATGAGATTATACAGGATTTTTCTTAGTACATCCACCTCTCACATACCTTGACATTTATAATTTCAAAGTATAACTCTTTATTTTATTCTAAAAGATTCCTTTTTTTTTTTTTCTACTTCCCTATGTACATGGTACCCTCTCTTTCTTCTTACTAATATCTCCTAAGGCCTTCCTAACTCTTTTCTCTAAATCCTCGTACTCCTTCTTTTTCCCATTATATTCTACATTACCATCTTAATTCGTTATCTCTTTTCCTTAATTCTCTTCCTTAACTCTCTTATATTTTTTCTTAATCCAATAACACTGGCAGTGGAAACATCAGCTTATCCTCACTTGGGATTGATATATCCTTTCCCAGTATCAATGCCAAAGGGTAAGTAAATACTCCTATCAAAATAAAAATATTACATTCAATCTCCTCTCCCTATCCATTACTTTTTATTTATAGGTTTGCCTCTCTGCCAGGTTTCCTGCTCTCTTATCTGAATTCTCCCTATCCTTATCTAACCTCTAATTCCTCTTTACTCTATTCTGTTTCAACTTTTATATCCAATTATCCTCAATACAAAAATCATTATCAATACAACAATCATAATTACACAATACTCTTCTCAATTATAATACACTTCACTACTATACCTTCACTCTTTCATATACATTTCTTCAAACTTTATTTAATTCTCATAAAGTGGAAGAAGTAAAACAACTTCTCCTAAAATGTTTTGATCACTCGGCAGAAGTATGGCAGAATTCCGGCATCTTCTGTCCCAGTATCAAAATAAAAATTTTCTTTAGTATAATACTAAAGTGTTTTGAAAAATGTTGGTAGGTATCTTTGTGTATCCTTTCGATAGGAAAGAATCCACAAAGCGACACTCCTTTCTATCCTTCTTTTAATAAATCCCTACTTTCTAACTTTTCTCCGAATTACTACGAATCTGTTCCTAATTCCTACCCAAAATAAACTTTCTGGAAATCAAGGAATTTCTTCTCCCTGATATCCACTCCTAATTAATCCATTATGTATCTAAATTAATTATACTTATCTTATACACTTTTAAACCATAAGAAAGAACCTCCTCTTGTACAACAATTTTAGAATCACCTGAAGTACTAACACACATCCATAACGTTAAATATCAAGAAAATGTTTCTCTGTCTACTTCATATCCTTGTCACAGATATATAGAATAATATTAAATCTTTTAATCTTCAATTGCTTGTTCAAAATATGTGAACTCATCAATCTTCCTATTTAAATCTCTATTAAGTTATGTGAACTCTAGCTCCTAAGCTAATCACTACTCTTATCATACTCATTAAAATCACTAATATTTCGAAAAATAAATAATAAATAAGATTTTTCGAATTTCTACCCTAATTTAAATTTTTTAACTCAAATGTTTCTGCTGGATAAAAATGTCTTAATCTCGTAGAATGTACAATTTCTGTGTTTTGTTTACTTAACATGTTTGGTTTATCTATTTCAAAATTTACACTAGAAATTTTATTTAATATGGTATATGGACCTGTATACGGTGAAGTTAATTTTCTTGTATTGGGATATTTAAATTCTTCTAGCATAACTAAATCTCCTACTTTAAAATCAGCCTCTTGGAAGTGGATGTCATATCTAAGTTTATTTTTTAAATGATATTTTTCAGTCCTTTCTTTTGCAATCCTTCGTGCTTCCTCTATGGATGGATAGATTTCATAATTATCAAGGGGAGAAGTATAGGGTAACTTCCCATACATTAAATAATTTGGAGTATATTTAGTCACGGAATGTGGAGTATTATTATATTCTGCGGTTACTTGTTCTAATAATTTAGTCCATGCAATTTTACCTGGAAATGAGTTAATTTTGCAAATTAATCTGGTTATAATTGTTTGATTTACACGTTCGTTTTTTCCGTTAGCCTGTGGTCTATGAGCTGAAGTTAACAATTGAGTTACATTGTAACTTTTAAGAAATCGCTTAAATTTGGATGCGGTAAAAGCTGCATTTCGATCCGTTAATATTTTCCTTGGCGCTTGAATTTGGAATATTTGTCTTAAACAATTTATATAGGTGTCTGTGGTAACACTCTTTGATGGAAATGTCCATACATATCTAGTTGCATGATCAATTATAACATGTAAATATTTCTTTGCAGAATTGTAGTAACTTAACCCTCCTACAGTATCCATAGATATGATATCAAAAGGCTCTATCGCTGGAGGTAAACATCCTAATAACCCAAATTTCTTCTGTTTCGATTTCTTATTTAACTGACATGTTTCACAATGTTTCACATAATTTCTTACATCTTCAATAATCTCTGGCCAGTAATAATTCGGCGAAATTAAATTTAGCATGGAGTTTACTCCAGGATGTCCAAACTCTGAATGAGTTTTTTCTAATAATTTAGCTCTTAATGAATATGGTATTACAATTTTAATAAATCCTTTTTTCTTTATTGTTAAAACATTATTAATTTTTTGAAATTTTGACTGATTAAGATTATCCTTTGCTTGATGTTCTTCAATTTCTCCTAACTCTAATAAATGTGTGCATAATCTCGTCTGATGCGCTATGGGATTTCTAGTGAGCATATCGGCTTCATAGTTAGTAGACCCTTTTTTATATTTGATATCAAAATCATACATAGATAATTTAAGTGACCATCTAAATAATCTTCCTCTTGGATGCTTAATCTTTTTTAACCAAACTAGAGCAGCGTGATCTGTATGCACTGTAAAGTGTGACCCATGCAAATAACAGTAGTACTTGTCTATAGAATCTACTATGGCAAGACACTCTAATTCCGTTATGGCATAATTTTTTTCATAAGATCTCAACTGTCTCGAATGATATGCAATCGGATGGAATGAACCATCTGGATGCTCTTGTTTTATAATACTGGCGATACTTTCTGATGAAGCATCACAGAAAACATGACATGGATAATTTGGGTTGAATAATGTAAGTACAGGTTTTGAAATTAAAATATCCTTAAGATGCTGAAATGCTTTTTGACACTCTATGGTCCAATTCCAAACTTCATTTTTCCGGAGTAATTTATTTAAGGGATTTCTAATTTTAGCATAATTATGGATGAATTTATTGTAAACATTGACACTTCCTAAAAATCTTTGTAATTCCTTAACATTCCTGGGGGGTTGTAACTTCTTTATAACTTCAATATTAATATTATTAGGCTGATACTTTCCATTTTCTATTTCATATCCGAGAAAGTTAATTTTTCGTTGGGCAAATTGGCATTTTGAGTATTTTAACTTAATATTTTCTTTTTGACAAATGGAAAAAATTGTTTTCAAATGTTCCATGTGTTCATTGAAATTTTGAGAGAATACTATGATGTCATCGAAATAATTAAGGGCAAATCGAATTTGGTACTTATTTAAAATTTGTCTTAACGTTCTTTGGAAGATGGCAGGAGAATTTTTCCATCCAAATGGTAACCTCGTCCATCTATACAAGCCATAATTGGTTGTAAAAGCTAATTTTTCAGAATCTGTTTCATTAAGTTTGATATGCCAATACCCCGACGTCAAATCTAATGTAGAAAAAATTTTAGCGTTGGCTAATTGATCCAGTACGGCATCAATCCGAGGAATGGGTTCTTTATCGGTTTTACTTATTTCATTGATTTTTCGATAATCGCAACAAAATCTATTTTTTGAATTCTCGTCTCTTTTATAGGCCAAAGTTACAGGAGATGAATACGCGCTATATGATGGAGTAATGAATCCGGCTTCAAGTAACTTATCTAACTGTTTTTTAATTTCTAGATTATCTTTGGGTGAGGCACGATAAGGTCGCATTGATATGGGCAACTCAGAAGTCAAAGTAACCTTCTGCGGCTCTAACCTTATGCACCCTACATCATATTTATCTTTGGAGAATATTTCATTTACACTGTTTAACAATTTCGTTAATTTATTTTTCTCTTCCTGATTTATTCTAACCTCATTATTTACATCTTTGCTAGTATCACTATTATAATTATCAAAATGATATGAAAATTCATATTCAGGAAATGAGCCTCGATATGTTATATCATTATAGAATTGAAAAACATGGAAATTATTAAAATTTAAATGCAATTTAAAAAGTTTACATTGATATCCTGACAATAAAATATACCTAATATTGGTTTGTATTACAAAAAACGTTACGGGACGAGTTATTCGTCCAATTTTAGTATCAATTTCAACAATTTTTTGCACACTCACCTGACCTCTGGTCTGTTGCAATTGAATCTTAGGTGCTTCTTCTATCAGTCTATAAGTTACACTATTAAGTTGGTTTTCAGGTAAGATTGAAATGTTGGTTCCGGTATCAACAAGTCCCATGTGCGCTCTGTTGTTCCCCAGATACGCGGTAATTCGGAACAATCCTCATTGGTTTCCATTGGGTCGCTGACTCCTCGGGTTTGGTTCCCGGTTCTGTATTGGCCATCTGGGCGGTGGTCGATAGAATCCTCTGTTATAGTTGGCATTGGGAGGTCCAGCATAGGCTCCTCTGGGATCACTTGTATTTGGTGGTCTCCAAGGTCTCCTGCGTGTTATCTCCGGATCCGACAGTCGAGTGTTTTGGGATGGTTTTTCTTTTTCTTTCATCACTCTCCTTAAGTTGTTTGCCAGTTTCCGCCATTCTTGGGGTGTCTCTGTGTTATTGGCACAGAAGATGGGTTGCCATTCCGATTTAAGTCCTGTGGTTAATGCTTCCGTAATAATCTTCTCAGTGAGACCCAAACTCAGGCCAATCTCAACTTTTTTCTTGTAGTATGAGTCCAAATCTTCCACCTTTTCTAATTTCATCTGAATAAAATTTTCGAAAGACTCCCCCACTCCGCATTCAAAATGCTCTATGAATGTTGTTTCTAATCTGTTCCATTCTGTCAGATGTGACGCATATTTAATAAAGAAAGTCAATGCCTCTCCTTCGAGAAATTCAGGGAATATCTCTCCTTTTCTTTCATCTGATAATCTTTGTTTTCGACATTGCAGGTTAAAAAATTTGATCCAGGTCTTCACCTCCATTTTGCTGTCACCACTGTATTTTGGACAGATGATACGCACACTCCCCAGTTTCGGTTTCTCTTCCCCGTTATCTTCTCCATTCTGCTCATGTACAATCCCATCCTCGTCGCCAGTAGCATTTTCAAGAATCGGCATTCCGTCTTCCCCTTCCATTTCTCCTTCTCAGCAATTCCACTCGAACGAGGTCAGCACTTTCTTTTTCTTTTTGCGGTTTATGGCGGGGAGAAACAGGCGCTCTCCGCTCCGTTCGTATCTGTCATTCGTTCAATTATTTCTCGGAGGAGCTCCTTGTTGCAATGGACTTGAAATCCATTGTTGATAGGTTTCCATCAGCACAGAACAGTATCCTGCCGGCTTAATCTGTGATAATATTGGATCACCACCAATGAATTGATCTTCGTGTAACAGTCAAATGAAGAGGCATCTTTCCTCAGAAGCTCTTTATTTACAAGCCGTCACTTCACCCTCGTACATCCAAGATTCTCCGTAATGGAGATCCAAAAGCAATTTAACATTACATGATTACAGGCATAAGAATTCTGGGATAATTCTCACAAATATCGGAACATAGCATCGTTTTGCTAGATAGAGTTCTCTCTACATGAATAAAAATCAAACTCTCACATCTCGCTGAGACCTTCTGTCTAAAATCTGCTCTGCACAGCTTTTTATAATCCCATTAATGAGAACACTTACAAAACTCGTGATCTCCTTCACATATCTTCTGAGGCACTTATCTAGTTTCCCGAGACTTGATAGTGGAATGGTTTACATCATTAGAGTTACTTGACTCTATACCGAACTCGCGAAGCTGTCATCCTTCTCGTTACCAAGATACTTATCCGATACTTATATCCGTTCCCACGTTGATATTTACGTGATTACTGCCCCTATATGGTCTAATTTCATGATATGAAGAGTTTCTCGAGTATTAACCTCTTACCCGTGCTTATAGCTTAGGCTCTCCATTCTTTCAACATGGTTTATCATTAACTTTTATGGCTCCTTGAAGCGGATAAGGACTTCAATTAATGTTAAGAGCCAAGAATGTCGGCGACGTCTTATAAACTAAAGTCTTCTCTGATATAGAAAAGTTTAAAATCGAAAAATATGTATCATATATATAGAAAGTTTTTTTAATACGAAACTTACAAAAGGAGCTGAGAACAGTTTGCAAATATGAATAGTTAGAAATACTAAATTTTATTAGAGTAATATATAAAAAATAATAACAATGCAAAATACATTTAATTGTTACTCATTGGCAACGGTAGATCTCTACTTTTATCTTTAGTGAATGGCAACATTGGTCTTGTCATTTAATGCTTGACTTAGTAGTACATTTGGAGAGTATTTTCAGGTACTATTTTGTTCTAATTTTTCATTTTTTATGCTTGTAGTCCAAATAACACGAGTTTATAGATAAGATCTATCTTGTGTTTCTGAAACAAGCATTTTTTTGTGTTCATTTCGATTAAATATTTGGACTTAAAAAAGAATTTTTTCAAAATGAATAATTCTTAAACCTAGTGCTTCTCCACTTGTAATGCTTTAATGAATGGTATTTTTTGTATTCCTATTTTCGATTCCACATCATTGATATTTGTTGATTATCTTTAGCTTGATGACTAGTAATATGTTTTTAATTTTCCCCATGATGGTTGTATTTATGTTAAATGCTTCTTTGTAGTATGTAGGCAATTTTTAAGTTAGTGTATTATGAGTTACAACATCTCTTTACTGTCATAGGATTTTCATTTTATATTTTATTATATATATATATATATATATATATATTTGAATACGAACATTTTGCTATACATGGGTTCGATAATATTGAAATTAGTATTATTTCTGTTCAAAAAATTATTACAACAGATTGTTCCTAGAAAATGAATTCATTTGTGAACACAAAACTATTTTTCCATATGGACTTAATCAATTATTTAATCATCATAATATTGCTCACATATAAAAAAATCCTTTAATTATCTCCAGAATGACCTTAATGTATATAATTTCTTTAACCTATCTAACAATAAATCAAAACAAACTAAAAGAGCAAGTAAATATAATAAAAAATTGCCTTCAATTTCAGATCTAAAAAATACCTACAGCAGCATATAATTTTCAAAAATACTTTTGATTGGAAACAAGTTAAGAACTGGATTTTCTCAATTAAAAAACAGCAATTAAATTTAGTATATAACTTTTTTATTACTACCACATTTGAAAACATCAATTTTAAACATTTATTCTATGATTTGCTTTTTACCAGAAGTAAAATTCTTAATGTTTGTTTATATGTTACTGACTTCAATTTAATTGATGAATCTAAACACAATGTACTAAGATAAACGAATATTGTACCCTTAATTTCACTAATCTGATTATTAATAATCTGAAGGTTAATAATATTTTAAAATCGGTATCCAATTTTTTTCCAGTCAAACATGTAAATCCCAAAATTGCATTTAAATATGATAAACCACTAGGACATTATATTTTCAATTACAATGAAATTGCCAAATCAATAGATATTAATAAAAATTAAGAATTGGATAAGGAGTCTCACTGCCACTGTCAATTAGAAAAATACAAAAATTACATTGGTTTACAGCATGGACATATTATAACGGGAAATTTAAATATTATTAATTATGATACACTGAGATCACTTATGTTACTGGGCACTAAATATCATATACCTACTAAATTTAAGCATGAATTAATTTTTAAAGATTTAATATTTGACTTAAAAATAAGTAATCAGCCATAAATATCAAATTCCTGTAGAAGCCTTTAAACCCTGGAGAATCTTAATAGAGCAATGCTTAAATCACTATAAATATTTAGAAAATTAATAAATCATATAAACTTAATTCATTTATAAAGGATATTAAAGAAATTCAAAAAGATTTTATTACTTATGTCGATAAGGCTAGTAGTAACTACTCTATCATCTGTAATTACTATTTAAGTACCCTCCAGTCACTTATTCTTAATAATTAAAATTATAATTTACATAATACTAACAATATCTTATCTAATAGAATATCAGCAAAATATAAGCAAATCCATCTTAATAATAGTAGTAATAACATTCCATATCTAGTTTTAGTACCCAAGTTTCATAAATCCCCTGTTGCTTTTCAAACTATTACTGTTGGGCATAATTCTTACCTTACTGATGCTGGTAAATTATTACAAAAAATTTTAAATGAAATCTCTTTGTGAGATGACATCTCTAATAATAGTCATATTGTAAAAAACAGAGTCATATTGTAAAAAACAGTTTTGAATTGGTTAAGAAATTAAAAACTCAAACTAATATCCATAGTATTTATACCTTTGATTTTAAGGATTTGTTCAATAATATTGATATAGATGATCTCTTTAGAATTATTTTACAAATTTTTGAAAATTATAATACTACCTTAAAATATTCAACATTCCTTTTTAAAAAATTACTTAATTTCACTCTCTATGAGAATTATATTCAACATGATGATTCTATTTTTAAGCAACAGCTTGGTATTCCACAAGGGGGTTGTGCTTCATCATTATTGGCTAATCTATATTTATACTACTATGAGAAAAACTATAATCTAGTGTCGCATAATTTGCATATGTATAGATATTTAGATGATATATTATGTGTATACGATAATAAAAATCCTTTTGTCTTAAACTTTTATCCTAATAATTTACAATTAAATGCCAGTAATAATGACTAATGCTGCAAACTTTTTAGACTTAAATTTAAATTTAAAAAAATGTAATCTGGCTATAAATTTATATGATAAAAGACAAGATTTTAATTTTAATACCTCTAAAATTCAACACTTTGACTCTTGTCTGCATATATCAGTGTTTAGAAATATCATATCAAACCAGGTTCTTAGAATCAGTAAAATTTGTGATGACAATTATAAATTAACACATTTTATAGAATTATTAAATACTGCAGCCAATAATGCATATCCTCCTAATTTCGTAATTAAAATTATCAACTCAGTGTATCAATTACCACTTGATTATCTTCAAGACTTCCCAATTATGGTAGCTTATTTGATTAAAAAAAAAAAATAATTATTATAATTTCTTAATTATATGATTATATAATACTGTAAGATAAAAAATAAACTAAAATAAAGAATTGAAAAACAATAAATTTGAAACTAAGATACATAAATATTTAATATTTTGAAAATTATTTTCGCTAAAAATATGTAACATTAGCCAATTTGATACTACGATATGAGCCCATTATATAATGGTGATTGTTGTCATACTCATTTATTCATTTCTTGTAAGAATCACTTGTTTAGTAAAATATTCATCTATGATTTCTGTTCATCCTGCTTTACAATTGTTCTGTCTCGTACTCTCACTGGACGGGTTTTAGGGAATGTCACTGTAACTGACTGTTTTATCCCCCTTGATCTTTTTTGTCATACTTGTTCCGGTTGCTTCTCAACCATCTTCATTCTGTTATGGCTTGTCGCACTCATGTGTAGTTAGAATTCCTGCCTCATGGATAATGGTAATACTTGATTTCCTATGTTTTTCTTTTTTTTCAATTCTTCCTTTTTTAATGCTTGTAGTCTGTTGTACTGGTATTTATATTAATTTACTATTGCCATTTCTGAAACAAGCATTTGTTTGGGTTAATTAGAGTTAGATGCAGAGACTTGAAAATGAGTCTAGTCTAATTAATCTTCAAAATTAAGCCAGTGCTGTATTTCTTTTTTTGGCATTGTGGCCATGGTTTATCTGCTTCGTGGATTTAAATATTTTGCTATTACTTGATTTGGTCATTATATCTTTCAAATATATATATATATATATATATATATATATATATATATATATATATATATATATATATATATATATATATATATATATATATATATATATATTCCCACCATTTATTGTTGAATCACAAGAGATCTTAAAATTTGTTTGTTATAAACGAGAAAGTGCTTACATTGTCATCCTTTCACAACATTGTGACTGGTTTTGTGTTCTTGTTACTCTTCAAGGTTATATGGCCACACAATTGTTTTTAAGCAGAGATTCTGGGGTTTTTTTTCAGGTGGGAATTTTGAAATAATTGGCTTTAAGTATCTTCCCTGTTATGGTTTGTAAACCCTTTATACCCATTTAACACACAGTTAATCTACAAGCAGACTAATAATTTGTTATGAGTGTGTTATTAAAACTGTTAACTCGTCATAGAAAAGTCACAAATTTAAGCAGATAATCATGAATTTCTCTGGCTGCATCAAAAAGAATATTCTTTAACTAAAATTTAAATAAACAAAAAAATTTTAATGGCCAGGCACTTGATTACCTAATCATTCACCCATTTTTAGTGGTCAGATAGTTGTTGTTGAGACCCAGACCACCTGACCTACCAGAAAGGTGTAAGGTAACTGTTTGGATGGTGGGAAAGTGCCACTCAATTTAGACTGGAACCAAGTGGGGGAGGCATCCACAGGGACTGTACCGTCCTTCCCCTACCACCAACCTCTCGGAAGGACTTACATACCCACATGTTTAACGTGATCATACTCCGCATGAATACGACGGCAGTTTTGGCAGTGGCGGAAATCGAACCCAGGCCTACCGAGTGCAATTCCTACATGCTAACCACTGGGCTACTGCGCCCCATACATAGTGAACCATTTTTCCATTACATGATGTTACCCTGACACACCATAGGGGCAGATCACATTATACCCACTCCCACAACATCCATGACTGCAGGTGAGATTTGAACCAGCAACCCAGCAGTTGAGAGAGCTTGAGGAAACACTTGCCTTATACATCTTAGCAGTTGTTAAAATCAGTTGTGCAATTCAATAGACACACTATAATATACATACTGCTCTAAATTAAAACGTTCTTTAAGAAATTAAATCAAAATTTTTTTTTTCATTTGCATCACTGATTTTCTCTTGTAAAGTTTTTATCAAATTTTTGTTGATCATGCTTAATCAATTTATTCATAGCTGTTAAATGTTTTCAGTTCTTTACTATACAATTGTGTTTTAAAAAGCCATGGAAAAGTTAAATTGTTTATCAAAACTAGTTGACCAGCTGAAAGCATGAATTCAGGCAAAAATAACGGGGTTGTGAAATCACTTTGACAATTTTTTAGTGACCATTTATCTAGTATGCCCAGTAAATAGTTATCAAAATTGATTGGAAATCAGTTTTAAAAACTGTTTACTTTATTCTTAATTATAAAACACAACTATCTCAATAAAATTAATTTTATTATTTTTTAACACTTTACAACAAAGTTGAAAAGTGTTTATGACTTTGTTCATTCTGTCTGTCTGTCTGTCTGTCTGTCTGTCTGTCTGTCTGTCTGTCCGTTAGCACGATAACTGCCGTAAAAATGACTTAATCAAAATGAAATTTTAGTATGTTGTTCAGACGGTCTGTAGGACCTATGGGAATATAAATGAATAATATCACCCAATTAGTTTTGGATTGAACCCGGGTTGAAAAAATGGAATACATTGAGCCCTATGGGACCTAATTTTTCAAGCATTTTTTAAGCGGATTTAAAATTCACAAATTGCTTCGAAAATTTTAGGCAATATTCAAATTGTTCCATAAAATATATAAAAAAAAATTCAGCGAAATATATTCAGTTGTTTTTTAAATAAAAATTAAAATAATAATAACACCTCTTATATTAAGCGATCACGTGTCCATGATATGAAACGATCACATGACCCACTTCAAAATGATATATGTCATCCATCTTGTGTCAAAATCGTGATTTTTAAAGTTCTTTTTAATTCATATTGAGTGTTGTATCCGTCCTAAAATTACTTTATTTTTGCCTAAATTCTGTGCATCTACATACTGAAACAACGCAATGACAATATATTTCAGTTTAAATGCTCTTCCAAATTTGATTATTTCTGCTATTAAGCCTATTTTTCACCTATGTAAAATGTAAACAGCAAAATATGTAGAATGAGTTGTATTAGAATCGCTGTAATTCTTTAACACAAAATCATTTAGTCCATGGAGTCTGCTTAGCTGATATGAATTCATTGATTTTAGAAAGAGAAGGACGATATTTTTCGATGAAGTTTTACGCATAGAGCTTACTTACTTGCAGCTCAATGGTCTTAATTTTTAAATAAAATAAATTGTTATAGTATTGTGATGAATGACATGAATGGGGGAATTATTTATGAATGAAATGTTGCTTTTATAGAGAGAGCCAGGCGTGTTATTTTTTTATGACGTCATTTGAATGGATTTCAGTTGTTTTCGATGAAGTTTTCAAATATAATAAATTATTGTAGTATTATGATAATTCTAAAATTATTACCGAGGAATGTATAACATTTAAGAGATGTTTAAACCAGGCAATTTATACTTTAATGCCGTCATTTGAATGAAGTTAATTTTTTTCGATGAAGGTTTAAGGTTTCAAATATAATAAATTAATGTAGTATTGTGATAAGTTTTAAAATATTACCAAGGAATGTATTGCATTTTAGACATGTTTAAATAAAATTGCATTGAAGTTGGAAAGTGTTTCATAATCAATGCTTTAAGCATGATTGATCTTTCTTGTTAACACTTTGCAACATAGTTGAAAAGTGTTTATGACTTTGTTCATTCTGTCTGTCTGTCTGTTAGCACGATAACTGCCGTAAAAATGATGTATGTAAAGAATGATGTATGTATTATGTATGTAAAGAAAGTATATCTTCAGACTTGAATGGTAGACCTACTATTTATTCTAGTTGTCAGATACTAAATAAAATCATAAACTAACATGATAGTCTACTAAATCTAGAACTTATACTGATAGATAATCGTGGCATTGTTCACTTCAGAAAATCTACCTGGTGCATGTTATCTCTATCAGTGGTGTTCAGATGGTGGTGAATTAATTTCTCATAAATTGTTCCATGTTTTGTAACCATGATCTATTACAAGATTTTAAAACATGTTAAGACTGTATTTTGCATAATAGATATTTAAAAGGAAAAGTTTTATTTCCTTCCACTTTTTAAAAGTTCTGGTGCAAAGAACTCTGAAGATAAATAATTGATTTATAAAAATATGAAATATTTTATTTGTTTAGCATATTTCCACAAATTTGATCTTTGTTTGGAACAAATTTCAATATTATTGCTGGAATTAAGAATGAATTGATTTTTTTCAGTATGTAATGTGTACATGTTAAAATATACTTTGTATTCCTCCTTTGATATGTATCCGAAATTGTAAAAACATCCGAGATTTCAATCACTAATTGTATAAGATCATAAGTAAGAAGTTATTTTTATTATTATTTATTATTGATATAAAATGCTATACTTAATTAAGTTCTGTTTCATGTTCAAAATGAATTACAAACTATAAATATAAAAGATATTTTGATAAAAACAAATTGTTTTCCCTGCTGTTTTGAAAACAAATATTTTACTACCACAAGCAATAATCAAAGATAGTTCCTATTCAATATTTTTACATCACCTCGCTATCTGCATTTTTTTGGTTCCCTGTGAAAAGCCTGGGGGAAAACAACATCCGATCTCGCTTGGAGGTGATGAGTAAAGACACACGCTACCATAGGTGGACATATTCAATAGGAAGGGGAAGGTCTCCAGGGGTGGGAATTTGACCCTAATGACTTTCTGTCCTGTTGTGGGGGAAAGCAAAATAGCTAGTCCTATCTGGAACTCAAGGAATCTGGATTTTTATATGATGAGGAGCCTTAATAGGATGCATTAACTATTGAAATTTTTATCAATTAATGAATATCTTTGTTACTAGCTAATGGTTATATCATCACCAATTGATGTATAGTAGCTATATGGATTTTCAGTTAAATATTAGTTTGCATATATAGCTGCACTAATGAATATTTGGAACAATTTATAGAAGTAATTTGTATGGATAGAAATGTACAATAATAACTATTAGTTTATAGATGTTAATGATTAATTGGCTTAGTAGTTCATAAACTTTTTTAACACAATAGTGGTTTCCAAAATAATAAAGAGTACCATATTTAGTTATAATTAAAATATTTTTCAATAGAGTAATGAACACTGAGAACACTGATGAACACTGAGTAATGAACATGAGTGAGAACACTAAAATTTAATATTTTGCAATCTCTTCCCCCTGAACTTCATTCCAGCCTCTCTTGGGTTTTGTTCCTGATTGTAACCTTGATTTTATTCAGGCTGACTGATCAATAGACATAGACAAATGGACATAACGGTTAATTTTTCTTTTTAAGTTGTCATCCATGAAATCTAAACTGAAAAGTAATTTCAACATAAACATATTTTTCTTTAGTGAGGGAAGTAAAAGTAGCACCCTTAAAAAATATTTTGTAGGTCTTTGAAAAATGGGTGGAATATTTAATTTGTTAAAGTGCAAATTGTATGTGCATATTTCCCAGATAGTTAATATGGCTTTAATATATATGACACTAATATTTCTTTTAATAGCTTATTGTGTACCTACAAGCTGAAGAAGTAAAGATGTTGAATGAAACAGTCAGTAAATTCAGACCAAGTAAGTTTTTATTTTTTCTGTTAAAATATCTTTTCAGTATATCAAGGCTTGAAATAAGATTTTAAAACTAGCAGCAAAGTCCCTTATTTTTGGAATGATTTTCAGTACTGTATTTTTTAATTACTGTGGTTCCTTCAAAATAAATATTGCTGTTATTACCCACAGGTTTTGTGTCCATTTTATGCTAACAGATAATGTGTGCATATAGAAAATTAGTGTTTCTCTGTTGTTGTTACTAATTCCACTCAGCAGGAAAATGCCATAACAGGCCCATAAGACCATAGAGACCAGGTCATAGGCAAAGGCATAGAGAAAGTAGCTTCTGTAGGTCCAAAGATCACAGATCTTGAGGTAGGAGTCTGACTTCTTTACCCAATTTAGCTCCTGGGCCCCTATTCTTGCTAGGGAGCTGGCAACTACAGGGACTGTGTCCTCTGTGGTTGCCAGCTCATAAGGCAGTATTAAATGCCTTGAGCTGGAGATTTCTTTATCTCAATGCTATAATACTGGCCTGCCATGCGTTGGCCCGAGATCAAACCCCATCTGTGCCAACTTGGCAGTGACGGGGCTTGATCTCAGGGGCCCTAGTGCATAGTAGGCCAGTATTATAGCATTGCACTAAAGGCGTTTCCAGCTCAAAACATTTAATACTGCCTTTATGAGCATTCGCTATACCTCCTTCTCCTGCCTCATCACCTCTCGGAAAGAATTTATGACTTACATGTGTCTATACTCTGCATAGACACAGATAGTTTTGGATGCTGTTGAGGATTAAACTCCGGTCCTCCTTGTGCAATTTTCTCATCATAACCATTGGGCTATTTCAGCTCTTGCATCTCTTGGTATGAATGGAAACTTGTTTTCTTTGTTTGTGTTGCTCGATGTTGGTAGTATTTACAAATATGTGTCTACATGAATTGTGTCATGATTTCAGATATAATTACAGTTTCTAAGATTGTTAACAATGTTTCAAAAAGTGCTAATTTTGAGAAACAAAACCTATTGGAGAATATTAATGTGTACAGTATTTTAAATAAGAAATCCAGGTTTATAGTAACTTTTGCTGCATTTGTAATTAATTTATTTCACAATGTGACAAATAATTAATGGTTTTACAGCTTGTGTATAATAATAAATAATGTGATAAATTTTGGAGGTTTTTGAATAAAAGTGAAAACTGCTTGTGATAACTGAATTCCTTAATTAAAAATATACTGTAATGCAATTTTTTTTTTCTAAAATGTTTGCATAATTATTTTTATTGAACAATAACACTAATGTATTTTCTTCTATTTTTATGCAACTTATGTAATCTAATGTCTAAATTATTAAAATCTTATCCTAATCATGCAAACTACAGGATCATTGAAAAGTTGCCACAGCAATTTTTAAAATCATATATAAATCATAGAAATTGAAATAGTAGAATTTTTTTTTTTCAGTTATGTGGCACTATGTCCTCAGAAATGTCATCTGCTGTTTTTAATGCATTAGACCAGCGTTTCTCAACCTTTTATGTTTTACATACCCCCTGGAACTGTACATGTAACTGGATTAGCCCCTTGTGTAGATAGATAAAACTATAGTTAGTTTAATAATGGGAATGAAATGAAGTATGCACATACACACACACATTAAGTCTTGTATTCATAAATTACATATATCGATAAACACAAAAAAGGACATAATCAAACCTTATAAAATTATAAACATTTTGTTGGGCAATGAGTGAGATAGTTGTGCTTGTTAGCAGTGTTGCCAACTTATGACTTTGTTACTAGATCTTTCAACTTTTGTGCTTTTACGGCATACTCTCAAAATTTTTACCACATACTTCTAAGGGGTTGAGAACCACTGCATTAGACAGTAATTATAGATCTCTTTTATATTATTCAAAAAAATTAGCATTTCCTCCGAGTAAATGAATTTTTATTTTAGAACATTATTTCTCTAGTTATTCTTATAGAGTTATTGAAGAGTTTCAGAAGAAATACATGAGTTATTAAATATGAGAAAGAACAGCTGACTAGAGTACAGAGCTTCAATGTGTTTCATTTATATTTTTTTCCCCACTGTAAAAGTGTAAAATTCCTAAATATTACAATCAAATATTGAATTTCATTTATTAATTGCAAATATTGTCAGTTATCTCATTTAAAAATAAAAATTTTATTTAAATGTCCTTATTAAAATGGGATTGGAATAACAAATGCTATGAAATAGTTCATTTTCTATGATGTATACAAGTTTTCACAAATTTTTTTAAAATTCAGAATATAAGGTAAATACTACTAGAAAAAAATTTTGCATTTAGGGAGTGAAATTTGCATTTTGATATATTTTTGTTTTTCAAATGGACTTTTTACAGTTTTGCATCGCCTAGCCTCAAATGTGCAAATTCAGTCTTGCTAAATGCATTATTGTAATACGTATGAAATTCTTCCTCTCCAGGTGAAATGATTCTTTTTTTCACATTCAGTGCACAGAAGACACAAGAGTGTGATAGAAGAAGATACTTACGTTTTCATGCTGCCAGATTACTGTTGTCTACCTCAGGGTTTGAAACTCGCGCCATCTTTTGGTCCAGTATTAAGCATTGAAATAAAGGTAGGTAGTGTTTTGAACTTGCCTTTATATTTATCGTTTTAGTTTGAAAAACATCTATTTTAAGAAAAGATGGAATATCAGTAGTGGCAGATTGACTGTTGATGTAATTGTTGTTAGTGGTGTGCACTGAACAGTGTGCACTGTACAGCAGTGGTTCTCAACCTGCTATTCCAGCGTACATGTTGGATTGCTTTATAATTTTTATAATTTTAAAAATAATTCAATTTACTCTTTATTTGTTTCCCTGGCTTACACATTTCAGTTTAGCATTGTTTTTAATATATATATTTTTTTTATTATTTATCCATTAATTTGTTTGGAAGGCTGGATCTGACATCAAAATAAAGAGGTGTAACAGTATTGCAGAATGCTTTAAAAATTGAATGAAACTCTGTGAAATGGAATATTTATACTTAGGAACACAATAGCCGCTAATGTGACTCAGATACTTGTCTCTACATTTTAAATTTTTATCAATGAAAAAAGGCATGAGCATTAAGTTTTATACCCAAAATATGTTGCCAAATATTGAATAAAAACTTTTACAATCAATTGAATTAAATATGCAGACTAAAGTCTCTGGCAACCAACCAAAGGACTCTAAATAACATTAATCTTAATAATTGCAATAAGTAATTCTTAACCGAAAAGAACAAATGTAGCATAAAGGAAGTAAAACAGGAATTTTAAAAATTGCAATTTAGGCTAATTGAAGTAAATTTAAATTACTAAAACAGAAAGAAAACAAACTTCCTTTTTTAACCACAATTACTATGAAATAGAACGCCTATGGAACATAATATTGGAATCCGAAATAAGCTTCCAGAACCTGTTTAGATAAATAAGATCGTAAATGTTTCTGAATATTAAAATGCAACCCAACATGCCACATGGCGTGTTAGTTATTTCTCACACATTCATTAAAATTATAGTGGAGTAGGGAATTTAAAAAATATTGAAAATTTGTTGTTTCTGTAGAGGAGGTATGCCTATATCTCCCCATAAGAGTACAAACCCCCTATTTCTAAAATCCTGAGTAAGAGTGGGCCTATGTTAAATTTGCTCATTAAGGGATCCATAACTAACCTACAAAAAATTGAAACTGGTTGTTTAAGGATATAGCCAATCCCTGTTCCATCATATTATCTGGTAATCACTTTTTACTTTCTCAGACTATAGAATATAGTGTAGAGAAAGTATTGTTTTCACGAAAATGTTTTGTTTTCAAGATTTTAATGCCAATATATATCTTAGAACCTCCTGAACATGTTTTGACTATTTTCAGAGCGATGCCCATCTGTTTGTTTGTATGTGGTCTATTTCTTGTGTACACAAAAGATGCCACATATATTAATGGATTTTTACAAAACTTTATATCCAGCTTTTGCTATTAAAAAATCTAAAACTAGACAGAATTTTTGGAAATTTGAGTGAAAACTTCGAAATTTTATTTTTTCTTAACATTGCAGCAAAGGATAAAATGTAAAATAATCATGCATTAAAGGGGTTATATATAAGCCAATGAACATGAAACTTAATTGTTTCAATCACTGTAGTGAAAAATAGTCGTGATACAATTTTGTTCTTGATCATGTCCTTGAATTTGAATTGGTCAAATTCTGTTGTGCATTTTTCTTAAGGATAAGAATAGTAAAGGAGTGAAAATAACATAAACACAGTAGAAACTTACAGAACTTTCATGTTTAAAATATCCCCTTAAAATAATTATAACTTGTTGGTGACATGTCACTATCACTGAAAACAATTTGTGATGTCATTTTGACAATGTGACCATTTATAGGCACGCAATTGTGTCAGCTCCCCCCCCCCCCCCCCCCCACACACACAAATGTCAATCTGTTACTTGCCACTGCAATGCTAATTTCAAGAGGGTATAATATCCTATAAACTAGGTTTATGAAATATTTAGTTACTTGATAGCAAAATTTTGTTATAATTAGTGAAATACAATGGAGTCCTGATTATTCGAGGTAATGTGGACAGCTGAAGTACAGTCAAACTCGGTTAACACAGAAGAAACTCCTTGTACAGCACTGTACAATTTAGTACTGATCTTGTTATATAATGTTCTCTTTCCCGCTTAGGCATCCCTCATTCTTGTCATTAAGGAAATTTGTAGTGTAAGAAAAAGAATATGTACGATAAATAAATATGTAATTATATGTTTTTTGCTTAATACATACTGTACATACTCAGGCATACTTTCATCTTGTTGTTCAATGTATCGCATTCTAAATCACAATTAGGTTCGTATGCAAAATTCTTGAACATTCTCCTGGACACACATCTAGTGTTTCCACGGTTCTTAGAAAGTCCTTTTTTGTCATTTTCTATTTTTAAAAACCCTTAAAAGTGTTAATTTTTAATTAAAAAGGTCCTTAAAGTACTTATTTTTTCTTAAAGGACTTTCATAGCTGCCAACTCTCCTGGTTTTACCGGGAGACTCTCGGTTTTTCGCTATAGCTCCCGGTCTCCCGGGTAAGTCGCTCAATCTCTCGGTTTTCACTCAGCTGCCCTTATTTCCCCCCTTTCTAGGAATAAATCACGCGAATGCAAATCATGGCTTTCAGTTGTTTTCCGCGGTGCAGTTTTCTGCTACCGCAGTGTAGGAATGGATCACGATTGACGATTGTATTTTTGTATTTGCATCTACAGGTTACAAAAGTAAAAAAATCGTAAATAGATCACGAATTTTCTGAAAATGTTACGAAATGAGAAACGAAGTCACAAATTTTGAAATCAACGTTTTCCCGTTCTTTGGTCTAAAAATGCATTTCCCAACCATCGCATAATCGGAGCTCGCAAACGGTGATTATTCCCACATCGTCACAAGAGAGATGATCAATGATTATCTAATTAATCTGGGAAAAATGCATTTGCATCAACTAAAATTTTATTAAATTATTTTGTTTTATATACAAAACTATTGTTCAGACGTATTATTAATGAAATGAAAGTAGTTTTTGCAGCAGTAGCATTAAAAATGATGTTTGTGCACGATCCTCCTTATATTTTGTTTAATTGTGAAAATAATTTCCACTTTTGCAATCTGACTGCATCGTCTAAAATTGTGCTTATCTAAATCTCCCAGTTTTTTCATATTTTTGCACAAAAATCTCCCGGTTTTTCATATTTGGAGGTTGGCAGCTATGGATTTTTAAAACATCCTTATTTTTTCTTCAAAAAGGTAATTTTTTTTTTATTATAGAAATGACGATTTCAACAAAAATCTGCCCAATACATTTTCAAATAAAATAGACAATTTTAAATAAGTGTAATTGCCAAATAAAGCGAATTGTTACCAACTACTATACACCCAACCAATTATATTATTGTAATCTAACCTTTTATAATTTTAATTATTTTTATTGTATAAAATTTTGCTTGAATCACATTAAAATATGTATGTGTAAATGCATTTTGGGTTCTTAAGTCCTTACTTTTTGTTACTTGTTAAGAGTAAGAATCCTGGTATCATCAAGAAAAACAAGAGAGTTAAGATAATTAACTCTCTTGTTTTTCTTTACTGACTAAATTTATCATGTCATCCGCCATTTCTCCAGTTGTTTATTCTCATTCAAACCATATCAAATTCCTTTTACCATAATAGGTTTTGAAATTGAAAGCTTTTTTTTATTAGCTCTAAGTGGGAGATTTATTATCATCTTCTTCCTCGGTTTCACTGAAAAAAATTTCCAGAAATTTATTGAGAGTTGATGTTTTTTAACTTAATCAGGGAAGTGATGATTCAGTGAAAGAACAGCAATTCAGGAAACACAAAACTTGTAATTGGGTAACTTGTAATACAGTAATTGGGATTTTACTGTATAGTGAACGTTTTCAGCATGGAAATTCTAGTGTGTATTGTAAAACAGAATATTTGTATTACATTATTTGTATTCATTTTTATTAATTTTAGCCAAAGCAAGGTTTCATGAAAGAAGAATACATACCATCAAGTTCTGCCTCATTACCTATTCCTATGTGCCGTTTCTGCATGATGCAAAGATATAAAGTAAGTCATGTACACCTGTTGATCATCAGTAACTACTAACAACTACTGACTAGCTAAACTAGCAAATACTTACTAGGTGAAGGAAAACTTGAGCAACGTATATAAGCATAAATAACACAGTAGTGTAGCATACAGCTGTTTCGGCTTTTTGGGTTTCATTTATTCTTGTTTGAACTTGATTTGTCGGGATATTTCTGTTGTGTTTTGACGCACAATAATCTTGTTGAGATACAGACCATCCGACCTACCAGAAAGGTATTGAAAACCCAGGCCGTCCGGCTCGTCAATACCAGAAAGGTGTAAAGTAACTGTTTGTATGGCCAGGAAGTACCACCCAATTTAGACCGGAACACATTGGGGGAGGCATCCACAGGGACCGTACCCTCCTTCCCCTACCACCAATCTCTCGGAAGGACTTACGGACCCACATGTTTAATGTGATCGTACTCCGCTTGAACACGGCGCCAGTTTTGGCAGTGGCGGGAATCGAATCCGGGCCTACCGAGTGCAATTCCCGCACGCTAACCACTGGGCAACCGCGTCCACTAATCTTGTGTGTTACTTCTCGTTTTGGATTGGCTGGACTATTCTTCATGCTACTTTCTGATTGGTTCTCTCAAGTGAACTCTTAATCCAGGTCTGTAGTATTATAACTCCTATTTCTTCTATTTGCTCCCATTCATCTTTTGGATTTCAGGGTTGTTGGTTCTCTTGCACTGATGAAAGGGATACGACATATCCTCGAAACAGCTGTATGCTGCATTTATTGTGTTATGTGTGCTTATATATGTTGCTTAAGTTTTTCTTATATTTACAAAGTGTACTTTACTTATTTACGTACTAGGTGGTTTTGCCTCCTACTGCTTGCCACATATCAAACCTGTGTTTGGTTTAGCAAAATATTTGTTTAACCCTTTGAGCGTCTTTTTTGTGTCAAGCTTGATTTGGGTAAAGAAAATTTAATGATATTATATTTTTATTAATGTGTGTGAAATTTTCCTTTTATAATCAATTACGACAAATTACCCAGTGTCGCCAGCAAGGCTGTGGATTCGGTACCTTAAACCTTCAACTCAGACTCTTCTGTTTTCTACTGTCTGACTCCAACTTCTCTTGTTTTCTAATATCCAACTCCGATATCAAAATAATAAGCAATTAATTTTTAATTTTTCATATCAATATTTTTTGAATTTGTGAACATTTGATAGTTTTTGGGCAATGAAAAATTAAAAAAAAATTTAAAAGAATACCGAAAAGTTAAATATTCCAAACTAAAATAATTTTTAAATAGTTTTATTTAGGAGCTGGAGTCGTATATTTTTACCGAATCTGACTGTGGCT
Organism: Amaurobius ferox; assembly: GCA_951213105.1. Lineage (NCBI taxonomy): Eukaryota > Metazoa > Arthropoda > Arachnida > Araneae > Amaurobiidae > Amaurobius > Amaurobius ferox. The sequence goes on from OX578155.1 coordinate 91,415,344, forward strand.
CTATCCCAAACTGTTACTGACTTCAACTTCACAGACACTTGTTACCAAGGTCTTAAATAAGCACCTACTATATAAATAACACAGGTATAGACACAGATAAAGTTATTCAATTTACAAAATAGCTGTTTTGAATAAAAATTATTCCTGTGTTCCGTTTTTTTCCATTTGCAACCATGTTAATTGTATAACTCAATTTAACAATGGCTATGTAAATACTTTACTACTCTTGATTTTAATGGAACCCCCTCCCCCATCTAGTTGTAATATTGTCAACATAAGAAAACTTCTTTCAGGATGAGCCGGAACAAGCATTAGAATTTAGAATTGCAACTTTTATAGACCGACTTAAAAATTCATAAAAATTCAAAAATAGAGTATTTAGAATTTTTTTTATTAGAATATGAAGATATCACTCCATATTTCTGCCCAAAATTAAAATAGCGTGAACCTTATCTTCTTCATTCTTTGCTGGAAGAAAAAAAATGAAATGGCCTAAATTATGCATATTTCAATGTATTTTTTAAAAATAAATATAAAAGATTTGTTATTTATTGTCATATGGATTTTTGTTCACATCTCATTAAAAAGAGTAGATTTTAATTTTTTTTTTTATTGTGTTAAAATGGAAACTCTGTGATATTATTTTTGATTGCTAAAGAATTGTGTGAAAATCTCTCGAGATAGCACTTCAACATATAATAATAATTAATAATAGCTAATTCGAATTTTTTAAAAATCGTTCAAGAGGTATCTCGTGACCTGATCTGAACTGTCACTGTACTGAATTTCATAGCAGTGGGTGGATCGCTTAGATTTTCTACTATTATGCCACCACCAAATGAACAAACAGATAGATTAAATATAACTTTAGAATCGTAACTTAAGCTATAGTTACCATTTGATGCCAGAAATCATATCAAATTTCAAATGGCCTGCTAATGTTAAGAAATGATTAAAAGAAATATATCTTTTAAACATAAATATCTGAATCTTAATGAATATACATTATTTAAAATTTATTTTATAATTATAGTAAACACAAGAAGATTATGCAAATTATAAATGTTTATCAACTATAATTTTCTTGCTCTAGTGAAAAAATGTATGAACTATATCATACACATTAAGAGTATATTTTAGTTTCTTGTAAATTTCAAAGTATTTTTAAATGATATTAATTTTGATTTGAGTTTTAAAATTAAGTACAATTCTGCCATAGTAGTTTCATCTTCAAAGATTATTATTAAATGTTTATATAGCTATTATATTTTTATAATATTAAATTTTTATATGATCTAGCTAGAAAAAATTGAGTTTTGTTTAATTGTCGGAAAAAAACAAAATGAAAAGAATTTGATCTTCCTATTTGTATAATTTGTGAATTTATAGCGATATTAATTTTGCCGAGTTTCTTATCAAGATGTTCACTCTACACCAGGGGTTGCTCTGAATTTTTGACTACTTTTGCCAACCTATTTGCAAAATAAAATTTTCATCTGCCAAATGGAGTTTTTATTTGCTAAATAAAATGTTGACTTTCCATTTGAAAAATTTGATTTCATTTATAAATTCTCAAATTCTAAGTATTATTGTTTTGGAAAGACAAATAGTATAGTAGTATACATTACGATTAGTATACCATGATTTTTTATTTTGATATTGCCAAAATTTTTGCCAAATCGTTTTTCAATCACCAATTTGAATTTTATTTCGCAAAATGTGACAATGGCAATTGGCAGCATGACGCTTGCTTTACACTATTTTACTTGAAAATTGTACCATTGTTAAAATGGGCCACTTGGGGAGAATTTAATCAAAATTGATATTGCTATATGTCAATGACTGCTTTCTTTTTAGTTATCAATAGTAAAACATATTTTAATTGACTATTTTGTTTAAAAAAGCCATATTAGAATTTTTATTTTATGTTTTTTTTTATACATACCAACCCCCAGACTGTCATTACCGAATTCTACACCCGTTTTCAAAAATTGTAAGTATATGTGCAATCAACTACTGAACGAAGATAAAACCTTGGGTTTAATTTTCATGAAATCTCCAGTGTAATTTAGTAATTTACAGGTTAAAAGTTGCCAGTTTAAGCCACCAACTCTGCTCATGTATTTTTTCTTTTTTTTTCCTAACCTAGACTGTCTGACCTAAGTTTGGTGTAAGGTATCTGTTTGGATAGCTGGGAAAGTGTCACCCAATTTAGACTGTAACCCAGTGGGGGTGACATTCATAGGGATCTTACCCTTTCTCTCCTGTTACCAGCCTCTTGAAAGGACCATGTATTTAATGTACCTGTACTTCCAATAGATATAGGTCCATGAGTGCCCATGGGGGGGGGCAAAAAGGAGCACTTGCCACCCCCTGAATGTTCAAGGTCACAAGCTAGTTAATGTTGTATGTCTTATCCTTAAGTTTATCCTCCCCTTGGAAAAAGTTCTATGGGCGTCCATGCATGGGACTGCTTATGTATTGAACCTGTATGAATCTAAACTGGAAATGTGAATCGGTTCTTGTAGACAATATGCAGACCTAAAAGTTGCTTGAGTTGCTTTTTCGAGTCCAACTATGGACGGTTGCGTTTCCTGACGATTTTTTTTTTAATTTCTGGTATTTTTCTGGTTTAAAAATGTATTAGATAGCTTTTTAATTGAGAACATTTTACTAAAGCTGGTAGAGTGTGTTTCTTGTAAAATCACAATGACAACCCTCGTGTGAAACTTCTGTAACTACTTAAAATGTGCTAATAATTTTAATATTTAGTCTTCTGACCCTTTGTGAACTGAGGGTTCATCACAACTCAAATAATTTTGATTAAATTTGATATGGTATAAAGTATACCACATCTAATATTTTTCGCAACTGTGGTGTTCATAATGTATGTTTATTATGAGGGTCATACTGAAATTTTTGAAACAGGGACAGACGATATGCCCTAGTGAAAAATTATTGGTTGGATATTTAAATTTGAATTTAGCTATCGTAGAATAAATTTTGAAAGAAAAGAAAATGGAGTTGACGCGAGAGCATTATTGAGCTATGATTTTCTATGATTTTAAAGTGGGGCTAAATCAAGAAGAATATCTTCAATGTCTACAATTAGCATATGGAAATAATGCTCCCATCTCTTGCCACTGTATTCAGATGGTTTACAGAGTTTAGAAGAGGTCGAAATTCTCTTCTGGATGAAGAACACGCAGGAACACCTTTGTCAGCTGTAGTCCCAGAAAATGTGTCGGCCATTCGAAAAATGTTAATCAATGATTATTGCTGTACCTACCAAATGATATAGAAGGAACTTATCATTGGATCTGCAGCTATACATAAAATTTTTCATGAAGAACTGCATATGAATAAATTAGTTTGTCATTGGGTCCCCCATAATTTAACAGAACACTAAAAAGTGGAGCATGCCAGAATCAGTAAAGAAACCCTAAAAATACTTAATGATGGTGGACACCGCATTATTTCTAAAATCATAACTGAAGATGAAACGTATATACCGTTTTTTGATGTTCCAATACGCCATGAAAAGTGAAGTATGGGTCTTTGAAAATGACCCCAAACCAACAATGGGGAAAAGACAATGAGCAATGAAAAAAGTAATGTATGCTGTGTTCTTCAGAAGTACAGGTCTGATCGAAGTCATAAAGCTAGGGGACAGAAGACAGTTACAGTTAACTGGTACACCACTAAGTGTCTTCTAGAAATTCTTCAGGAAGTAAATGTTAGGGGACTCATGCTTCACCATGACAATGCATTTTCTCATTCAGCAAGAATGACGGTCGAATTTCTTGAACAAATAAACATCAAAGTAATAGAACATCTACCCTATTCTCCTGATCTTTCTGTGTGACTTTTGGCCATTTTTTAATCTAAAAAAAATTTGCGTGGGCATTGTTTTCATTCTGAAGATGAGATTGATAAGGCTATAAAAGTATATTTTTCATCGATGCCAAGAAATGGATGGCTTGAAGCATTTAACCTTTTTAAAATTCACCTACAAAAGTGCATTGATGTTGGAAAAGAGTACTTTGAACACTGCTAAGAGTTGGTGAGCTTAACTTGTACTACCACTCAACCGTATCTCAAAAATTTCAGTGTGATCCTCGTATGTAACAAAGTTTTTCAAATTCAATTAATTATTTTATGCTTTTTGCAGTTGAAAAAGGGTGTTATATCATTCAAGAGTGGATACTGCCCTACTGACTTGTTTAGCGGGTAAGTTAAACATTTCATATTTACAGTATTTATGCTTTTCAAGGTGCATATGGGTTCTTGAAAATTGGGAAAGTATTTGAAATTTAGATTAGCATTTTCAAGGCCTTGAAGGTACTTAAAAATTTGCATTTTCTTGATCAAGTCCTTAAAAGTGCTTGAAAGAGAAGGGTTGAAAGTGTTCTGCAGATCCACGACATTGTGTTTTTTCTGAGAAGTTCTGATTTTCCTGAAAATTTCCCTATCGGTTACGCTGTTACTGAAAATTTCCTAAACAATATTGTTTTTTTCCTAAAAATTTCCTTAACAGCTTTAATAATAAACAATAATGTTAGTTTGCTATGATTTTTCCTCCCAGAAATGCATATAACTTTATAATGTATGAAAATTGATGTCTTTGAAAAAATTTGCATGGTACGAAAATCCTTGAAATTTTTTTTTTATAAAAAGTGTATTCACCCTGTTTTTTTAGCATCTTTTATCTAATATTTCATAAATAAGAATGAATCAAAAATGTAGCACATTTTGAAACCAAAAAATATTTTTATTCTTTTGAAATTAAAAAATAAGAAATATAATCACTCCTAAAAGGCCATGTTAAACCATTCTCAAGTTGTTTTCAGTTTTGGCAAGTTGGCATCATTTTATAAATCGCCAAGTTGTTAAATGAAATTATATTTAAAAACTGCAAATGCAATTTCATTTTAAATAAATATTATTTTTTTTGTGTGTGTGTGCTATACAGTACATTTATCTCATTTTAATGGGTATTAAATTTGAGTCTACAGTGAAGGTATTCTACCTGCATCAAATTTTTGTTTTTTATGGAGTAAAGGAGGTTTGAGATCGAGATATGGTTTCAAATTTGCTTCTACAATTAATTTATAAATCACTCAAATGATTATTCAGAGATTTATGTATAAAATAATTGTTTTAAACTAGTTTGAATATTCAGTCATTAAGTAGCAATCATTTGTTTAGGACCCGGCTTGACCGGGGAAACTGGGCTACTTGAGAACTTACTACTTGAATAATCCATTTAAAAATAGCATCATTCAATTTCAAAAATGCTTGTTTCGGTGCAAAATTATTTCTTCCTTTCATTTCAATCCAAATCCCCATGTATGCATACAAAAACTTCTTCCCATAACAATGCTAAGTCCATTGCATAGTGACTGAGATTGGGAGAAAATATTATACTTCATTAGTGGAATCAAAAATTTCAATTTTTGAGTTTTTTTTAAATTCACAGAAAAAAAGAGTAATTATTTTTTTGTTGTTGTTGAATGTGAAGATATACTCGCATATTTTTGCAAAAGTACAGAAATTGTGCAAATCTTCCATTTTTAGATGTGGCAAAATAGGAATCAGACAACTTAAAAAATGCTTAAAAATAAATAAATAAATAGGAAGGTATTAAGGTATTATCCTATAAATGTGGTTCAAACATCATTAGAAAGAACGTTTTTTGATCTTTCCAATGATGTTGAGATGGGAATTCTGTGTTAATATTTTCGATTTCTAAGGAACCAATTTGACTATTGCTCAAAATGTGCTTCAACATAAAATAACTAAAAAACTAATTAGAATTTTTAAAAACCATGCCAAGCTGAATTTTTAAGCTTATACAGTAAAACTTGGTTAATTTGAACTATTGATTGTATAAAATAGAGTTCTGATTATCCATGTTAATGTTGACCAAGACACTGTTCGGATACAGTCAAACTCGGTTAACGTATGAGAAGCTATATTGATTTGTGTCAATTGCCCCAATAGAATATCCTTCATTCCTGCTCTTAAGGAAATATGTACTGTATGAAAAAGAATATTTATATATATATATATAATGTTTAAGTATGTCACTCTAAAAATGGGCTTATTTATTGTATGCCAAATGGCAACAAATTTAGCCTTTAAGTTGTTTAAAATAGGAAAGTAAAGGGAAATTCTTACTACATGGTTTAAAAACTTTTATCAAAAGTACTCATGGAGTTAACCCTTTTACCCCTATAGTTATATTTTTTCTCAACAATGAAAGTATATATTATTTAATCTGAAGTTAATTTAAATAAGTATGTGGTGTATGTGTGTTTGATTAGAGGCTCATATGATAATGAATCCATGTGTCTGGAGATATTAGGAGTGTAAAAGCTATACTTTTAGTCTGATAATGATTGTGAGACAAACAAATGAATACAGGATGTGTATGGGTGCTTGGAAATAGGGGAAGTACATGATAACCATTTCCAAAGCCTTGAAAGTACTTGAAATTTCACAATTTTTTGCTGAAGTCCTTGAAAGTGCTTGAAAAAAGCAGTGATGACAGTGATCCTGAGTTCTGAAGTACCTCGTTACCAAATTTCATTGCTGTTCAAAGATTCGGTGTTCTGCTACAGACAAACATTTTCTTTTATTATGTAAGATGAGTACTACTGGGTGCCTCTGTTAGTAAAAAAATTAAACCTACAAAATATTTTCATCTAAGTAACAAAATATTTTGATTATATTATCTAACTATTTTGTAATTGCAAAAATTTCTTTGTAATATGAAATGATTTCTTATGATATAAGTAAAGCTGAGTAAAGTGTAATGTATAACTTTCAATATTTTTGTAATAAAAATAAATTTGGTTATGGTTTTTTATTTAGGTGTTACACCAGAATGTTGCATGCATTGAAGATGTTATGCAAAACTCCACAGAATAATTTCAGGCTATTCAAGGATCAGAAATTATTATATTCTGAAGAGAAGAAAGATGATTTAAATGAGCAATTACGGGACTTCTTCGGTACTTCACAAAATATCAGGTTTAACTTTTTAAATATTTCTTTGAAAGATTTTTGTTTATGTCATTAACAATCACTTAATCAAACCTTTTAATCACTAAATATTTTAAAATTAACTGGAACTCAACTTGATTTTCTCATACCAGAATCAACTTTTAGTAGTTTTATTTTTTCAAATTTTACAAGAAAAATTTTAGAAAATCAGTATCATGGGTCCAAATGATTATAATTATAGCATTTTACCCTGTACTTTAAAGGGCTTGAAAAAATATTTTGATTGATACCATACTTAACGATGTACCTCCAGGGGGCATGTAACTTGCTCCCGAGGGAAGCTAATGATGCCATGAGCAAAAAAATTGTATCATGGCTATTTTTCACAACAATGATTTAAACTATAAAGTCTTACGATCATTGAGCCATAATTAAACCCTTTTATGCATGAATATGTCCAATTTTGTCCTATGCTGCCATGTCAACAAAATATATAATTTCAAATAAACTTTGAAGTTTTTGCTCGAATTTTAAGAAAAATTCTGTCTAGTCCTAGATTTTTTATAACAAATCTGGATATAAAGTTTCGTGAAAAACCATTAATATTTGTGGCTGCTATCATATGCACAAGAAAATCATGTGCACAAACAAATGTACATCACTCCAAAAATAGTTAAAATGTGTTTAGAAGGTCTTAAAACATATATTGGCATTGAAATCTCAAAATCAAAAATTTTCATGAAAATAGGGCTTTCTCAATACTACATATGAGAAAGTAAAAATAGTGATTGTTAACCCTTTCGCGACGGTGGCATTCCTGAGCTGCCGCAGCCCAAAAGACGGAGCGCTTCGCTTCCGAACTGTTCCCAAATGATGGCAAATTTTTTGCGCTAAGCCTAACTCTCAAAAATAATTCACTAAAAATCACCTATTCAACACAGAAATCTACTTTTTTCAGGAATAAAAGAAATATTTATTTTCTATTTGATGTATATTTTTCACACAAATCTGAATACAAAATACTCATTAGTTGCTCCCATTCTTTTATTTGAAATAAATGAATAATTTCATTGCCTCTAAAACCCAAACAAAAAAAAATACTCTCTTATATTCCTATGATTCACCAACGAAATCATAACGCTGAAATAAAAACAAAACCCAAAACTCAATTATAAAATTGTTGATGCTGCGAGAATTGCTCTGTCTCTTTATATTACAAAATCATGTTTCACCGCTCCAAATGGAGAAATAATTGATTTGGTTCTCCTTATGCCAAGGTCATGCATCTGCAAAATACATTGAAGTTAGTTCCACTGACATTTAACGCCATCTAGTAGACAAATTAAAACGTTCCACGTGAAGGCACGCATTCGTGCCACTCTCCGTTTACGGTAAAGTTTCCTCCGTCACGAGTGTGTGCCGTCCGTCCTTGAATGCAAGTTTGCAGCCGACACGTGGGCGTGCCAATTGGCCCGAAAGGGTTAATGACATAAAACCGTAATATTTTAATTAATTTTTGTAGTTTTTAATTTAATATAGATAATATAGATAGTATTGGAAATAAATTTAGCAGTGCATTTCATAAAATATGTAAAATATAATAGGAAATACCATTTCATGCATTAAAAACTTAATTAGAAGTCATTTACAAATAATACATATTACATATTTCATTTAAGCACATTTTAACTTTTAAAAAATAATTTTCAAAGTTAAAAGCTTATACTGTAAAACTTGGTAAATTTGAACTTGGATACAGTAGAGTTCTGATATCTACATTAATGTTGACCCAGATTAGTTTAAATATATTCAAACTCGGTTAACGCGAAAGAAACTATGTTGATTTGTGACAATGTGCCCACCCCCTGTACGATCTCCTTAAGGAAATATTTACTGTAAGAAAACAAATATTTATATATATATATAACGCTTAGGTATGCCACTCTGAAAATGGGCTTAATTATTGTTTTCTAAATGGTAAGGAGTTTAGCCTTTAAGTATGTTGTTTAAAATATGAAGGTAAAGGGAAATTCTTACTAAATTGTTTATAAACTTTATCAAAAGTACCCATGCAGTTGGCCCTTTTACCTCTGTAGTTATATTGTAAATATTTATTTTCATATTTTTGCTCAACAGTGAAATTATATATTATTTGATCTGAAGTTAATTTAAATAAGTATATGGTGTATGTTTGATTGGAGAATAATGACTATCCATGTGCCTGGAGATATTAGGAATGTAACAGCTATACTTTTAGTATGATAATGATTGTGAGACAAACAACTAAATACAGGATGTGTATGTGCACTTGAAAATTGGGAAAGTACATGATAACCATTTCCAAGGTCTTGAAAGTACTTGAAAATTCACAATTTTTTGCTTAAGTCCTTGAATGTGCTTAAAAAAAGTAGTGATGAAAATGTTTTGCGGTGTTTGCGTTTCTTTTTCCGACAATTTCTGCTTCTCTTGAAAATTTTCCTAGCAGTTCTGCTTTTTTCCAAAAGATTTCCTAAGTGACATTGATTTTCCTGAAAATTCTCCTTGGTGGCTTCGCCAGGAACCGCTGCAATACACCAGTTAATTCTTCACTAGGTACGGACAAGTTACAAGTGCCTAGCATTAAACACTTTCAAATCATAACAATATTTTTAATTTTATATTCTTTTATAAAGTTTGTAAATATATGTATATATATATATATATATATATATATATATATATATATATATATATTAAAAAATACTGTAGCAAACTTTAAAAATTATGAAAACTTTGCAATTATGCAAATGTAAAAATTGCGTAAATAGGAATGACAAAACAAAATTCATTTAATTTATTGTGCAAATGCAGCTAATAAATAAAATGATTTCAATAAGAAAAAAGGTTTGAAGATTCAATGAAAGAAAAGTGAGAAGCTGTAATACAAAAATCCAAATATCTAACAGGCTTGCGAAATAAAAGTATAAATCAACAAATCCTCAAGCAAATGGAAAAAAATAAAAAACAAATAAATAAAATAAATATTGAATCAACAAGTCAATGAAAAGTATCAAAATACAAAGGTATGGTATCCTGTGCTTGATTTCGTTAATCTTTTTTCGATTCCATACTTTTGTATTTTGATACTTTTCATTGACTTGTTGTTTCGATATCTATTTTATTTATTTGTTTTTTATTTTTTTCCATTTGCTTGAGGATTTGTTGATTTATACTTTTATTTCGTAAGCCTGTTAGATATTTGGATTTTCGTGTTGCAGCTTCTCACTTTTCGTTCATTGGATCTTCAAACCTTTTTTCTTATATATATATATATATATATAAGAAAAAGGTTTGAAGATCCAATGAAAGAAAAGTGAGAAGCTGCAACATATATATATATATATATATATATATATATATATATATATATATATATATATATATATATATATATATATATATATATATATCAGAGAATGTCTGTTGACCCATCAATTTTGCAACTGTCAACATGTTACTTTTAATAATTCTTTGATAAGTAATTTAGTTAATCTGATCTTGATGTTTCAGAAATGTTGGTAAAGCTGTTTTTTTAACAAATTTTAGTATTTATATATTTTAATTCATTAATTTTGCTCAACAAGCAATAATATTAATTTGCTATGAATTTTCCTCCCAGAAATGCATATCATTTTGTAATGAGAGGTGACTGATGTCCTTGAAAAATAAAATTACATGATACTTGAAAGTCCTTGAAAATCTTTAAGGGAGCGTGTACTCACCCTATACATACTATGGGATATTAGTGTTTGAAAATGTCTAATAGAAACTTACCCTCTAGATATAGGGTAGTAAGTTACTAACAGATACTTAGCATTACAAAACACTAGAGTGCAGATGCTGTACATGAGTACAGCTAGTATACAATTAATGCATATGTAAGTGTTTATTTACTTCATAGTATATACATCATTGGTATTAGTAAAACTGGTACTGATACCAGTATTGGTACCAGTACCGGTATTGTATAAAGGATGGGAAAAACTTGAGCAATACATTTAAGCACAAATATAATTAACAATGCAGTTAAACTGAACATTCTTTAAAATTTCATATTAACGGTGGCTACAGAACCTGGAAATCAGGGAAATATCAGGAAATATCAACATTCTGAAAAAACAGTGAAATATCAGGGAATTAAAAAAAAAAAAAAAAAAAACCCTGTAAAATCAGGGAACTCTTGACTGCATTTTACAGAACACTCCTGAGTTTTATATCTTATCTAGAATTTTAATGCTTGAAAGATTGATATTCTTGTAATAATACTGTTCTTATATAACTCTTGCATAAATACTATACTTTATTATACTTTTCAATGCTGAAAGTAATTAATTTTAATTATTTATTCTCAATTATCACTTTCAATTTGATTAATTAACTTTATTATGTTTACTACACTGATATTCAGTAGATAGTGACACATATCAGAGAATTTTTGAAGATATCTGGAAATCAGGGAAATATCAGGGAATTTCTTACCGAAGATCCTGTAGCTACCCTGATTAAGGAACATCAAAACTATGTAAAAACAGAAATTTAACAAATCTTCAATTGCTCAACATTACTTTAATTTTGACTACCGTTTTGAGTTCTTTTCCACAAAGATCATATAAAAATGTACGTTAAACTATGATTTTGGCTTTTTCAAAGCCTTCCACATTCAGAAAACTTCTAGTAATTTAGTTAATGACTCCATTTTCATTCTTTTCCTTTATATTTATTCTATTTCTTAGCCTTTGGTGTTCTGTTTCGACTTATATTTCATTTTGTTGAGACTTGCTTAATCTTGTTCAGAGTTGTCTTGTCGGGACATTTCTGTTGTGTTATGGTACACTCCAATCATACATTCTAGTATATAAGAAATGCTCATCTCTCCGTTTGTCTGTAATATTTTGTGTTTTATTTAGGAAACTTGGTGTATAATCTAGCAAAGTATCTCCAATTTGGCGATATTTTGCCCAAGATTGACAAAAATTTCGTCAAAATTGCAAAAATGACACTAAATTATTGAAAATGATGCCTAATTGATGAATTAATTATTAAAATATTTTAATATATAGACTATATTACTTATTGAGGATGCTATCAATATTGATAATTGTTAATTTAGAGCTGTATGAAATATAAGTTAATTGGGTACTTTGAAATAATTTTATATCTTGTCATCCAGAAAATCCCCAAATGTACAATTCAACGTTAAAAGCACAGTTCCGTGGATCTTATACATTATTTTTTGACTGTAAAAGGAGTAAATTCATTGCATTATATAAGAAAAGTCTGTTGTCTGCATCAGCTTTTTATTTCTATATTTGTGATTAGCTGAATTGCTCTTCATTCTGTTTTCTGATTGGCTTTTCCAGTTGGACTCTTAATTGCTTTTGTATGTATAAATATATATATATATATACTCCTCTGTTTCTTCTATTTGTGCCTATTTCATCCTTTTGACTTCAGGTTTGTTTATTATGTAGCACAGACAAAGGAGATCCACCATATGTTCGAAGCAGCTTTATGCTGCATTATTGCACTTGTTTTTATAAATACGTTGCTCAAATTTTCCTCATTTCATTATTTATATAATAAAATAGGCTATTGTTAGCAATTATGTTTTTAGTGATTTATATGAAATATGTTCTTAATAAAATTCGATTTTCTTTTCAGGTACACTGATTTACTATGTGATTTAATTATTCAAGCATTAACAAGGCCATTTCCCCATGGTATGAACAAAAGTCCTGTGTCATCGCAAAAGAAATACTCCCAGAATTGTATCAATGCACACACTGTTTGTGCAGAAAGTGGTATGAAGTAATTATAATAGTCTTATATCCATTTTAATTATGATGCATTTTGTCTTTCTTTCCATACCTTTCTTTTATACTACTTTTACGATACATCGTAGAATAAAAATCAAACAAACTATTGTGTTATAATGTCATGCTGCAAAACTTGAAGATTTAAATTTTCCTACAATATATATTATAGCCAAATCTCACTAACCAAAAGAACCATATAAAAGTGTGATAAAATTATTTGTAGTATATGTAAGTACAATTATACAAGTTAAGTAAATATAATTTATATATAGATACTATAAATATTTAAAAATCAGCCATTAGTAGTTCATTTAAAAATAGTAAGAAAACAGAAATCTTAATAAAGAATGATGTCTCTGTGTGCAGTCTAGTGGGAAATCTAAGCATCATTCAACTATGTGATTTGGTAAACAGGCAGTTTAGGATCCGAATAGGTGTACCTCGGTGTAATTTTTTTTAAATTTCAAACAAGTTTTTTACTTATTTTATGTTTAACCCCGATTTTAGGTGATTTTCATACAAATGCAACCTAAAATATTATTACAGAGTTTTCATCTTGACACTATTGAAAAGACTGAAAATTTCGCTTTCAACCAAACTTTAAACGTGCAGTTTTGTCCACACAATGAATAGATAAATTTTAATGAATTAAAATATATATATATAATTACTTTTCGTGTATTTTAAACATCTGTGATTTTTATATTACGATATATATAAATTGATGTGCTATCCAATGTTAATTTGTTTTCAGCAGCTACTTAAAATATCACAGACCACTCAAGAAAAAAAAAAAATTTAAATCCTTCCTTGGATTAATTATAAATGTTTTATTTGAGGCATGCATGTCTTTGATATTTTTTTTAAACGAAGCTTGCAGTCTTTCGTAAGTTCTCAAACCTCATCTGCGGTAGAAAATATACTGGGTAAGGAAGCACTCATTTTGTTGTAGGGGAGTAGATATTTTGGCTGATGAGCTGCTCAGAATTGCCTGTCTCATGAGCGATGTGTTGAAGATATGGTCAACGGTGATTCTTACATTTTTCCGTGCAATTTTCAAATCAAAGACATTTTAAATTGTGTTTAAATGTATTATTTAAGCAGCGGGCACATATTTAATTATATATACATAGTGAATGCATAGTTAGAACCCAGGCAATGCCCGGTAATTCATTCTAGTACAAAATAAATTTAGTAAAAACCTTAATTATAAAAATTTTTATCTGAGGCATGTTTTTGAATGAATTCAGCATACTTCAAAACCCACTGGAGGTCAAAATGTACAGGAAAATGGACCAGACTCATTTTGTTTAGGGCAGCGGATATTTTGGGATTGGGTTAGAGGGTGATCTAGAATGCTGTAGGAAGTGATGCCATCTGCTTAGGGATTTATTTGTATTGAATTTACTGAATCATGAAGGAAATGAATTGGTCCCATCTTTAACTCCATGAGTTTTCCTTTTAGTTTATTCAAGCATTAAAATCTCATGCAATTGCATTATGTTGTGTCAATGCCTTTGGCCTGAGATATAAGCACAGAAATAGCAAAAATGCCATGCTTTGAGAGACTATTTCTCCAGATCCAAGGGTTAATTTGAAAAATGGATTTAAGATTTGGATTTAGCTTGGTCGGATTAGTATACATGAGTTTTTCCAGCCTTCAGGGTTGTAATCGGAACACTGACATACTGACACTCTGCTTTTATGATAGAGATAGTGTATGTAAACTTTATGAAATATAAGCTTAAGTGAACTTTATGAAATACAGCTTAAGTGAATTCTCTTAAATGAACTTTATGAAATACAGCTTATGTGAATTCTCTGATTGTATTTTCTTTATAATAGATCCTTGTCATGAACTGCCTCTCTATTGCGTGTTAGAAAGGATTCTTAACAGTCAGCTGCTGGATGATTTGAACATTGCCGACCTGCATCAGTTATACCTCAAGGTTAAGGAGAGCAGAGATAAGTAAGTGCAATTTTTGAGCAGTTTTAATTTATATTAAGCGCATTGTTATTTGTAGTATTAATTGTCTGTATTAAAGTAATTCAATTATATAACCAGAAACTCCTGATGTTTAAACTTTTTCACTGGTTTATAATTATAGATAATTGTAATACTGCTATTTAAAGACAAGAAAGTATTTAACTGGTCATCGTTTGACCATCTGTAGGTGGAGTTAAATTAATTCCCTGCAACATTCCTGCTTTTGAAGCAAATACTTCAACCAGATAAATTCTGAAATCTGTGCTGTTATAAATGCTCATCTTTCTGTCAGGCGTTTTGGGAAGTAGGAAAACCCCCTTATTGGCAGCCATGTTTCTATTTTTTTGCTTTATTCAAGCTTGCTTGGAAGTGTCCCATTGACATATCTTTCATGGTGGACTGTGATTGGCTGGAGGCAAGGCTCAAAGCAAAGAATGAAGGACAATAGAAATTTACTAATAAACAGCAGATAAATTTCGTTGACTAAAG
Source organism: Amaurobius ferox (assembly GCA_951213105.1). Lineage (NCBI taxonomy): Eukaryota > Metazoa > Arthropoda > Arachnida > Araneae > Amaurobiidae > Amaurobius > Amaurobius ferox. The sequence continues at coordinate 91,430,683 of OX578155.1, forward strand.
ACTAGTCGAGTTTTGAGAGTCATAAGTTTCAAACTTTTGTAATGTGAATTATAGAAAATTTGTTGTAATTAATGTTTATGTATATAATTAAACAAATTTCAAAAAGATACTCAAGACATCAAAGGGTATTTATTTATATATGGAGATCTTACATGATCAAGCCATTTTTTTTCATAAGTAACTATTAGAAATATATCTTAACATGTGCTTTAAGGAGTTTTATAATTTCTAGCCATTTTATCACTTGTCCAATGCGGATGAGCAACAATGCCTGCACAACATGATTAATAATATAAACACCTTGATTTATCTGTCTATCTATCTATCTCTGGGTAATGCTTGGCAAAATTTTGGCATTGAAATTAGTGAAAGATTGCAAACTTGGCAAGATTTTTTAAATATTGCAAATTGACAAAAATGTTGCCAAATTGATACAAATGACGCTAAAATGGATAAAAATATCATCAGATCAATGAAAATGATGACTAATTGATGAAAATTCAATATCTATGGAAAGAAAATAAGAATCTAATATAAGAATAACCTATTTCTCCATCTGTAATGCTTGGCGAAATTCTGGCATCGAATTTTGACAGTATATCGCCAACTTGGTGAGTCTTTTTAAATTCTGCTAAATTGACAAAAATGTGGCCAAATCAATAAAACTGATGTTAAATCAATGGAAATGACAACTAATTGATGACAATTTATTATCTTGGAAAGAACATAACAAAGGACTATTTGAATAACCCATTTCTCCACCTGTTCTTAATGTTTAGTGAAAAATTTTTGGCGGGATGTCGCAAACTTTGCAATACTTTTTTAAATATTGCCAGATTTAAGAAAATGTTGCCAAATTGATAAAACTGTCACCAAATTGACAAAAATGACGCTAAATAGGTGGCAATGCTTTGCAAATTTTTTATTCCATCATATGATGGGCATACCTTCTAGTCGTGAGGTCTAGTAGTGAGGGATAAACAGTTAAGCAATTTTTGCTTTTATTTGACACTCTGTTTTTAGGCCAACATTATTTTATGTTGACCTAAAAACAGATTTATACTGTTAATACTTACAATAATAATAATTTATACTGTTATTTAGATCTAACCATTGAGGCGTATGAAATGTTCATGACATAATCAGTACGCAATTGCAATGCTTTTATCATGCCACAAATCTCTGACTAAGTGCTCCAGCTAAAATTTAGACTGAATTGCTAAAACTGTAAATACACCATTGCATATTGAAAGTAACCTACATTGGCAGTTCAAAATAGTGTCACATTATTTTGCTAACAAAAAATCTCTGAGGCCAAAATCTACCTTCATATGTTATTATTTGTATGTACAATTGCATATTGGTGGTGAAATATTCTTTTATTCCATCTGGGCAACTTGAGATTTGTAGGCTAAGTGTAGCATGTTGAATATTTCATAAGGTGTATTTATATTTTGAGTTTTTGTTGATTTTAAATTTCTGTAAAAAGCAATTTTGAAGTTTAAAATTTCTATTTGAAATTAATATATTTATGGTTTATTCTACCACAAAAATAATACAAACTATATCTATATTATATAGCTGAGTGAAACTGACTGATTAAGCGATAATTCTACAACCTGAAGGTAGAAACTTTGCTTGACCTATAAATAGTAAGAAAAATCTAAAATCTTATAAACTTTATAAAATCTAAATCTTTGTTTCAACATTCTTTCATCTATAATTCGAGACACACAAAATTTGTTTTTATGTCAATATGCACTAGAAAAAAAAATTCTAAATTTTCTTAATTATTAATATGAGAGTTACTCTTGGGATATTTTAATTTATAGTTGTAGTAGATGATATTTTTATTATATTTTATAAAATTTTTATACAGTTTTTGATTACACTTGTAACTGTAGTAACAGAGTTATGCTTCAAAAGCATAACCTGCAGACTTAGGCCCAGTTCGATCCATCATTGTCCGGACTGGACCTGAATTTTCAAACACTGTTTCGGGCTAGCCCGGGATTAGACTTAAGTTTTAGAAAAGTCAGGCCAGGCCAAACATATTAAATTCTGAATGAATTAAATATGTATAAATGTATTAAATATGTATCTTAAATTCTAAATGAATGTGCATGAAATTATTGTGTTGACTCCAGCTATATAAAAATAATGTTTAAAAATAAACCAACTTTAATCCTTTGTACAAAAAATTCACAAATTCAGTTTTTTATACATTTGAATACAAATAATTTTTCTGGACCGGACCAAAGTTTAATGGTCTTTAAGCCAAGCCAAACTCGGGTTTCACATCTGAAAATTTCTTTGGGCTCGGGCCAGGTTTAAACACTGGTTCTGTTGGGTCGTCAGGTGAAAGGCTGAAATTTCAGCCATGCAGATCTCTAGATCACAACCATTTAAAATTACACATATGTTATGTAGTAGCTAAAATGCATTGCAGCAAAGGCAAAGTAGCTACATACTATATTAAAATTTTTGCATCCAAATTTTGAAGCCTTGGTACTGATACTCAGCCTCCTTTTCCCCAGATGTTCTGATTTCATTGGGTGCTATTCCAGATGTGAAGTTCCGCCTTACATCGGTGAGCTGAGAAAAAATCCAAATGAGTCAGAATACCAGTATGCTTCCAGAAAAGTAGGTCCATAACTGCACTTTTTAAAAAATATTTTTGTATCTGACTTTGACTGTACATTTTGTATTAAATTTTAAATGGCATGCATATGTTGTGGAAAATGTTGATAATGGGTAATTATTCTCAACATCAGCGGGAAATGTCAAAAATTTATATTACTACTGGGAATATTTGACTCGTTGAAATAAAAATTGCTAAAAAGGACTTCAAAGTTCATTTAAATTTACATATTTTTTATTTTAATACTTAATTGAAATGTTTCAACTTTGAAATTTATTAAATTTTCAGAAATTTCAAAAATAAACAGAAATTTTTAAAATTTAAATCTAGAAATGAGTGTATATAAAAACTCAACATTTGTGTGTAAAATCTTAAATAAATTTATTTAAAATTCCAAAATATAAATAAAATATTTCTAAATTTAATTTAGATTTATTGAACTTGAAAAAATTAAAATATAAGCTGAAACATTTCTATATTTAAATGTTAAATAAAGATAAAAATATATTAGCATTTCCTAGCAGTAAATTATAGATATTTCAAAAAAGCATACTGCAATATAAGTAATTTTAGCCGCAACACTAAACACGCAATCGTTTCATGCATTGGATAATCTTTTACTATTCTTTTGTAAAATATTAAAAATGCTTTTTTGTAAATGGTATTTTTAATATTAAAAAAAAAAAAAAAAAAAAAAAAAAAAATTAAATCTAGAAATTATTCTTATTTAACAAATGAGTGTAAAAACTCAACATTTGTGTGTAAAAACTCAAATAATTAAATTTATTTAAAATTCCAAAATATAAATAAAATATTTCTAAATTTAATTATTTAAGTTTATTCTACTAGAAAAAATTAAAATGTAAGTTGAAGCATTTCTATATTTAAATGTTAAATAAAAATAAAAATATATTCACATTTCCTGACAGCAAATTATAGGTATTTCAAAAAAGCATACTGTAACATAAGTAATTTTTGCTGTAAAACTAAACACATGATTGTTTCATACTTTGGGCAATCTTTTATATATTCTTTTGTATGTATAATAATATTAAAAAAATATTTTTAAATGTCAAAAACATTTTACCGGAATTCCCACCTTATCTTTAAAAAGTTGGAACTATCATAAAAAAGCACAATTGCTATCATGATATTGTAAGTCTTGAAGCTATATTAGTAAAAATAAAGAAATAGAAATATTATTTCTATAATTAAGTTGACATTTTACGAGCACCTTTGGCAAGAACTGAATTGACATTGCTTAAGAGTTATCATGAGCTGCTCTCGAGATATTAAAAATTTTATTTTCTTCACGTTGAATGTGATATCTAGAGCTAGGATTTATTTATATGCACTACATATCTCAAAATATGCACTAAAAAAGGTAAAATAAGCACAATGAACTAAATATCTCATGTGGGCACTATAAACTAAAAATCTGCATGGTCTTCATATGGAAAAGAATAAGACCCACCCCATTACTCTAGGCCTAGCCATTCTTGAGATATTTGAGGGTTTTTTTTTTTGCTTTTTTTGTTACACTGCCTTTGAAGAAATGTCCAGTTACCAAATAAATGTTATGATACCCACTGGTCAGGGTACCAATATATGTACTGATATGGCCGGTCAGTATATCATTACATTATATGCTTCCGTTAGCATATCTACAACTGTGAAGGTATAGTGGGAAAAGAGTGCATGTAATGCAGGCGGTCCATACTGGAACAAGTATGTGATGACTTAGCACATCAGGAAAAAGTGGAAACGACATCTGCTATGTCGGAAAACACTTCGGGACTCTGGACAATTCCAATTAGTTGAGATTGGAACATCGATGACTGCTATGGAACGAACTCACATGGAGATAGCGGTGGATGAGTGGCATGTTGGTATGGACGATAAAAGACGACATTCAAACTATTTAACTCTTCTTTATTAAATAAGGTATTTTCTTATTCCATATAATTACATCAGGATTTATGACTTCAAAATAACTACAATGATGCTCAAGAAGTGAGCTGGAGCTTTCAATATACTTGATAACATTTAATTGAGCATAATTGAGAATCGAAATTAGAAATTTATTATACACTTCAAAATTATCGTTAACATATAATTTCCTGAATTAACAACATCTCACATTGCGACTAAAATACTTTACTCTTTCATTTAATTAATATCACTTATAATCTTTTACGAATAAACGTTCTACAAGTATTTCAAGCCTCGCAGGCTAAATGTGTCCTACCTCTGTGGTGGAATTACACCGCCAACTGATCTATTCACCAAAATTCTGACATGAGCGTCTTTATATTATTGCACACGTTCATGACAAAAGAAAAAGGAGTTCCAATACATTTCTATATGAAATGCAAATCCGCGGTAAATGTACAAACGCGCGGGAAAGTAACGCTACGCCAAGGTTTATCGAAACTGGCGGAAAAGTTCCGAGAAGCGGAATTACAGAATTGGTGCGTTATCAATTTGGAATAAAATTGAAGAACAAGTTTTAGAATCGAAACAAAAATGAAATTGCCGAATATAAAATTTAGAAAGGAAATAATTAATAAACAAGGGTATGCATTTCATAACATAAATACAAAAAATTGAATTAAAAGTGCAAATCCAGTGTTTTGTCCAATAAAACTCAATGTAATGAATTATTAAAGAAATAAAGAGAAAATGAATTTGAGTCTGCAGGGAAAGTCATGTGCTGCTCACATCAGATTTTTTTTTATCATGCCCCTTAAAAACATACAGCATTAAAAAGCTTTGTTTTAGCTTTAGACTAATATACTCTTGAAAAATTGCTAATAATTACTCTGTAAAAGTATTGAATAAGTTAAGAGTATGATATAATAAAAATTTGCAATTTTTATTCTGTTTGTAGGTTTGGGAATTTTTAATGGCTTTAACTGTGAAGGACTGTTCAATCATGTTAGCCATGAAGCAAATCATCAACAGGTAAATATTATTATTTTTTAAACTTGTGGTAAATATTTGTTGCACTATGGATATTTTTAAATTCTCATTATTGTATAACAAGAAAGAACAATCATGCATAAAGCATTGATTATAAAACATTTTCCAACTGTAATTTTATTTAAACATCTCTAAAATATGATATATTCATTTAGCGGCGATATTTTTTTAATTATCACAAAACTACAATAATTTATTTTACTTGGAAAATTAAAACCATGGAGGTAAAAGTACTTTCTACTAACTCCATGCTTAAAACTTTATTCAAATGACGTCATCGAAATATAAATTGTCTAGCTGTCCATGTAAAATCAGTGAATATTTCATTCATACATTTTTATTCCAGACTCCAGAGTTAAATAATTTTGCATGAAAACAATTCAACAATTCTTAAAAATCATGATTTTTACTCTGGAAATAAAGATTGATGCCATATTTCATTTTGAATTGGGCCACTTGACCTCTTCACATTATATGGGTGTCATTATTTTAATTTTTATTTAAAAAACTATCAAATATGCTTTGCTGAATTTTTTTAATATATTTTTATGGGGTAATTTGAATATTTCCTAAAATTTTCGAAGCCATTTGTGAATTTTAACTTTGCTTAAAAAATGTTTGAAAAATTAGGTCCCATAGGGTTAAATGTATTTCACTTTTCCAATCCGAGTTCAATCCAAAACTAATTGGGTGATACCGTCTATATACACAGACCGCCTCAACAACATACTAAAATTTCATTTTGGTAAAGTCAGTTTTACAGCAGTTATCGTGCGAACGGTCAGACAGACAGACAGACAGAATGAACAAAGTCATAAACACTTTACAACTATGTTGTAAAGTGTTATAAAGGTATTGTTTTCTAAAAAAAATTCAAATTTGAGATTTTGAAAGATAAGTTTGTTTTAATAAGACCTTCTGAAACAATTTCAAACACTTTTTGAAAATGTGTACGTCAATGTGTGGTGTGTATGTCTCTTAGGCGTAAACACAATAACTCACAAACAAGTACTGCTATAGTATTTTATGTGTGGATACATTATGCAATATGCAAAATCTAGGAACTGTACTCAAGAACAATGTGATTGTACAGAATCGGTAAAAAGTCTCAATTGCATAAATGTAATACTCTGATTTGTTGCAGTTGAATTCATAGGCTGTTGTGCGTCACAAGCAAGTTAGAGAGAAGCTCTATGATTTATGTTTCATTAAATTTTTATATCTGTAATTTTATTGAGGATTCATTACCAATTTCTGGTTTAGACAATAATTTACAAATTATGTAGCAAATAAATTTACAAAGAATGATGTGCAAGTGTAAAAAAAGTATATTTTTGAAGTGTATTTTATGTATATAAAAGCATACTGCAAAACTTTTTTTAGGCATTTAATATAAATCATTGACAGATATGTGATTAAAATTAAATTGTGCATTAAAAATGCTTCTGTATTTCAAAATGTTTCTATATACAAAAGCTTAAATAATCAACTAAAAATTCATGAAATCTGCGAAAAAACAAATATGTTGCAAACAAAATAGGCTGGAAAATTTAAACAGAAAGAGGGCTTTTTCTTTTCCCAAGGTTTTGCCTCAAGGGTTGCAAGAAGAATTTTGCTTTAAAAATTTGTTCATTATTTTCTTATTACACTGTTTTATTTTTGCTGGTTTCTCTGTTTGTTTGAGTTAAATCTTTTAATCAATTTGACATTTTACATGCATATGTATTTGCGATAACAATATAATATTTTGTCAAATTTGAGTTGATCCAACCCCCAGATTCTGACTCACTCCCCTCAAAATCTCATGGCCTATAAAAGTCTCAGTAAATTTTTTTGTTCTTTTGCACATATATATATATATGCAACTGAATCACTTACTGAATTTATGTATATATATAAATTCCGTAAGTGGCACCAGATGGCAAACCTTCTACATGTAGAAAAAATACTTTTGTTTGATCGCTTTCAAATGAAATAACAGTAAAGGATTGATAAGCCAAATAATTTTAATTAAACAAAGTGATAATATATATACATATATATATATATATACAAGGTGTCCCAAAAAGATTGAAATGCACTTTAATTCTTTACCTGTTGGAGATAAGTGGGCAATGTAAATTGCAAAAATGTTGAAAGTAAGGAAGGAAGTAAGACTACGTTAATGAAATAGCCCTCCTATTCATTTTCAGAAAGTTACACTTTTTAAATTTTTATGCGACCCCCTCAGACAAATTGGGTCAATCAGAAATTTCTTATTTGTAATGCAACAAGATCATTAAAAAAAAAAACCGCATATCTGTATGGTATGTTTAAAATTGAGCGAGTTATATTTAATTGAAAATTGAACATTGTGAATGGGGACCCTATATCAAATTAGAAATGTAAATTTGTGACATATCACAAAAAAGATAAAACTGGATGATAATACATAGGAGACATTTTTGCGAATTATGCATAGGCTTATGATGCATTCCCGGATTATTAAGTACTTTTCAATAACTAAGTACTTTCAATAATTAAGTACTTTTAAGTACTTTTTTTTATCTAAACAATTTCCATCGTCAATTTGTGATCCCTATTTTCACTGTTGAAACAGACTTTCATATGGTACGGAAAAGTGGCATAAGTCAGATTTTTTCCTTTATCATAATTCAGTTGATTTTAAAGATACAGATATGTGATTTTTTTTTAATGATCTTGTTGCATTAAAATAAAAATTTCCTGAATGACCCAATTTGTCTAAGGGGGTTGTATAAAAATTAAAAAAGTGAAACTTTTTGAAAATTAATGGAAGGACTATTTCATTAACATAGTTTTATTTCCTACCTTACTTTCAACATTTTTGCAATTTACATTGCCCACTTATCTCCAACAGGTAAAGAATTAAAGCGCATTTCAATGTTTTTTGGGACACCCTGTATATGTGTGTGTGAAGTCATATATTGGACGTTTTTTAATTATCTTATAGCAATGGTATTATGTAAAGCAAAGGAGACTTTTTGTCGGCCATTTCTCAGAAACATGCTGGTTCTATTTTCTGAGGATCTGCCAAATGTTAATAGATTAAAATATTCCACTGGACTAAGCTGTGTACTAAATTTCAGATCTTTAGGACATAGGGAAGTATATTAAAAATGCCATCCAAGAAGTCGAAACAGATATCCAGATAGACAACCATCAGTCATGACGAATTCAAAAGATTTTTAAAAGATTTGATTGGATATCTGATGAGAAATTGATTACAAATCGCAAAAGACTAAAAAGTGTAACGTAAAATTTAACAAGTCTTTTTAAGTTACACTAGTTTAGTAAAATGCACTAAAAAGTAAAAAATAATTTTTAGCTATCACTACATTCTTGGTCATATGCAACTAAAAATAAAACTGTGGGGCACCTATAATGGAATTGTATATTTGGACTTTAACAGAATTTTACGGAACAGTAGAAGGGCAATATAGAAATGAATAATGACAGGTTGGTAAATCAAAATTGTCAAAAGAAAAATTTAAGTGAATTGAATGTAATAATTTTTATACATGTCATATCTATGTTATCATTTTTATCGTTCCTTTAAAATCCGTTAATGTTCACATACAATTCTTTTATGGGTGTCCCACAGTTTTGTGTTTAGTCACATATGACCAAGAATATTGTGATAGCTAAAAATTATATTTTACTTTTTAGTGCATTTTCTTAAAACAGTGTAACTTAAAAAGATTTTTTTATAATGTTTTAATTTTGTTTAAAATATGATTGTGTAAAAAAATATTATTTGAAAGAGTGCTAAAACATTTTCTATTTTATGATATTAAAAAAATCTTTGGAATACTTTATTAAATTTAAAATATATAAATAAGAAGAGATTATTGTCTAAGTTTATATATTACTGTGGTTATTTTGTACTGAAGAAAATATAGTATTAAGTAATTTATAATGTAATCTGAAATAAAAATACGTCAATAGTAACAGTCTAAGGAGTTGATTAAAAGTATTAAATAGTTTTGAAAGCAAAATACGGCTACCTTCTTCAGAATAAAAAAACTGCAACCACACCATCATAGGCAAGAAGATTAGGACAATACTGTAGAATTCTGTCGATCTTCCCCCTCAAATGAAATGGAAAATGTAGGAAGACCCGCTTACTGGAAATTTTCTGCTAAAAGACACAAGTAGAATTCCACCAATCTGCTACCTCAAATGCAATGGAAAATGTAGGGGGTGCTTACTGGGAATATTTTGATAAAAGAAGCAAGTAAAATTCCATCAATCTGCCCTCTCAAATATGGCAGAAAATGTAGGAAGGTCCCTTACTGAGAATTTTCTGCTAAAAGACAAAGTAGAATTCTGCCGATTGCCGATCCGCTCCTTCAAATGCAATGGAAAATGTGGTTACTGGGAATTTTTTGATTAAAAAAAATCTAGAATTCTGTTCATCTACCCTTTTAAATGTGGCAGAAAATTGTGGAGTATGTAGGAGGATTCAAATATTGAATCATTTTATAATTTCCTTATGTGCGGGATTATAAGATAAAACAACTTTTTTATTATAATAATAAAATATATATATAAGATATATATAAATAAATAAAAAATAAATAAATAAAATTTATATAAATATATAAAATAACTTTATTTTATTCAGCAACAAACCTTTTTATTTTTTCCCGATGTTTAGGGGGAGTGGGGATTGTTTCACCGAAGTTTTCAGAATTTCAAATTGAGACAAAAAGTGTGTGTGTCGGAGGGCTATCCTGGTGAAAGTAGATCAACAGAATTTAACAATATGCTTTCTTATCTATGGTGGTGTAGTTAATCTGTTTTTTTTATCATGAAAAAAGAGACTGCATTTGATCTGCCTTTTTTTAACCTTTTTTGCCTCTGAAATCTGTCGATATTTTAAATTAGCTACTTATGCTGTAGCTGTTACTAAAGAAGTATTTTATGTCAGATTATTTTAGGTAGTAATTTGGGTGAATTCTAGAATAAACTTATAATGTAACTTATTGAAAAATGTAATGGTAACTTGTAACTATAATCAGTGATAATTGTAACAGTACTCAAGTTATTTACCGATAAAGTAACATATTTTATTTTCCGTTAAAACCTGTTATATTTATTCTCTTTTTAGTTCCAATGCACCTATGCAGAATGTGATATCGGACAAGTATGGTAACTTGTACATCTTCTCCATTGCTATTGCCGATCTGGATGCAAAGCACCTCAACAAAGTGGAAAAGGTGTACAGTGACATGTCTTTCATTTTGGAGTCATTTGACGTCTGAGAAAGTTTTATATTTTGATAAAAGAATTAAACCTTCAAATGTAGCATGCTTCTCCTATCAGTAATGTGGCACTGGTTATGTTTTTCAAAATCGATCTCTGGCTTTGAAACTGTGCCACATTTTATATTTTTAAATCCTTTTATTTTTTGCAATAATTAAAATTTTGGAAAAATATTTGTTTGCTTTTGAAATTCACGAGTGTAAAGATTTTTTGTTTACTTTTTATTCATTTAAATATTTTTATTTTAAAATCTTTGCTTAAATAAGTGTTATAATACATAAAAATAAATAAATAAATTATTAAAATAAATAATTAATAAATAATAATTCAAACGTTTATTTTATATCTTTTAAATATATATAAAATTTTGCTACATATATATATCGAATGTTTAGATTTTAAAATGTTGTTATGCACTTTCTAATTTAAATATTTTTAATTGCAATTATTTAAACATTTTTATTTAAATGATTTTATAACTACTAGCATATAAATACATTTTGGGGGACTTATAGTCAGATATATATGTACAGTCGGACATTGCCAATTGTTTTGAAAGCAGCCTGTATTATAAACAATATGCAAGGAACACCTTACTGTCTCGGTTAATGACTGCATTCAACAGTGGTAAACAGAGTGCTGAGCACAAACCACATCATTGACCAATGGGAAGCAGGCTACATTTGAAAGTTCAAATTCCACATTACATTCAATGTGATACTTTGCCATGAAACTTATTTATTTTATGTGTTAAGATTCTCGCAGTGTTATGAAAAATGTTTTTACTATAACATGTTGCATGTGTCATGGGAGTTTTATGTATAATTTATATTTCGGTTACAATCAAAACCCAATTTAGCGAATAGTTAGTAACTGGATTTTGATCCAGCTTAAAATTCATCAAAAAATTCAATTAAAATTAGTAAAAATGATGTAAACAAAGGCGCGCCGTCGTAAAAAGGGTTAAAAAAAATGCCAGAGTAAGAGAAAATATTTTTAATTAGAAATCAAATCAGCCTAACATAGCTTTATATAATGCCAAATGGTACTTACGTTATTTTTTTTAAATATTTAAATTGTATTTGTATTCGTTAAATCTTAATTCAAAAGTTCTGAAAGTAACAAGAAGAAAATGTTGCATATTATGAAATGTATTTTATAATGAATTTTCAGAACTATGGCATGGTGTGTCTTTTCAAATTGTTAGTCCTCGCTGAATTTCTTTAAAATAAAGGAAAATTATTTTATTAATAATTAAAATTTCTATAAAATATTAAGTATATTTGAAAAATGCCTAATTGAAAAAATAAAAAATAAATAATAAAATTCGGCGGGGTTTTCAGACTTATGAGTTCCAAATACTTTTGTGTTTATTAATTCTTGTTTTATAAAATCAAAAAAGTTCAAAATGTTAAAACATTGAAATTAAATTCAGTATTTTGAAAATTAAGAATTAGATCTGAAATTCAAGGATTAAGGGCTGCAAAGGGCTAGCTAGCTTACTGCTCATAGGTAGCTAAAACATTAAATTTTAATAACTTTTCAAAATAATTCAAAATATCGAAACTAGAAGCACTATGTTTCGAAACACTATGTTTCAAAGGGCTAGCTAGCTTACTGCTCATAGGTAGCTAAAACATTAAATTTTAATCACTTTTTCAAAATAATTCAAAATATCGAAACTAGAAGCACTATGTTTCAAAACACTATGTTTCAAAGGGCTAGCTAGCTTACTGCTCATAGGTAGCTAAAACATTAAATTTTAATAACTTTTTCAAAATAATTCAAAATATCGAAACTAGAAGCACTATGTTTCAAACACCAAGAATCTGATCCGAAATCAAACTATCTTTATAGAGCTTTCAAAGGACTACAAATTTCTTACTCAGGGTTCCCACTCTTTTTTCAATATAAAAAATAAGGAGTTTCTAAGGACCCAATTAATATTTTATAAGGACTAATTCAAATAGGCAGTAAACCATATTGCGGCCTTCATTGCACTACGGAAATGCACTGGGGTGTGACGTATATACATATTTGAAGAGCTAGAAGTTGTCCTATATTTCCTATATATTTTTTAAAATAGGAAAAACCCCAGAAGCAGAATTTTTTCTCATGTGTTGCATGCAGAACAAAGAAGTCTTGTCGCAAAACATAGAGAAAATTCTGCTTCCGGGTTTTTTTCCTATTATAGGAAATATATAGGAAATATAGGACAACTTCTAGTCCTGCCTGTATTTGGGAAGAAACTAAACCCTTTTTAAAAATTCCGCTAGTTCTGCAGTTTTTTGTTCAGTTGGGCTAGTTTTTTCAAAGAGCTGCGGAAAAGTATGACCTAAATTTTTCTGGTTGCAGATTTTTGTACTACTTTCAGAAAAGTTCGAAGATTTATTTTGGGGGCAAATTTTGACGAACTTTTAGGCCAGTAAATTTTATCTTTGAATTTTGGTAAATTTATGAATTTTAGTAGTTTTTGGCAAAATTGCACGAAATCTCACAACACTAAACATTGGGCTAGTTTTCGTTAAGTTTTGGACGTAATTTTTTGGGAAAGACCTGGTAACAGTGGGATATCAGGCAGTGAAGCTCAAAAATAGATAGAAAATGGAAGAGTGATCGCATCACTGGGGGAATTCGATCATTAGGGTTCTCCCTAGGAAAAAAAATTAGGTGGGATTATCCTACCCTAACTTCAAAATTAAGTGGGATTTTAAAAATTAACACAAGTAATTTTTTTTTTCAGGGTGGGATTTAGCAGCAAATTGCGGGAATCACGCTCTAGGGAAAACCCTGATCATGCTCCAATTTCAGGAAAAAATAGGAGTGTTGATAAAAACTAAGTAGTTTTAAGGGCCCTTAAAAAGGAAAGCTAAAAATAAGGAGTTCTTAAGGACCGTGGGAACCCTATTACACTGTTTATGACTAGCACTTTTAGTTTTCAAGGTATAAGCATTATAAACTTTAAAAGAGGAAAATTTTCTATATTCAACTTGACAAGACAATTGCTCAAAAATTATATGAGCTATGTAAAAACAAATTATTGATCTTGAAACTGGATTTCCTACTGAACATTGTTGTTGCTTACTGTTTATATATATATATATATATTTTATAGACTAGAAGATATTTCGAGGGAAAGTAAGGAAAATGAATCAAAATCGTTTTAATATGTTCATGAATTGTACTTTATTTCTGACAAAACAAGTAAAAATTGTTTAAATTTTTATCTACTAGATTCGGCAATATGTGTCTGTAATGTTTTTTACATTTTTCTTAATACCGATTTTATCTAGATACCCCCCCCCCCCCCCCTAGATATTATTTACGTCAAAATATTTTTGATTAGAAATGAATTTCTGGGCCTAGAAAATTGTATATTCTTGACTTAAAAATTGTTAAATTGTATTTATACCCTTTAAATATCATGTTAAAAGTTGTATAATAACTTGCACAGAAATATGCTGCATTGTGTCATAGAGATGTACATATGCATGGGAATATTTGAAATTGTCAACCAATTTTATAGATACTTTCTGAGTAGAAACAAATTACAAACCCAGTTTTTACATTTCTGCTGATAATCGCAATATGAATATTTGAAAGTGTAATGTTAAAATAATTTACCAATTTTAAAAACCAATAATTTACCAATATTTTAATAATATATTTTTAATTTGGAGGGTGGGGGGGGGGGGGGGGGGAATAAAAGGACAACTAATTGTTAACCAATTATTTCCAATTTTAATTATGATCAATTTTTTGGTTGTCTTTATTTTTAAAGTATTAATTATTTTTGACATGTTTCCATACAGTTTTATTAAGCTCCTAACTTTAACATTCAAATCTAGAACTTAGTTCCTCTTTTAGGTTCTCTCTTCTTTAGGTTTAGAACTTCAAAACCCAAAGGATGATTCACAGTAGTAGCTACTCTCTTTCCCACACGTTTCACTTTCATTATGTGGTCCTTGGCATACATTTTTTTTTTCTTTTAATTATTTTTTAACACATACATTCTATATTTGAAACAAAATTTTGATTTACTAATTATGAATATATGTTTTAATTTTTACGAAACACTGCACTCTAAACATGGTAAAACTTCTGTATAAAAAGATAACTCCAAATTTAGGACATTTTATTTTAAATCTGTAAAATGTTTCAACGCAAATTCATATTTAATTTTAGGAATCTCATAATTTATATATAAAGATCCAAACATTCACACTAAATTCTGCCAAACTGCAAGTCTCGGTGCAAATTTGAGCATATCCCCATAAACAGAATAAAAAACTGCATGGGTGAAAAACATCTGATTAAAAAAAAATGATTGAAGCCACTGTGAAATTTTTTGTTTCCTTTGAACGAAAATGTATTTTTCAACTTATGTAAAAGATCTTAACTTTGGTATTTGGTTGAAGAACTTTTATGGATTTTGAATGTCTCTTTTAAAAAATATAGTTCAGCGTACTACGAAAATTTGATTTTGAAAAATAATGACAAAATTACTTTTTAAAACGGCCTCTGCCAGATAGCACTATTTGACATTGAGCTAGTACTGAAGCACAGGTTTGTAATAGTGTGTGTGTCAATCAGTATCTCACTATAAAATGTGTTATCACAGATTCTAATATTTAATTTTTATTTTTTTTCATTAACAAAAGTTAGTACAAATTCTTATTTAAAATTCATTCAACGAGTTAGGATGAAATTTTATTTAATTTATTATCATGACATTATTACAGATCCTTGCGTTTAAATTTTTTATTTTAACCTATTGTTTAATGAATTTTTTGAACAATAGTAAATATAGCTGTTAAATATTGATATATATGTGTAAGTTGTCTGTGAAATTAACTAAATTTGTTCATTTTCAAATTCAATTAGTTTTGTAGATACTTTTCAGACAAATACAAAAAGCCAGGAATTGCACATCCAGTATAAATACTAACATCCATAGATTGGTTTTAATATTTTAGCAGTCTTCAACATTAAATAACTAATAACTGCAACAGTAGTAAGAGAATTTGCTATGTGTCCCAATTTTAAGAATCTCTGAGATGACTCAGTCATACCATGCAGCCAGCTTTAAATTTCTACAAAATATATTCTTTGTTTTTCTGCATATATAATCGTAACATACTTATTTGGTCACATTTGAAGCATGTAATGTTAAAAATAATTGTTTCAGTAATTTTTCTGTTTATTCTTTGTTATTTTGCTGTTATATTTTCCAAAAGTTTGCAGCAAATTTTATTTCAATATATATGCATGCAGATAATTTTCATTTGTATGAAACTAGAAGAAGCAGAATCCCCTCCCCCCTCAGAAAAAAAGAAAACATTTTTTGATGACTCTAAGCACTGTTTGGGTAAAATGAGTAAGAGATGAATATTTATTTATATGTAAAATGTCTTGTTCACTAGAAAAGAACTTAAATTGCATTAGTTACATATTTTTTTTCTTAAAATTGTATATTTTAAATTCAGTTAGACTTTTGTAATTTATGATTGATTTTAGGCAGTGCAAATTTCTTTATGAATATTATACTGTTACTGTAGAATTTCAATAATACTCTTCATCCAAATATAAAATTTTCAAATTATATAAATTTTCATTTGTAACCCCCCCTTCCCTAATGCTTTCTCAAATTTCAACTTGTCATGGATTTACTCAGAATTAGTTTTTTTCCCTACCAGTTCCTTTGTTATTGGACTTGAGGTAACCAGTTCTAGTCCTTGAACAAGTCCTTTCCTAAAGCATGGGTAATATATAAAAGTTATAACTCTACCTAGTTTTGTAAGTCAAAATTTCAAGAGAGAAGGTTAAGTTTTGAAATTAATTTTATATTTTTATTTAATAGTTTATAGAATGTAATTTATACTATAAACATTGAATAATTTTCTGAAAATTAGTCTTTTATTCAAAACTCCCAAGCTATAACCTCACCCCCTTTTTTTTTTACATTAAAAAATTTCTATTGTAATCTCTGAATCTCATTTTCTTTTTCAAAAAAATTGATAACCCTTATATATTCTTCCTTGAAAGAAGGGGTTATTAAAATTCTACAGTATACAATAAAAGCTGTTAAAATGTTGGTACTCATCATTTTTTACATTTCTGGACAATGCGAGTTTTGGAATTGAGCTACTCTTGTAAAACAGGTGTTGCTGAGCCATCATCTTTTTCCCCAATTGAACAGGTGTTCTTCCTGGTACCTTATGGTAGTTTGAACCTGTGTGGACTGAGATTTGCTTGAGGAAATGTACTAAGAGGGCAGTTTCTCACATGTTTCAGTTTTCTGATATTAAGAAAGTATTAAGGATTAAACTCACTTAATTTAAGGGTTAAAATAAAGTTTACCACAATGACAATTTGCTAAGGTATCTAACCAGTTTGTTACATCATCATTGACTTGACAGCTCCCCCTCCCCCCCTCTAGATTTAACTGTTCAATTTTTTATATCCAAGAACTCAAAGTTCATTTTAGTTTAGGTCTTTTATTTGATCTTTTCCCCTGTATGAAGAATTTCTTTCTTACTCTTATCATTTTTTGGTTGAACATCTTGGTTAAACTGAAGAAAAAGCTCCTTTTTTGAGTTGTCGCTTTTGGTCTGGAAATGTTTCTAATTAGTTTGATTTTTTTAAAGCACAAACCTTTCTTTTTGTAGTATCTGCTTGGTACACACACACACACACACAAAAAAAAGCCTGTTAAATTTCAAACACTATGTGAGCTTGCCTTTTTTCTGTAAATTAACATATGTAAACTGACACATGTGTGAAAATGCCTTCAAGTGTCCAGTTTCCATTTACATAACTGTAACTGATAAGGAAAACTTGAACAACATATATAAGCACAATTAAAAGTGCTTATAAATGTTCAAGTTTTCCTTATACTTTGCACAAAATGTATTTTACTTATTGATAACTGTAACTGTGTCAATGTTTATGCTTGAGAGCTGTGGAGTATCTGCACCCACCTTCTACCACATAAGTAACTTCAAAGGTTTGCAGGTAAGTAGCTTGTCTACATTATCTTGTGCAGAAAACTGGTATTGCAATGAAATCTGGCAGCTGAAGCTAGTACTAATGACTGAGATGTTTTTGTTTTTTAGATCTTTTTGGGTGAAGTAAATATTTAACTTACTAAAATAAGAACTAAATGGAACAGATTAATTTAGCATTTTAAAGTTCAGTGCTTAAATAAAAATATTTATATTTTTTATGTTCTAAGAATTTGAACGTATTTAGAATTTCATGCATTCAGATGATATGAGGTTTAAATGCTCTACATCTTTACTTTAAGGAATGTTTTTTTTTTTTATGAAACAAGATGTACAGGTGTAATCCTCAGAAACCACCTTATTTTTAAATTCTGAATTTATGTTTATCTTCTGTTTTTTGTTCTGCAATACCACTGAAAGGTTGCAGGCAGAAAAACAAAAGTTGATACTTGAATTTTATATAACAAAGTTCGTTAAAGTATAGTATAGTAACACTCATAGTTTATTCCACAAAAAACATTCGTAAATTATCTACTTTGTAATTTCTCACTAGCCATCTTTGTCATTGGCACTAGCTTTAGCTTGTGACAAACCCACTGGTCATCATGTGATGACGAGGTGCAAAACTGAGATTTTGCAGCTCAAATCTGCATACCAGAGTTTGCAGTTTTCTGCAGAGGAGTGGCCAGGTTGCTGACAACACACAGCACCTTCTTCTGGAGTGTAAAAGGTATCTGGGCAGATCTTTAAAAATGTAGAGTCAGATTGGAAAGGATGAGTAAGATTGCAGTTGGCTGACTTATGAGAATCCCGGAAGACCTGTCTAGACCATGAAAGAAATTTGCTCCGGATGTCTGTATAAGTTGTGTTTCCAGCCATCAGGTACTGCTTTTAAATAATTTGTATGTAATGTTATAGCATTCTTTTAGAAACTGGCCTATGTCAGAGTGGCCACCCTTGCACGAACCAAAGCCTGATTTTCAAGTTACTTTCTCTGTTATTATGTGTGGCCTGCTTTGGATAACTCTGAGGCCGAAAGTCATTGCTACCATTTTTCTCTCAGCCTGCTTGTTACTGAGTAGTGTGGCTCTGTAGCCGGAGACAACTGGGTATGCATATTACTTGCTCTTGATTTTTGTTAAGTCTGTTTTTCCATTATCTTTGTTTTATGCCTTTCCTATAACAAATTATGACACTTGTAGAGTACAGCAGACCTGGAATTTAGTGTGTTGCAAAAACCTATCACATGCGATGCCCAAAACCACAGTCATGCTTTACTCTACAAATATGACTTATTATAGGAAAGCCATGACAAAGGTAATGGGAAAACTGACTTTAATGAAAATCAAGAGCAAGTGGTACAGGAACATGCCATTCAATAACAAGCAGGCAGAGAAAAAAATGGTGGCAATAACGTTTGACCTTGGAGTTGTCCATGATCGGTTACACAAACATTAACCACACGAATTGCTTGAAAATCAGGCTTTGCTTCAGGTAATGATGGCCATTCTATAGCATAGGTCGGTTTGCGAAAGATGCATAACATCACATGCAATTTGTTTAAAAGCATCATCACTTGATAATTGGGGCAGTATACAACTTATTCAGACATCGGGATCAAATTTCTTTGACAATCTGGACCGGGATTTCTCACCTTTTCACAGGTTTGGTTGACCTGTGAAAAGTTGGGGAGACCTCTTAAGGATCTTGCTCACCTTTTCCAATCTGATTTGTTGACATTTTTCATGATGATCTTTCAAATCCTTTTATAACACCTACATGCTTAAGAGGGTGTTGTGTGTCACCACTAACTAGGTCACTCCTCCATGACATAGTATGCAACATGTCCACAAGGGATGTGGGTTCACTGTATGGAAAAAGTGATAAGCTACATGTTTTGCAACCATAGAAGGTGCATGATCTATGTCAAATAAGAAGCAAATTTGTTAGATTATTTAAATATATTTATTGCAAACTTTGCATGTGTGAATGTAAAAAAAAAAATATTGCATTAAAAATTAATTCACAATGTTGACTCATTTCTTCCTTTGCCTTTCTTTTTCATCCCTGCTAAGTCTCCTACAATTTTTTCTCTTATGAAGCACATGACTTGGGCTAGAAAGAGTTAGTTGTGTGTTAGTACCCCAGACAGTGATTTTAGGAGAGTGCCTCCAGAAATATAGGCTTGGATGCAGTAGCGGCTCACATATAGGCACTGTGGGAACAACAGTGCTCTCTCTCCCTCACATGCAGCTTCCTATGTGCGCATGTGCACAAAGAAAGCTGCACGTGAGGGAGAGAGCACTGCTGTTCCCACAGTGCTATCTCACCCTCACGTGCAACTTCCTATGTGCGCATGTGCACAACAGTCAAACACCACGCCACTGGAACTGTGAAGCGTGGTGTTTAACTGTTGTGCACATGCACACATAGTAAGCTGCAAGCAAGGCTGCGAGGGAGAGGCACTGTCGGAGCAACAGTGCCTATATGCGAGCAGCCACTGCTTGTATGTGTGAGAACCCTTTCTATCTAGGCAGCGGTTCTGTATAACTATAGTATCTTCAAATATTCGCTATAAAATGTATTTATGGGTAACAAGCATTCCACAATAGTTGGCTGCAGCAGTGGTGGAAACCCACAAAAAGTAGGCAATTTACATGTATCACTAAGATACGGTAAAATGCTTATTGGGAATTGGTCCATTGTTCGGTCAATTATTTGAGTTGCCATGAAGGAATTTACAAGCAGTCAACTCTGGTGGTGCGTAGAAGAGTTATTTTCTAAACGCTGGTATTTTAGTTCTGACAGGGTCAAGAATGCAAGGTGTCCAGATCAAGAAAAATTTGTTCCCCAGTATGAAAGTTAAAAATACTGGACCTTGGGTGTAATAAAGTTCTTTATTTTTTCAGTGCCGGAGTTGACCAGTTAGCCAAATCAATCTCTGAAAGTGCTTTCCTTTCACAGACTGTGTTTGGAAAAATTCCCCTTTTAAAAGTGCTTTTGTTACTTATGCATGGGTTTTAAGGCTTTTTATTTTAAATGGCAAAGTGTTCTGTTTTTATGCTTTAAGTGTCTATTTTAAAAGCTGATACTCTATTTTAAATGCCATTTCTGTTTTTAAAGGACTCGAGGCTCTGTGTTACAAGTGTTGGGAAATTTTAAATGTTGCACACTGGCAGTTACTACACTTTTATGTGAATGAAATTGAAATAAACATACTGACTCTGGAACCAGAGTCTGTGTGTTTTTCTCCATGTCGGCAACAAAACACCCAGAACATCACAATGGCATCCATTCCAGGGTCGATATCCTTATTTCAATTTTATTCACAAAATAGCACATATAAAATTACTTAACACTTCTAACACAGAGCACCAAACTCTTTAAAAACAGAAATGGAGTTCAAAACTATGTCTAAAAAAGACCACTAGCCTTTAAAATAGACACTTAAAGCATAAAACACAACATTTGACCATTTAAAATAAATATGGCCTTAAAACCCATGCACATAGTAAATAAGTAACAGAAGCACTCTCGCAGATTGATTGGCTGACTGGCCAACTCTGGCACTGATGATATAAAGAACTTATCACCTAACGTCTGGTGTTGCCAGCTTCCATACTGGGGGAAACACACCTCTCAAAATAAGCACTGCTGGACAATCTGGACACCTTGCAAAAAAGACAACTCTCACAGCACTAAAACATCAGCCATTAGAAAATAACAATTCTTCCACGCACTTACCATTTCCTGGGTATTACCAAAGTTGACTGCTCATGGATGCCCTCATGGTATCTCAAATACGATTCAGACCAACTAGCCAATCCTGAATGAGCATCTTACCACATCATAATGGCACATGTAGATTGCCTACTTTTCATCAATTTCCACCCTATGGTACCGCTATCAGAACAGGGTGTTGATTGGGCAACCACTGCCTCAACACCGTTCTGTGATGTTTCATCACCTTGCTTGCAGCCAACTATTGTGATGGTGTGCATGTGATGTCACATTTTTATATCTGAACTGCTATTATACCTATTGTTTTAAAATGTAAAATTTGATAGTTCTGAAAATGTCTGCAATTCACTAGAAAATTTCCATCCAAATGGCTCCATATAATTACCCGTTATAATGTTGACTAATTTCCTCAGTTATTATCTTTCTCCAACTCATTTCCTCTCTAGTGCAGCAACAAGTATCCATAGCCTGGTTTTGCACTCTTCAAGTGAAATAACCGATAGCCTCACTATGTGCTATACATTTGTAAGCATCTGGTAGACAAAATCACTTATACCATGCAGCCGGTTTCAAATTTAAAGATTGATCTCGGATTGCACAAGGAGGCTACAATGGCCAAGTTCATAGTCACAGAACCGACTTCATGCAGCCTGAAATCTATCTTTAAATTTGAAACTGAAGAAATTTCAAAATTATAGCACATAGCAAGTTTTCTTGATGCTAGTACAGATGATCCATCATTAGTTAAAATGAAATTATTAGTTTACGCTGTAAGTTCATTAATATTGAAGAAAGAAGGGCAGGGGGACAGGAACAACAATCATAAGTGCTACTTTTTCCTACAATTTTTTCTTTGGTGTTACTACACCAATTGTAATTTATTTATTTATTTTTCTCATCTTGAGAATGGTTTTACAGAGAAAAAAGAACACTGTCTTTAGCTATCTTGGGGGCTGAACTACAGACCAATGAAAATCGGGGCTTGTCATGTCAATACACTTACTAACTACGGATTCAGACATGATGATTTGACGAGGCAGAATGCTGCCGCATTCCTAAATTGCCACTATCTAAAAGTTAAGAACTTAATCTTCCTACCAATGCATACAATAAAAATTAACTACATGAATTTGGTTGTACTTAATCCCTGTGACACCCAATTATGGTGCTTGTCAATGTAGGGAAATTTAGGAATGGATGCAGTGAAAGATAATAGTTGAAGAAATGCATCAATGCCATTGCTGGGGAATCATGGGGCAGTAGTTTGGAAATGCTTGGGTGAAAAATACATGCAGACATTCTGAACACCATCAACAGCAAATTCCATACTCTAAACAAATAGCAGTTCAGATATATAAATGAAATGATTCTTACCCATACACACATATAATAAATAACTGAAGATACCATAGTAATGCAGAACTACAAGAATAACTACTCACTTTTCATGAACTCCAAGTCCAAAGGGAAAACTATGGATTAAAATATGAGACGAGCAAAATCCCTGATAAAAATCCAAACACACAGCTGCCAAGGTACAAACTGAAGAAAGGTTGCTGCACACATACAACACAGCTATTCTATATTTCTGGGGCTCCATCCTGAACCTACACCAACAGTTGCTTTTCTGCATCAACACCATATTACTGCAATTTCCGGGAAAAAAAAGGTCAAACGGCTACGACAGTAAAAATACTGCATTTTAAAATAAATACAGGTTGTTTTATATATTGCAATTTTGCAACCATAAGCAAAATTAAATTTCTGATCAGCATATATTTAAATTTTTGTTTTCAAATAAACAAATATTCTCTAGAAATGAACACAGAAATGTCTGAACAAAAATTGACATACATGTTGCCACATAAAATTAAACACAGTCTTTTTCCGGATATTACAGAAATTTCTATTTTTACACAAAAAACAGATAAATGTGAAATGAAAAGGGATGAATACATGAAATTAATTTTGTCAAAATGAGGAATAAGTTAATATACTTTACCTTAAACATTGAGCAACACAATAAAATACACTACTAGAAATACAAATTGCTAAAGCTAGAAAAACAAAACAAAAAAGCATGCAAATAAAGCAAAATTTTTAAATGTTGCAGAATATGCAAAACTATTCATAATTATAAATGATTGTAAATAATTAAGAAATGCATAATAAAAATAAATTTTATCAGAATCACATTTTTGACTTGACATTTATGGCTTTCAGGTTGAAAGGTTACGGTATTATTGATATTTTCATTTTCTTAAGTCATCTGTTTTATTTTGACAAAGATTTTTCAAACTCTAACTTTTTCAACTTAACTAATTATTACAATTTTAGCATATATTGATATAATTTCACAGCACTTTCATTTTGGCATATATTGATTTAATGTCATATTTTTTGTAAATTTGTTTACAAATGAGACCAGGATGTTTTTTTCTTTAGATCTGCCTATGAAGATAATTTTGTATAGCAAAAACAGAGATTCTTGTACTTCTTTTTAAGAAAATTAAATATTTTAATAGAATGTTTTGAATAATAATGTCATTTAGAATAAACATAATTTAACATAAGGAATTCGCACATAATTGTGAATTTTAAGTTTCTTTACATTATACATTTCATAAGAAGAACGGGCATACTGCTAGTTGCTAATAAGATTTGCCTAAAGTGTTGCCAATAATCATTTCTGTAAATGCTTATAACAGTTAGTCAATTGTCATACAATATATAATGCATTTTGTATAAATAAACATTCCTTTTATATCTATGCCATAGCCATACTTTTCACATTTGCACATCAATCAGATCACTAAAAATTAATATTTGGAATTTTAAGAATTTATAAAATAAATTAATTTTTTAACTGTAGTGTGAAAACAAGCTTTAGCAAATAATTATATTCGGCAATAAAGAAATTAAGAATCCATTACAATTTCTGCAAAACAAATCATTACAATTCATGCATTACAAATAGAGATGTGGATTTTCCGGGAAAAAAAAAAAATAATAATATTATAAAATAAAATAATAATAAAAAATAAACTAATAAAATAATTATATTTTATCCATAACAATAGAAAAAAAACATTTTTGTAAATCATAAATTTAAAACAATGCACAAAACAAATAATAAATTAAAAATAAATAAAAATTGCTACACTCTTTCTGAATCATAAATAATTTACTGTTTATTACAGGTATAAGAAATAAATTATTAAATATATAACTTTCATATGCTTTCTTTCTTTAAGGAAAGATTAGAAAGTTTTATTCTCACAAGCAGCAGTTTTATTTATTGTGATTTAAAAATATTATAAGAAAAAATAAGAATTCTTTATGATTTAAAAATAATGTATTAAATATTATATTAACAATGTTTAAAAAATGCCTGTTGACTAGGGTTGGGAAAAAAGGAGTGTGGGTTCTTTTTTTAAAACCAAAATCCATAGTTTAAACAAAAAAATAAATAAATAAGTAAAAAAACATTTTTTAGACCAATGGGGTTTAACCCTACTACTGATAACTGAAAGGGAAATCTGAAAGACTTGTTTACACTCTACAGTAAATAAATTAGTCCAACATCAGACTTGAATCTACCACTTTTTTGGATGACTACTACTCTACTATTACTACTAAGTAATAAATAATAAAAAGAAAAATAAATTGTTCAGTTTATTAAAGACATAAGAAATATATTATTAAATATATAAAAATATTAAAAAAAATACTTATTAAACTTTTTAAAAAAATAATTCCTATATACAATATTAAAAATTGTTTAAAAAATATCTGTTTATATTTGAATGAGTGAGTAATGGATAAGATAAAAGAGACAATTTGGTGGACATTGAATTAAGCATATATTGAGTGCTGTTTTGAAGTATTTTTCTTCAGACAAATCACTTCCAAAAATATTCCATATTTATTATATTTTCAAGTTTTACAAAATCAATTTATGAAAGAAAAGGCTTCTAAATATATTACCTGCTATTTTATCAGAATGAGTAAAATATCACATGTACCCTTCAGTTTTTGCCTATCCCTGTTCTTCAAAATAAAACATTATTGCCTTTCTTCTTCAAAATTAGAAAACTAAATGATCAAAAACTTCTTGTAAAGTTACCTACTTTTCAAAAAGCAGTGTGGAAAGAATATTACATTTCATTTTAAAATTAAATTAGGGAAAAAATAAAAAGCGGAAAATTTTCTGAGCCACGTCTCTAATAATGAATGTACTGAAGTTAGAAAATTAAAAACCATGGGAATATGAAGTGTTTTAAAGCCAAAGTTTTATATCTTTACTTTGAAAGTCAAAATAAGTTGCAAACAACGGTTCCATAAGATCTAAAAAATTTGAGATAGCAAAAAAACTTTACCCCAAATTTTGCAGAACAGTTGAATCAAGTTATTAGGCATTTTATATATATATAGAGAGAGAAAAGTATTTGAACTAGAGTTAGTAAGGTAATTGAAATGAATTCCTTTCATGGCCAGAGTGGCATAGTTGATAACATAACTTAAGGCCTGTCTACATTTCGCTATTTCTGAAGAAGTTACAATTTCTTTGTAAAACAGTTGTTTAAAATTTTTTTAGAATACTAATAAAATAACTTTATGTAGAATTTTCAACATGGCAATTTCGGACAATAGAGTGATTTATTGCGAAGGTGGGGGATGATTTGGGCCAATAAGACATTTTATCAGACAATGGTTCGTAGACAGTACCACATGTGGTTTGATGATGTTTTTTATTCTGTGTTCCACCTGATACGATCCATTTGTGGGATCATCCTAGGTAATTGATTAGGGGCTGATATAGAGTGTTTCCTAACATTCCATCTTAAATTGCATGGACTAAAGTTGTATAGTGTAGAGGCTAAATTACTGGAGTGTTCAAGTTAGAATTTTTCACAGTATATTTTGTCAGACATAACAAGTTAAATTGTGAGATATAACAAGTAAATCTGTCAAAAGTAACAAGTTAACAAGAATTAATAGCTGGATAGAAAAAATAACACAAGATCTATACTCACATTTTACTCGTCTCAAAGTCATCTAGTGATGAAGGAGAACGATTCGCAACCAAATCTTGATCGGCCATCATATCTGAAAGAAAAACAAATTATATGTTTGGGAGACAATTTGCAACCAAATCTTGATCAGCATCATATCTGAAAGAAAAACAAATTATATTCAAACCTCGATAAACTGTTACCTCACTGGACCAATCTATAGTGACATTATAAGCAGAGTGACAGTAAATGCGTGTTAACGAGATTTTCCATTTTAATGAAGGCCAGACATTTTAGAAACGAAATAAGACACATATACAGTACAACCTCGAAAATCCGGACATCCAAAATCCGGACATTTTCCAAATTTTCGGGTTTTTATTTTTTTTTTTTCCCCCCGGATTGACGAAGTCGCGGATTTAAAACAACAGGGTTAAATTATTTATATGGAATTATATTTTATAAGCAAATACCGTATTTTTTCCAGTCGACTTTCTGAACCCGGAAATGAAACGAAAGTTTAGATGGACGGCCGTAGATCGGCTCGTGGTTGGAGCGTGAATTACGTTGTTAGCGTTAATCCCTCCTCCCCCTTATTCAAATCACAACTCCGGATGAATTATTTCACATAAAATATACATCGTTATTTAAATATGGAATCTTTATTATCAAAATTTCCTTTTCTCATTATTGAAAAAGACATTTTTCTGAAACAATGTGATTTTTAATATTAAACACTTTAAAACGTTATCGTAACTTTTTATCACAAATTGTTCAATTAAATCTAAAAATCCCGAGAATTCATATTGACGCTCACGGAAATTTATTTTGTTCGCTTCGTAGTACGAATTCCGTTCTTCAATGTTTTGTCTTCAGAATCTCCTCCCCCTCCCGATATCTGACGATTTTTTGGTTCTTGTCGAACGTGTCAGCTTGAAATCAACTGTATATTTTGCCTCTTTTGTTTAGAAAGCCATATTTACATAATATAAATAGCAAATAAATAACTAAATAATATCATATCGCACAGAACCGAGCAACAAGGTCATTAACACACAGACCTCTCAAAGGGTTCGGCTGCGTTTACGATTAGTTACGATTAGGAGCTCAACAAATTCCTTTCTTCGCTTTCCCTGCTCCACCACGTTCCGGTGCTGCAGCCTAGCAATGACTCATCGTATTTTAGAAAAGTCATTGAGAGGAGAAATATTTTTCTGTTTTGGAAAAGATATTTATTTTATCTACTGCGATATTTTTTACATATTTGACTATTACTAATAAAGTTTTTACTTTTTTCAGAGTCATCGGCCTTTTTAAACATAACATTATATAGATGCTGGAAAATAAATAAAACTTTTAAGTTCTTATTTTTTGTTTTTCATTCGTTAATAGCGAAGACGGTTTAAATGCATCAAAAGTGCTAATCCTCGATCTTTATTAAATCTCGGCGCTTCATTAAATCTCGACAAAGCCGATATAACCGAAGTTCTGCACTGTGATGATGATGCGCCAATCGTAAATAAATTGAGTGATGGCATAATTCGCGATATGATATTAAATAAAAAAAGATCAAAGTAGCGATGATAAATGCGGAGAAAAAAAAGACCCATTGATAATCTTATGCAAACAATCGATCATGTTATTAAAGGTCTTGAACAAAGAAGCTTTATAATCGAGCAGAAATAATGTCCATCTATAGGATACATAAAACTGCTTTCCCATAAACCAAAATTAATGAAATAACAAATGTTAATTCAAATATTTAAACGAAATGATAAAATGTAATTTTATCATTTCGTTTCGTTCACACATTCTAAATTATTAATATGTATTTTTTGTTTCTTAGAAATTTCTTTTACCCTATATTTTAAATTAAATAATATGTTTTAATTAATTAACTTAACTTTTGCCATTATTTTTACTAAAAATAGTGCTTTATAGCGTATTTAGTTAATATTAAATCAGAATTTTATTCAAATTCTATAATCCGGAAAAATCGATAATCCGGAATCGGCAAAGTCCGGACGAGTCCGGATTTTCGAGGTTGTACTGTATACAGGTTTCTGATTATTATTTAAAACTTATTCATACAAATACCACTTCAAAATTTACACTACAATGTTACTTAGGAAATATGGTAAGTTTTCAAAATTAATTGCATAGCATAACATTTACCGTAATTTTCCTATTTAGTTGGTTGGGACTTTGGAAAACTGACTGTTTTTGCCAGTTTAACCAAGTGACAGTTTAACGAGGTTTGACTGTATATGCTTGGGGGACGATTTACAACCAAATCTTGATCAGCAATCACATCTGAAAGAAAAACAAATTATATGCTTATGTTGATGTGCAGGTGGGGTCCAGTCCTCCTCCCATTAGCAAAAAAAAATTACATTAGTTACCCATAGGGTTGATACTGTAAAATAAAATTCAACACTGTAAATCCCATTTAGTCATAACCTCCCAAGATCTAAGCTTTGTTGTAAAAAAAAAAAAAATAAGATTAGGGCATTCAATACTAAGACAAAAATTTAAACCAGTAATTTTGATATTTATAATTTTCAAAACAAGGATACAGGTACAGTTGACTTTCATTAATCCGTAACCCTGTAATCTGCAAACGCTTATAATCGGTAATACATTTCGTATGTAAAAAGTTAAATTTGCAATAAATTACAATAGTACATTAAATTCTGCAAAAATTAATTCTGATACTGATTCTAATAACAAAACAGAAAAAGTTACTTTTGAGCAGGGTTTAGCTCTGGGATATAAATACCTTGACTTTATACAGAAACAGAGCTTCATTACAAAGCAAGAAATAATGGCTGTTCATAGAATGTAAGAAAAAGTATTAAATCAAATATCCTTAAATGACAATTAAGTCTATGTTTGAAAATTTTAAAAACAAGCAGTAATATTTATAAAATTAGTCAATTTTGCTTTAAATGTATTTACAGTGATTTTTAATTCAATAACTTAGGATGTACCAATTTTACATATTAGTTTATGCAAAAATGACATATATTCCACAAAATTCTATAATTCGCACAACCTCTGATCCCAAGCTGTGCGGATTAGAGCGAGTCTATTGTATTGATACCATATTTCTGGAAATTTAAATTTTAACAATTTACTCATGAAAGAAAACTAAGGGAAATAACAGGACCAAACCTATATTGTAATTAAATTTTAAAGAAAAGTATTTTTATCTATATAATTTACCATGAACATACAAAAAGTAATAATAAAATATAAAATCTTAAAGTAATAATATAACAACAGTATCTGTTTTGATTCATTAAGAAATATTGACTAAAAATAAAACAAATATGCCTTACAGAGCAAGAAAAGAAAACAAAAAAATCATAAAATAGGTGCATTACATAAGATTATGTAAAAAAAAGAAAAAAAAAAGTAAGATAAAAATTCCTGATAAGATCGCAAATTTTCCAGTATTAATAATATTCATCTGCAAGAAGTGAAATTTTTACCATATTTCAAAAGTTGATTACCTAGTTAATAACAAAATGATTGTAAACATTAATATGCTGAATAATGGGGAAATAGATATAAAACTTTAAAAACTATCTACTGTTTTCCAACACTAAACAACAAAATAAATTCAAAATATAGTTCCTAACTAAATTTAAGTTAATGTTGGAAAAATGGATTGAATCTCCCCCCCCCCCAAAAAAAAAAAAATCATATAATTAATGACATTAATTCTTATATTAATTACTATTAAGAATAATGACAATGAAGAATAATCATTAAGAGTTTTCAATTCACCAATTTGTTACATATGAAATACCAGTATTTTCACACATTTATTATCACAGATTGTAAATCATAACTACGGAAAATTCAAAAATCTTATTTTCTCTTTTTAGAATTACAGTAGAATTACAAATCAGCTATAAATAAGTGTGCACATTCAATTTTGATGGAATTTAGTAAAAATTACTTAATTTTTAGTTTCAATCATCCACAAGTGAAATTTTCAACATATGATCCCTTTTCCTATATTCAGTCTGAAGATAATTATGTAGGATAGATCAACTTCCCCAATGTGGAAGCTATGAGGACCCTTGAAGGGGGGGGGGGGGATCAGTGAGGCTGTTCACCAATAAAATTATTTTCTCTGCTTTTGTTTATAAGCAAAATGAACATAGAAGGAAACAGAGCTCGCCTGAAAGATTTGGAAATTATTAATTAACAAAATTGCTAATAATTTTTTACTAGCAACTCCAAGGTCACAACTCACGGTTGGTTTGAGGGATTTTTACGGATCGCAAAATTGAACTCATCAATAATTACACATGTTGGGTCATTAAGCGAATAATGTTCTGGATTTTCAGTCAAATTGATTATGCAATAAATGATGCAATTTGTAATGTATTGTGTGATGTAATATGATTTAACAGGCATTAAATATTATGCAATATTTGTCAGCTCTCGCATACCAAAGTTGAACTGGGTATGAATGAGGATGTTTGTGCTGCCTTAAATGTACAAGTAGCTATATAATTAAGGTATGTGTGCACTTTAATAATTAATAATTTTAACAATAAAATTCTTATTAAATTTACTGATTTTTACTCTCTCATACTATGTAATATATTATAGAGAAAGAACTGCTTTCACATGAAAACTTTCGAATTTGAGACTCTGATGCCAATATATGTTTTAAGACTTCCTGAACACGTTTCGACTATTTTTGTAGTGATGTCCATATGTCTGTTTGATATCTGTGGTCAATTTCTTTTATATACGATAGTATCCACAAATATTAATGCATTTTTACGGAACTTTATATCCAGGTTTATCATCAAAAAATCTAGAAATGAATAGAATTTTTTAAAATTCAAGTGAAATTTTATACTTTTTAACATAGGACAAAATGTGACAAAATCATGCAAAAAAGGGTTTATTTATGGCTCAATGATCATGAGACTTGATAGTTTCAATCATTGTTGTGAAAAATAGCTGCAATACAAAATTTTTTGTTTATGAAATCATTAGCCCTCCTTGGGAAGCAAGTTACCTCCCCAGGGGGGTACATTATCAAGTATGGTATCAATTAAAGGATTTTTTTCAAGTCCTTTAAAGTGAAGGGTAACATGCTATAGTTGTAGTCATTTGGACTCACAATACAGATTTTTAAAATTTTTCTTGTAAAATTTGAAAAATGAATTCTGGTAAGAAAAAGCCGAATTGAGCCACACGCCAGTTAATTTTTAGTGTCGTTATTTATATTATGTGTCTAGCAACAAGTAAATTTGTGATACAATTGATAGTGTAATATATCTGAAAACCCGACAATTCCACACTTTTCAGATCGGGTGGCAACACAATGAAGAATTAAAAGTGATATGAAAAAAAAAAGAAAAAAAAAGAGCATTACATATATAAACAAACACCCACCTAATAATGATGGAGAGTCCTCTTTCACTTTAAAGGATACTTCTTTC
The DNA here is from genome assembly GCA_951213105.1 of Amaurobius ferox. Classification (NCBI taxonomy): domain Eukaryota; kingdom Metazoa; phylum Arthropoda; class Arachnida; order Araneae; family Amaurobiidae; genus Amaurobius; species Amaurobius ferox. Next base: position 91,462,826 of record OX578155.1, read on the forward strand.
TTTATGCGAAAAGGTAACTGGGGTGTATTCGACTGAATTTCTAAAACAATATAAAAAATAAATACTCTGAAATGATTTTATATAAAACATGAAATAAACAATTTGAAAGAAAGACTCATTAGTCTTTTATTATGAAATAGGCAATAGGCTTTCTCATACATTCATATCACCCAGTCTCTGAAATTTATGAAACTAGAGCAAATTACTCAGTGTTGTCCCAGTCCTAAATGACTACTTAAATAATATAGTTACAGATAATGTCACTTTATTTCCAAATCGCCTGTTTTTCCTTCCCCCGACACAAATAAATGAAAACACTTGAAGTTGGAAAAAAGTTCCTTTACCCCCCCCCCCCCCCCAAAGTAAAAAAAAAAAATTATTGTTATATCAGCAAGTTTTCATCCATTTAAGTCACATTTTAACACAATACTCATGATGATAACTAAATTAAAAAAACAGGCCAACCAAATTAAAAAAAAAAATTAGAATGAAATCTTAAATTCACAGATGGAAAACTAATAAATGTAATCCACTTAGTTTGCAAACAGCCATTTTTCGTCGAGACAAAATGTTTGCCGTTTAATCAAAACATCTGCTCGCAAACACAGTCTGCCGCAGCAATGAATGAATAGATTTGATTTGATGAAATGACGGAAAATAGCCAATGTTTGGATTTAAATATTCATTATTATTAAACTAATTCCAATTCTTAAAAAACCTTGCTGAGGTGCAGGGAGTTAAAAGTACATTTGCAGCAAATTTCTCAAAAGCTTCAATTTTCCATTACAGATGCCATACAAATGCACATCTTTTGTGATATAAGATGTTCTAAATTTCTAATTTGCTGAGTACTTTATTGATGTAAACATATAGAATAATCTTAATTCTCAGTTCAAACCTTTCTGCAAACTTAACTAGTAGCAAAATCTTAATCAAACAGCAGGAAAATTCTTTAAAATAGGCAACAAAAAATTATTGGTTTAAATATATTTACTAGGGGTAAATTTAAAGCAGACTGTAGCAGAAAATCTAAACATTGTACGGCCATGAAATTTGGTACACAGGTATTTCAGGACCTGGGAAGGCGCACCTTGGTATTATTTTTTTTAAATTTCAAATTTGTTTTATAGTTACTTTATGTTCTAAAATGATTTAGCCTGATTTTAAGAGATATTCACACAAATTGGTTTCTTAGCGATCGGAAATATTATCACAAGGGTTTTCATCTTGACACTATCGAAAAGATCGAAAAATCCTCTTTCAAACAAACTCTAAATGAAATCCATATGATTAATAATTTTCGTGAATTTATAAAAAATATATACTTTTTGTGTACTTTAAATGTCCTCGATTTTTATATTATGATATAAAAAAATACAATTTGATGTTTATAATTTAACAGCAGCTGCTTTAAATATTACACATCTGTCCAAATCAAAAAATAATTACCATAAGTATCCGTTCATTAATTATAAATTTTCTAAGCAAGCAAGCTTTTAAAATCTTTGAATAATTTTCGCACAGACTCTTTCCCGATTGAAGTTTTTTGATCTACTAAAGCCACACCTACAGAAAGGGGAATTATATATTCATAATGTACATGCGTATAAACTACATATGTCCTGATGTGTGATTATAGAGCACAGGAGATTTGGAGATTATTTTTGTATGGTGAGAATGATTTTAGCTCTAAACAGGTGATTTAGAAATTGAGTACGGTGTTATTTGTATCTGTGTTATTTAAGTAGTGGATATCAATAAAGATAATTGTATAATGTAATAGATAAACGTAACTTTATTGATAATTGTATTTATGCAAATTTGTCACCTTTTCTTGTCTATATAAGAATGATCATTTCTATTTACATGTAGCCACTGATGAAGAGCGTATTTACGCTTAAAAGCGCTCTGGCCTTTTTTAAATTTTGTATGCCTTATAGGAAGTGAAATAAAGACCTTCTATTATAGTTGTGTGCTTGTTGTTTCTGCTCATTTTTAAAAGTTTATTAATTTATTTATTTATTTTAAGATACCAATAGGACCAAAAAGTGAATTGGTGAGATGTGCTTATTGGTATTAATAAAATATGTTTTCGCTCTAGTATGAATTTAATATTCTACTATGATTAACTGCAATTTGAAACTAATTCCTGCCTTACATTTCTCATTTGAAACATACACATTACTTATTTTAAAAAGATTTGCAAGAAATAAAAATAATATAAAGATATGTATTTATTTTCACCTGAAACTTCATTTTTATCACCTACTAAGTCATTTTCAGCTATATTTCCATCTTTGTCTATCATGGTGTCACAAGAGGTATCTAAAATGAAATCAGATTTTAATTTAATTGCTTACAGACAAGACTTTAAAAACAAAATCTGATGTGCCTAATACTATCCCTACAGATAAAAATGTGGGTTTTCTGGAATATTTTGAACTTCTTAAATATTACATTTAAGCTAGAATAATATGCCCAGTGATTTTTAAAAGCATTTGCATTAGAGCTTCAGTTGTATATGTATATATATATATATATATATATATATATATATATATATATATATAAGAAAAATATAATAATAATAACCAATTCTAAGTAATCATGAAATATTAAAATCACCAAGGCAGTCAAACCACAGCCATTATGATGATAAAAGAAATGAACAGCACCGACACAATTTCGAAGATTAACCAGATTTAAATTCCTCTTCAGGTCTGAGCACCTAATTCTAATTAACCCAAACAAATGCCTGTTTCAGATTTGGTAATAGTAAGTTACTATAAATGCCAGATTACAGACACCAAAAGAGGAAGAATTGGAGAAAAGAAAAATAGGAAATCAAGCATTATCATGTTTCATGAGGCATGAACCTTTGTACAAGTGTGAGTGCTAGCAGCTGCCGCAACAGAATGAAAAAAGTCGAGAAACATCGAGAAGAAGTATGACGAAATATATCATGGGAGTTAGAACAAATGGTTACAGTGACCTTCCCTAGAACTTGTCCAGTGAGTTAGAGTACAAGACAGGACAATTTCCCATATAAGAACAGAGTATGAACATGAAACATAGATGAAAAAGCTTACTATACAAGTGATTCATAGATGAAATGAATAAACGAGAATGCCACTAACACAATTAGAAGGGGGCTCAAATCGTAGTATCAGACTGGATAAAGTTACATATTTTTAGCGAAAATAAAATTCAAAACATTAAATGTTAATGTATCTTACTTTCAGATTTTATTATTTTTCAAATTTTTTTATTTTATTTTATTATTATTCATTTTTATTTAATTATATAATTAATAAATAATTATATTTTTTTTTGTCATATTATCTGCCATAATTTATATACATATAGATATATATATATATTATATAACATATATATGTATATATACATTATACAAAATATATATATATATATACAGGGTGGTCATGAAAAAATTTCTCCGATATATGAACTCCTAGTGGCCTATCAGCTCAACCAATCGAAAGGAAATTTCAGATATTGTTATTTGAAGGTATGCGCTCAAGATTGTGATGATTTCAAACAATAGAACTCTCACGGTTATGGTTACATATATAAATTTCGAAATTTTCGAATGGCAACATCCACTTTTTTCCTGCGCAAATTGATCAGTGCATTGAAAAACCATAAATGGCGTTGGAACGATACACGTATGACGAAAATTGGCAGCGTGAAACATTTGCAAAGAAGCGCATTGTAAAGGACCAATGACAACACAAGAGAGGAGAGGGAAAAAACTTTTATTGGAATTACAAGTTTTCAAGGTGCCCACCTTTTCAGACGATAACGCATTGCATGCGGGAGATTGTTGACAACAATGACGAACGTAACATCACAGGAGGAATCTGTATAACTTCACGTTTTATAGCAACTTTCAATTCTGACAAATCTCGTGAATTTTATGTGTACACCTTAGATTTCAGATAACCTCAGAACCAGAAATCATCGGAGTGAGGTCGGGGGATTACAGTGGCCATGAAACTGCAAAGTTACAGGAGATGACTCTATCACCAAAGTTCTGTTGCAGCACTTGTCGAACAAATGTAGCAATGTGTGGAGGAGCACCATCTTGCATCCATACAATATCGTTAACGACATTTCGCTGATGCAATTCTGGAATTCCGTAATTCTGTCACATTATTTTATACCGAGGATCTGTGATGGAGCACGTTTGCATACCATTGGAAGTGACCTCTTCGAAGAAGTAAGGACCGAGAATGAATGTGCTTGCGATGCTGCATCACACAGCCACTTTAGCTTCGTGTAAAGGCACTGGTGCTACGTCGTGAAGATTTTCGTTAGCCCAGTGAAAGCAGTTCTTTGAGTTTACGTTCCCAGTTAAGGAGAAATGTGCCTCATCCGTTCATAATATCAGCAGCAGCCACTTGCTATCTTCATCATATCTGATGAGGAAAAAAATTCGCAAAGTCGACATGCTGTTGGTCGTTTCCAGGTTGCAGCATCTGGAAGCGCTGGAATGAATAAGGAAACATCTGCAGAACAGAGCGCAGAAGCTTGAGGACTGTGGTTTTCGGTACATCCAAATTGCGGGCAACACTTCTTGCAGAACGCAATGGACCTGCAGTAATCGTATTATGCACTTTCGCAACAACTTCAACAGGAACAGATGGTCGTCAGGATCGCTGTCTATCACATATGCATCTAGTTTTTTCAAATTTTTTTGCCAAATTACATACAGTTCGCACAGAACATGGGCCTCATCTTAGCTTATGATTTTGCCGATAAACTCGCGCTGCTTAGGCAGCATTTTCCCCGTTCAGATAAAACAGCTTTATCAATTCACCTCGTTGTTTCTCTGGAAGTGTCATCTTGGTGGCACGTTCGAACACCTTATTGAAGAAATAATTTTCCCACACTGCTTATTAAAGGTCTTCCACAAGCAATGCTTTTTAAGGGGCGCGGTAGCCCATTGGTTAGCGCGCTGGAGTTGCACTCGGTAGGCCCAGGTTCGATTCCAGCCACTGCCAAAACTGCCACCATGTTCATGCGGAGTACGATCACGTTAAACATGTGGGTCCGAAAGTCCTTCTGAGAGGTTGGTGGTAGGGGAAGGAGGGTACGGTCCCTGTGGATGCCTCCCCCACTGGGTTCCGGTCTAAATTGGGTGGCACTTCCCGACCGTCCAAACAGTTACCTTACACCTTTCTGGTAGGTTGGACGGTCTGGGTTTCAACAACAACAAGCAATGCTTTGCACATGGTGTTCTGTGCTTGGTGCTTCAACTGTCTATCATTGTGAATTATGCAAAGTGCGTCAATGCACCTCCTCTCTGTGGTGTCATTGATCCTTTATTATGCTCTTCTTTGCAAATGTTTTACGCTGCCAATTTTCATCATACATGTATCGTTCCAACATCATTTATGGTTTTTCAATGCGCTGTCCTACTTAAGGATTCAAATTCTGTACAGTACGTATTTCATTTATGTTTCGACGCATTCTTGATTTTTGAATTAAAAATATAACTCCAATTTTATTTTAATAATTATAATTATCCATTTTTAAATTGCATAATAGAAATGTAGTTAAAATATACGCCATGTTACATTTTCAAACTGCAATTTGAATCTTATGATTTAGATTTAGGTTCATAAGATACTACATATGTTTCATATTTTTTTCCTAATCATTAATTAAATTTCCTATACATTAATTAAAAATGTAAGTTCAACATAATACTCTAGTATTATTCAGTAATGCAAGTTCAACATATATTATTATAATAACGTCATACCCATGTTAAATACCCTCCATTATAGAGTGTAGCAAATTCAGCCCTGTCTATAATGATAAATTGTCTATAACGATATTTTTTCTCGGTCCCAAGAGTATCATTATATCGTTATAGACAGGTTTGACTGTATATATATATATATATATATATATATATATATATATAAAATAATATGGTCAAAAAAGGGGTTTAAATTTAGAAATATCTAAAAATATTGTATGCACAGAAATATCTAATACATATATAGAAGTCAGCAGCTGCAATTTAATATTTTATCTATAACAATAGAAAAAATATTTTTGTAAATCATAAATTTAAAACAATGCACAAAAGAAATAATAAATTAAAAATAAATAAAAATTGCTAAACCCTCTCTGAATCTAATTTACCATTTATTACAGGTGTAAGAAATAAATTATTAAATATATAACAATAAAATATTTAATATTCAGTTTCGGAGGAGAGAGGGGCAGGGAGCCAAGCTTTCTTTTTCAAGATATAAAAATCAGAACCACAACAATAAAGGCAAACAGGCATCAGGGATAAATAGTTGAAGACCCAGACCTCACGACCAACCCTAGGGTTTACAGTAGCAATATGTAAGGCCGGAGGGATAAATAGTTGTATCACTAGACTGAGGCAAAAAATTGCTAACAAGTGAAAATTCGAAAAAATAAAAGGAAAAATGCAAGAGGAAGAAAAAGAACAGTAAAAAGATTCTGAACACTTTATCAGAGAATGTAAACTTAGGTTCCTCATCATAAAATAAATAGGGAAACACACAGTTTAAGAATCTACATGTTGAATGCCATGAACTAACTTAAAAAAACATGAACAAAATTTTATATAAACATGCTTGTAAACAAAAACCAATAAAAATATGCAGTATATCATTATGGGAAAAAAAAAAAAAAAAGCTGTTTTAAAAATATGCAGTATATCATTATGGAAAAAAAAAAAAAGCTGTTTTAAAATTTAAATGAGCTAACTTCATCAAAAGTTTAAAAGCCTTCATTTGAATTACGGTAAAATTACAAATTTATATATTTATGAAAATTAAGAAAATAATTATTTATTAAATTAACCAAAATCAAACATTTACCTGGAGGTGGGGAATCTGAGAGTTCTTGTTTCAAAAATATTTCTGAAAAAAAAAAATATAAAGCACTTGAGTATAAATTTAATCTTTTTCAAAATGTTCAAAATATCTTCAGATCTTAAAATGTGCTTTTTCATCAAAATCTTGAATCAGAAAATTTTGGGAAAAACAATACTTCTTACAATAGCAAGTAAAAATAAAGGTGCCATGCTTAATCAATAAAATATCTTAAAATGCTACAAATTTTTCTCTTTAGGAAATGTAGACCATATCGAAAAAATATTTAGCTGTATACTTGTGTCCCCTATGAAGATGGTGCCAGATTGATTACATTGTTCAATTAGAAGAGGACATAAATTGTGTTTTAAAATTCCAATTTTTTTTCCCTTGGTATTTTTAGAAAGAATAACTTAAATCAATTTCAGAAATTGATTCAAAAATACTACTTTTTACTCTCACTGCAATACATGGTAATGTATCTATAGGGAAAGTATTGGAATCATGCTGAAAATCACAACTCGAGTTTTCGACGGATTTACATGCTTTGACACTTAGACTATTTTTAGCAGAACGTCTGTGTGTGTGTGTCTGTGTGTACAATGTATGTAACCACTCTAACTCAAAATCTAATGGACCCAATTTCATAAAATTTGGTAGGTAAGTCACTTGTGTATGACCCTGGTGCCGATTAGTTTTTGGTACAATTTGGGATAAAAGAACCCACCTATTTTTGCGAAATGGCCTGCAAAAATTGTTTGTATCCACTCTAGTTGAAAAACTAATAGATCAAATTTTACAAAATTTGGCAAATAAGTAAGTCACTTGTGGGTGCTGATTAGATTTTGGTATGATTCGGAAAAAAAATAACCTGCCATTTTTTGTGAAATGGCCCGCAAGAATGGTCAAAATCTAAATGAAAAACTATATGTATGCTCAAATATATCAATTAAATATTTGTTTTATACGTAATTTTAACGATAAAAAGAATAAGACCAATCCCATTACACTAGGACTAGCTGTTTGAAAATAAATCCAGTTACCAAATGAGAACGAAAATTGAATTAAAAATGCCAATTCAGTGAAATTTTAAATAATTAGGGGGTGTTATTTTGTGCAATTAAACTCAATGTAATGATATATTGAAGAAATAAAGAGAACATGAATATGAGTCTGCAGGGAAAGTCATGTGCTGCTCACATCAGATTTTCATGTTTAGTTATGTTATAACAAAATTGTAATGGATCAAATTTGCATGCCTCAGATGTGATGACATTTTTGCATCCAAGAAATTTTCATGTGCAACAATGTAAATTTTGTACAGTATATTACAACAAAAAGCAAGGTGTGAATTTACAGCTGAAGATTACATTGACCTATCTGGATTGTATACTGTACAAAAAACTAAGTTGGCGAAATCATGTGGAACATTTGAAATGCAGAGCAGAAAGATGATTCCCTAATCTTAAATGGTTAGCAGGTGTGAAATGGGGATGCAATAGAAGAACTCTTAACACCACCTATAAACGTTATATACAGCCGGTTCTGGGTTATTGTTGTGAAATCTTGGTTCCAGCATCAGAAAGTGTTGTAAAACTATTGGAAACCTTGCAAAATCAGGCTTTGCGGGACATAACTGGAGCTGTTAAAACTACTCCCATTTTAGCTATGCAGTTACTAGCTGAGACCCAGACTATAACAAAATAACAAAAATAATTCAGAAAAATGCTCTAATTCTCTATTAAAAGTTAATTAGATTGCCAAACAATGATTATTAGAGAAGCTATGATTGTTCCACTCCCAGAAATCTAAAAACTCAAGATGATTTATGCAGTTAGTTAATATAATCTGCCAACACCATGATATTGACTTTAAGATTGACATTTCCTTGCCACCAGTGTATCCTTTAGAATTCCTGGACATTGATGTCTGACTTTAAGATTGACATTTCCTTGCCACCAGTGTATCCTTTAGAATTCCTGGACATTGATGTCTGACTAGATCTTGAGACGAACGTGAACAAAAGGAAAATGATTCCTGAAGAAATTCGGGTTATTGCATTGGATACAATAGACTCACGATTTCAACAAGACAAATGGCTGCTTGTTTACACTGATGGCTCTTAGACTTGACAGAACTTAGGGGGCCAAACAATGATTATTAGAGAAGCTATGATTGTTCCACTCCCAGAAATCTAAAAACTCAAGATGATTTATGCAGTTAGTTAATATAATCTGCCAACACCATGATATTGACTTTAAGATTGACATTTCCTTGCCACCAGTGTATCCTTTAGAATTCCTGGACATTGATGTCTGACTAGATCTTGAGACGAACGTGAACAAAAGGAAAATGATTCCTGAAGAAATTCGGGTTATTGCATTGGATACAATAGACTCACGATTTCAACAAGACAAATGGCTGCTTGTTTACACTGATGGCTCTTAGACTTGACAGAACTTAGGGGGCCAGGGCTGGAGTCTCTTGCACACTGCTTGATTTTTACTTATCTGTTGGAGCTTCAACAACGCACTTTGACGGGGAGATCGAGGCAATTTATGTGGCATTACAACAACTTGCATTTCGTTCTTCATTCAACAGAGCGGTTATCCACTCGGACTCTAGTTCGGCTCTCCAAGCAATTTCCGGCAGCCAAAGAAATAATGGTACCCAGATTCAAGAAATCAGGGTGCTTTTAAAAGACCTAATGCACAGAATCACTTTACAGTGGGTGCCTGCGCATTGCGGAGTGCCAGGAAATGGAAAAGGGGACTGTTTGGCCAAAAAGGGTGCTATGGTCGAGCAGAGATTTTCAAAGCCTATGACTTTCCATACTGCTGAGACATGGACAATGACCGAGAAGGACAAAGAAATTCTTGCTATACTTGAAAGAAAAATCTTGAGAAGCATATTTGGAGAAATAAAGTGTGATAATTATTGGAAAAGAAGAACTAACTTGGAGGTTTACAAATTATTTAAAGAACTAGATATTATTAAATTTTAGCAATACAGAGGATTAAATGGGTAGGACAATTAATGAGATTGGATGACAGTCGAGCCACAAAAAAGATCTTCTTGGCTAGCGGTGCCAACTGGTACCCGAAAAAGAGGGAGACTAAATCTTAGGTGGTGTGACTGCCTGGAAAAAGATCTGAAAATTATTAAGGTGATTAATTGAAAAACCTTGGCCAATAACAGGCCGGCATGGAATGGAATTATAAGGAAGGCCAGGGCCCACCTGGGGCTGTCGCACCAGTGAAGAAGAAGAAGATGACTTTCCATTTAGCACAACTGTACATTAAAATGCTAAAAAAAAAAAAAAAAAAAAAAGAGGTAGTATCTCTGGAGGCATTTAAAGGAAAGTCATGGATCATCTTCAGCAAGGAAATTTCTGTCATTCCAGAGGCTCCTTGACGAGAAGCAGTTGCCAGGTTTAGACTTCTGACAGATCATGACTGTCTCAGGGTTTATCTCCATCGAATTGGACTTGTTGCTTCCCCGGACTGTATTTTATGTGGACAGCCTATGTCTGGAAAATATTTGGACTAGTGTCTAAAGACCCTATCACATTCAACAACTTTTGGAACAACCAACTATTTCGGACAACTTTTCCCCCAATTTTTCGGCGAAAAAGTTGGCGATAGGGTTATTGACAGTTTGAAGAAGTTGTGCTAAATGACAAAACTATGGCGATATGTGTATCGCCTTTTGGCGACAACTATACATTTGTACATGTACTTTTCGGCAGGCAGCGTGTTCTCGCTTCGACTTCGGCAGTAAAACAAGACTTTTACTTAGTACTTCCTTTTGTAACCTTTATTACTTTGTAATTATGACTAAATTGCTATCAGCTGCAGGGAAAAATCAAATATGCCTTGGCATAATTACGCTAGGATTATTCCTGCTTAAGAAGAAGAAGCCGACAAGGATGTGAACAAAATCTAATGTAAATTTTTGATTTGCTCCTTTTTATATGGATTACTTCAGATATCAGAAGCTTAAACAGATGAATGAACATTAAAAAATATTTGGATTTGTCATACATCCGTATAAAAAAGCAAATAAATATTTGTTGAAAAATATTCACTCTATTTTAAGATACAAAATTAGTTTAAAAAGCGATATTGCCGATATTGACTGAAATGAAACAAAGAAAAAGAAAACGTAAAAAGTATTTAAATTCAAGAATGCCGTTATTAAAATATCATGTCAAATTTAAGTTCATTACCATTTTATACTTGATTTTAAAGGTTTTCAAATACGTATCTATATTAAATATCCGAAGATGTTCTTTGCTCATTTGTAACGTTTAAAATATTTCTCATTAAAGTAAACTTTTAAAAATTATTTTATCTACATTTATATTTATTGAGTAATTATGTTTTAAAATAGATTTAAATTTACATTCCATCTATAGCTGGTATAAAGTATACTTCAAGATGTTTTTCAAAGTAACTTCGAAATAAATTTTTATAAGCATTCAAATTTGAAAATAATTTACTGATATAAGGTTATTTTGTATATAGAACGTAAAATAATTTAAAACAAAAAAATTCTGCAGATTATAAAGAAAAACTATATTTGAATATTTTAGCAACAGATGGCAGCACTTGTAAAATTTAAAATTCGCATGGATTCGAACCAGAGCTCAGTCGTTTGCTGAGCTGATGCTCTACCACCCAAGCCAAAACTTCACATTTAAAATGTACTAACAAATTATATCATGCAATGCATTTAGTGTTATTTTAGAGTACTATTTTGAAGAGTAAACAGAATAAGTTTTCAAGTTGTTTTAGTATTGCAATAGAAGAAAAAAAAAATGTCTATGGAGAACATACACGAAAATTCATTTTCTATATTCTGTCTGATGTTTTTTTAACAATTCGAGAAAGAGAACATAATTGTATTCGTTAAAATGAGGAAATTGCCATAGTGTAGTAAATATTCTAAAACAATTTAAATTAGGATCCTTTGTGTTTTGTGATGGAATCACTTTAGTTAGCTTATTTTAGAAAATGATTTTTCACGTATTGATTCAATTAACTCAATTTCCATCTCGCAAGACTACTTTTTTTCGACTTCGAGACGACTTCCATTGACATCCACCTTTATGACACAGAAATATTATAAATACTTAACAAAATTCTAAATCTAAACTAAAATAATACTTCGCTCTGCCTGGTTATTATATCAATATAATCTATCTGTTATTATATTCTATCTGTTCGTGCTCCACAGATTCAAACTTGGGCGAGGATTTCACGCCAAACCAGAATGTAGTAGAATCTGCGCCAACCTTTCTACACACGTGATTCCTGCGCTACTCATCTGTGATTGGCTGGTTGGTAAAAAATTGTCCCAAATGAACAACTTTTTCTATACCGGTCAGATAAAGTTGTCCCAATTTTTTGACCTTATTTCACACAAGTTTTCCCCCAACTCGGCGTAAAAATTGTTCGAAAAGTTGGTTGTCCGAAAAATTGCCGGAAAAGTTGTTGAATGTGATAGGGCCTTTACACTACTGATTTTTAACTCAATCATTGAGAAATACTGGAGAGCTCGCTGTCTAATGGCCTAATGGTCGGCATTTGTAAACAACAACACAATCAAAGGCACGACCAAAGAAAAAATTACAATTTATTTGGGGATATAAAAAACCAAACAATTTCCTTTTTTTTTAACCAAAATCAGACTCTTGAAACAAAGCCAAAAAAAGGAACAATATGGTGTTGATTAAAAACGTTAATATTAATTTTGCCATCTATTGACAACTTTTGCAATTAAAATATAATTTTGAGTTTTGTGTTTGTCAACTTTAATAAAAAAAAATTGCAAAAATTTGTTTGGTAAAAAACAAATTTTTGTGAAAATGAGTTTGGCAGAAGTCAAAAACAAACTGCTTTACATAGAAACCAAGACACAAATAAAAGCGATTTTCAAGGCTCATTCAATTATTGGCTAGAATTTAAAAAATAAAAATAAATCACAGGGTATAAAACATTAATTAAAATATCAATCAAACAGAGAGTAAAGTATAAGTTTACTGAGATGTAAAATCTTTCTCCAAAATAATTTTTTGAATAAAATGTAAAGTTTGCATCTGATAGAATTGGGGGATAGAATTTCAAAATATTCCATGACAAAAGTGAGTAGTATGCTTATTATATAACTTGTCAAATTCCCTAATCACTCCCTTTATTAAAATGTGGCAGTTTGAGGCGAAACTCAATACTCTTTGATGCATTTATAAGGTATCAGCGTTTAAATAAAAATATAATTTCAAAATCAGTTTGATAGATCCTTGGGGATGAATTGACAAAAATTGGCTTGTGTTATATACAGGGTGTCCAGTGCTATCAGTGCCCAATGGCTATTTCCTCAACCGTTAGTCACAGAGATACACGTCCAATTGCAAAAATGTTTTAAATTTTAAAATCTATTACCTTAGAAACAGTTTAAACCAATTCCTAGGCATTCTATACAGTGCCGAAAGTAGGACATCAAAGTATGAAATGCTGAGATTTTCACACATTTCCTACATATTTTATAGAATGCCAAAAATATTCATTTTATAGAAAGGCTTTTTCACACTTACTGAAATAGTATTTGTCATTCTATATAATGCCTAGGTATTCTATACAATACCTAGGGGAAGTATGTAAAATATTAAAATAAAACACAAATATTTCATACTTTGCCTAAAAACGTTACACATTCTATAGAATGCCTAAGCCTATACAAAGCCTGCTTTTCATACTTTGCCAGTAAAATAAATATATATATACAGGGTGTCCAGTGCTATCGGTGCCCAATGGCTATTTCCTCAACCATTAGTCACAGAGATACACTTCCAATTGCGAAAATGTTTTAAATTTTAAAATCTATTATCTTAGAAACAGTTTAAATCAATAAATGCATTTTTGAAAGAAATACGAAATATATATTTTTATACAGTCACCCGGTCCTACCAATTATATTTAGGAAAATCATCCTCATACAATTTTATGCAAAATAAAAAAAAATAAAAAAATCATCCTTTTACGATCAAAATTGACCGACTTATAGCTGTTTAAAGTTGGAGCACTTTTTGTGCTGAGAAATGGTCAATACGGTCCCTGATTGGTTGGTTGCCTGGAGAAATGGTCAATATGGTCCCCGATTGGTTGGTTGCCTGAAACGGAACATTTTTATATGTGGAAAAGCGACTTAATTAGTTTAATGCTTCATAACTCGGTGAATTTTGGTCGTAAAAGGAAGATTTTTTTTTTTTTTTGTATGAAATTGTATGAGGATGATTTTTCTAAATATAATTGGTAGGACCGGGGGACCGTATAAAAATTTATATTTCGTATTTCTTTCAAAAATGCATTTATTTATTTAAACTGTTTCTAAGATAATAGATTTTAAAATTTAAAACTTTTTTGCAATTGGAAGTGTATCTCTGTGACCAACGGTTGAGGAAATAGCCAATGGGTACCGATAGCACTGGACACCCTGTATATATATATTTATTTTACTGGCAAAGTGTGAAAAGCAGGGTTTGTATAGGCTTAGGCATTCTATAGAATGCGTAACATTTTTAGGCAAAGTATGAAATATTTGTGTTTCATTTTAATAATTTACATACTTCCCTTAGGTATTGTATAGAATACCTAGGCATTATATAGAATGACAAATATTATTTCAGTAAGTGTGAAAAAGCCTTTCTATAAAATGAATATTTTTGGCATTCTATAGAATATCTAGAAAATGTGTGAAAATCTCAGCATTTCATACTTTGATGTCCTACTTTCGGCACTGTATAGAATGCCTAGGAATTTTATGCTATGCCTAATTTCACACTTTACTGGTAACATATATACTGCAAGGGATCATGCATGTACTTTGTGTATAATACATATACAGGGTGTCTCAAAAACATTGACCTCGGCTTTTATTCTTTAAATATTGATCTTAGACATCTATATAATAAAAGGCAATGTCTGTGTGTCTGTCTGTCTGTCTGTGTGTCTGTCTTATACACTATACGTTTCGCGACCGCGCGTCGGAGAGCTACGAAATTTGGCAATCGGAGACCAGGGGGGGAGGGAAGGGGACACGTGAAAACCGATTTTTAAAATTTTAATTATTTTTTTATTTATTTAATGTTTTATGCGATTTCGACCGTTTTTTGCCCTTTTTTCTCCACGATCCAGACATCGTAGAAAAAAACAAATTACACCATCGGAAAGAGCAGAGAATTTCGAGTAAAAATATATCAATTTCAAATCTGAATTTCGATTTCTAATATTTTTTAAAGATTTTAAAACAAAAGTCACTTTTTGCTCAAGAAAACGATTTTTGGTTTTTAAATTCTCGCATCGTGAAAAGTACTCATAATTTCGACTAATAATTTACATTTTCAGAAAGGTCAAACATCTGGCATTCTTACAAGTCCAATCTGGTCCAGAAATAATGAAAATTGCCTTCAGAATGGCAATTTTAAAGACGCCATGATTTTAAATTTGTCGGCTACCGGCTCAGTTTCTCAACGGCATTTTCCCCCCATCCGCATTAGTTTCTTCCCCGTCTCCATGGAGACTGCGCTTTCGGTTTTAACTGAATTACGAGCATAAGTGTTGTATACATCGGGCGAAATTATTATATTTATATGATATTTTAAATGGATATTTTTAAATGGATATTTTAAATAATTTAAATGATTGAATTATGGTGGTTTGAATTGTGGTGATGTATTTGAAATTATTATATTTATGGATTGGTGGAACGATATGGTTGATTTTTTTATTTTAAATGGATATTTTAATTTATGGATATTTTAATTTATAGATATTTTAAATGGATATTTTAATTTTATGGCTATTTTAAATGATGGAACGATGGAACGAGGATGGTGGAATTAAGAGCCTAGCATATGGTCGTTATAAATTTAAATTAGCGCGCGGGAAGTTAGCGCGCGAGAATTGCACTCGGTAGGCCTGGGTTCGATTCCCGCCACTGATGCGGAGTACGATCACCTTAAACATATGGGTCGATAATTCCTTCCGAGAGGTTGGTGGCAGGGAAAGGAGGGTACGGTCTCTGTGGATGCCTCCCCCACTGGGTCCTGGTCCAAATTGGGTGAATAAAAAGAAAGTTATGGAGATTGTCGCGGAGGGCGCGGTAGCCCAGTGGTTAGCGTGCGGGAATTTCACTCGGTAGGCCCGGGTTCGATTCCCTCCACTGACAAAACTGCTGCCGTGTTCACGCGGAGTACGATCACGTTAAACATGTGGGTCCGTAAGTCCTTCCGAGAGGTTGGTGGTGACGGAAATATGTATCATATCCGTAAGTTATATGTTGAAAATTAACGTATAATTAAATTTCTGATGAAGCTGGTGATAGAATAACTATGAGCCACGAAATTCTGGTTCCACAACTTCGTTGAAAATTTAAAAACAGAGTGCTGCAGCTATAACAAACGTTAGATAGTAGTTGTACGAATACAAGTAGCAGTAGAAGTGTTAAATGAGAACAGTTCCAGTTTAAATCAAAATCACTTTTATTGAAGAGTGAATCCATTGTATTTGCTTACAGTTTATATCATGAGAACAGGTAAGCAAAATAACCAAAGCATACTATTTACAAAACATGAGCACTACAGCTCATATGAAGGTTTTTCAGTGTAAGTTCCATGCCTAGACACGTTTCTGGTTTAAGTATTATTTACACAAATAAGTGGAAAAAAAGCATTTCACACTTACGTGACCACGTGCACTTTCCGACGCCACCACTAGCTGGGCACACGCTATGGCAAAACTTTAAACTTTCCGGATCAGCACTATAAAGTCCACAACACGGGAAACATGGTCTCCTTAACTGAGAACCATTAAAAACTACTAAGTTTAGTTTAAATATCCGCGTTCACCGATAAATACTTTATCGTAACTTTCGACAACATCGAAACATGACTTTACGAAGATCCGTCTGCCCGATCTAGATCCTTCTAGATCCTTCCATCGATCAGTATAAGCAAGCTATCCAACGAGCTTTCCAAGCGATCGATCCGTCGATCCCCTTTTAAAGCGATCTCACTTAAAACAAAGCGATCTACTTTAAACCAGAAAAGTGTCTAGCCTTTATATCCGAAGATGGGTGCCACAGAATACTATATTCAGAAGGCTCACTCCCATAGGATCCTATGGCAACATTTCTAACATGGGATGTCGCATAGAAACTAGCGCTAGTCAGATGGACCAACTGAAGTGCGATGCGTCTGCCAGATTTGGCGCGTTATCGCTCGCTTGGCGATTTTTTTTTAAACGGGAGGGGAACAAAATGTTGAGGACTGTACTTTTATAATTTTTGAAACTATAGAAAGGATCAGGATTTAAAAATACATTAATCTGCAACATAAATATATTCATTAGTTTAAGAATATTTAAATAAACATAGTTATATATTTAATTCAAATAATCATAAAATAGATTAAAAAATACACACATTGCATTGTCTCACTATAAAACATAATGCACAAAAAATTACAAGCTAACATACTCAAAAGACTGAAATATTATATAATATTTTCAGTCTAAAAAGTATACTAGCGTGTTGATCGTTAATTACTTGATCCTTAATTTATTCTGGGATACTGATAATAGACTTTTTTTTTTAAATATAAAAATATTCATAAAGTAAATATCAAATTTACATAAATGCACTATCGAAGTTGTGGAACTCAATCATTAATTACCCGAGGGGGGGGGGGGGATTTTCCACCATAAGGCACTTAATAAAAATTTTACATAAATATATACACATACTATATCACATTCAACTAAGAAAAAGCTATCCAAATATCAATTATTTCACATTTTATAAAAATACGGAAAATATTTTTTAACTAATTATACCACTACCTCTTAAAATTTAGTCTAATCCGGCAGTAATAACACAGCACTAATATA
Organism: Amaurobius ferox; assembly: GCA_951213105.1. Taxonomy (NCBI): domain Eukaryota; kingdom Metazoa; phylum Arthropoda; class Arachnida; order Araneae; family Amaurobiidae; genus Amaurobius; species Amaurobius ferox. Next base: position 91,480,656 of record OX578155.1, read on the forward strand.
CTTATATGAACACGTGTATACTTATGAACACGTGTATACTTATGAACACGTGTATACTTATAATGAACACGTATGTAGGATGGTGATAACTAAAATTATTTCAATTTTAATAAACATAAATTACATACCCTGTAACGCAACCAGTTTTCTTTTATCGATCCATTTCTATGAAATGATCTAAACACTTAACAAATAATCCTTTTTCACGTTACTCAAACACCACGCTAGTCTGTTCTAAGTTTTCGCCGAGCGAAATAGGGTTATAACATTGAAAATCGTCTTGGAACCAAACCAGACTATCGCCAAGCGCTCGGAACAAACCAGACCATCGCCAAGAGCGCGCCAACCCAATGTTTGGTCTATCTCTAATGGCCGCCGCGAAAACGAAACTATGGAGAGTGACAGGTCTGTATAGTAGTCTGTGATGGGTGCGTTCCGGAACATAACCGTTGCCGGCAACGCCCTCTGGATATGCAAAACAGGATGCGTGAGCGGCGAGAAAGGTGATTTGCATGATCAGCCAAGTTCTGTCCACATCGCGATTCGTTCACGATAAGGCTCCTATATATACAGGCTGGCGCAAGAGCGGCCATTGAAGCTCCTGTGGGAGCGACGGCTGTGCTTGGCGAGAAGCGGGGTTACTTTCTCTTGCTATTTATCGCTATAATGGCGCATTTCTATGCGTCTTTAAGCTATCAACTGTCAAACTCGGATTTTATCCGAGAGTCTCGAAAAATTTTATACTTTTAAAACGCGCATTTTAAATGTAATATTTTACATAAAATATAATACTTCTTATTTTGATTAGAAGGAAAAGTGTTATTAATCAAATTTTACATGCAATACGTTTCTATTTTGAGTATTTCTATAACAATTTCACCAGAATTAATGTGTTTAAAAATAGCAACAATTCTAAAAAATTTTTTAAACAATATAAAAACGTCTTTGACTGTTAACATATTTATACCTATTTTGATAATACTCGATAGCGTATTTTAAACAGGCATGATTTATTTATTATTTATTGTTATGATTTACTTCACTTTATTTATTTGGGGGGGGGGGGGGGTATTTGTCTAAATTTAATAAAAACTGGAAACTTCTAACGGTGTTTTGCGTAATTGTTTTTACGATATGTTGGTGGTGGACTTTCGTTGATAAACCCTTCTTTATCATTAAAATAAAATTTCTGATTCTGAAAAACAAATGGGGGGAGGGGGGTGCATTTTGGCATTAATATCTAGCTCTTTATTTTTATTGCCTGTAGACAGAACACAGATTTTTTTACTTATAGATAATTCATTTATTGCATTTTTGCTATAAATGTTCTTTCCTTGTATGCCCATGATATCTGATATAGTTTCATGTTAAAATTACATTCATACTTATAGATAACATTAGTACAAATGCATTCTTAATATGAATGGCAATGTTTTGCAATAAAACTACCCATTCCTTGGATGCTTGTGAAGAGATTATTCTCATAAAAATATCTCCCTTATGATTAAAAAAACAATTTGTATTCAGTTAATAAATTTTAAGTCCCGTTAATATTATATATTTTGTTAAGTATGGGTTAATATTAATGAATGTCTATTTTACTTTAGAATATCGATTTTCTAAGAGCATTATAAATTTTTATACCAACATGTTTATATATTTCTGAATTAGTAGTCGTAAGTTTTACTAAATTACTCATGTGCAATTCCTAATTCTTCTCAAATGTATAAACAATAGCAATATTTGAACTTACTGTTGGAAAATTTTAGAATTACCTTTTATGCAACTATGTTTCGACATGTGGTTGGATGGCAATTGGTTTTAGCTTGAAAGATGAAAAAAATACATATATTACCTTCAATACCTAAAACAGTGATGTGGCCTCATTTCTTTGGGTTATATAATATAATTCGTCTTAACCTCTACTATTTTCTGCAAAATTTACACATTCAATCATAATTGTTCATTTTTAACATATTATGATTTAAACGTTTTCACTAAGTTTACACGAACAGTTTGCATACTAACTTTGAAAAAAATATATAATCTTCACTTTCAAATCACTATTTTATATTTAAAAGTGAAAGAAGGTAAACAGTCAAAGTTAATATTTTACAAGGTAAATACATACCTGCCAACCTGGGAAAATTGGAATGTGTAAAATTTTGCGTGAATGACATTTATAATGGTTTTTTTAAACTACACGCGCAAACGACATTTTTAATGAATTTAACTATGTACAAGTACCTGCATTAAATACCAGGCATAGTACTGGTAGAATATGAAAATTCAGGACACCAATTTTATAAAATTTCAGGACAATAAATTATAAAACAAAAAAATATATAAAGGTTTTATCCGGTGAGAATTACTTTATAATGAAAACAAATATTAATGTTTGGAAAAACACAGGTTTTCACTAAAGAGAGTAACAAATATTGATCGTTAATAAATATATATATATATATATATATAGCACTGAATTATATTCCTGCCAAAATGGTTTCCTTTTTATTTGCCTAAATCATTGCTTTAATACCACTTTTTAGAAAATATCCCTTCACAGAGTTCATACCCATTTTTTAAATAGAAAAATTTATATTATGCAAATATAATTAAAAAATTAACATTAATAATTAGCCATAATATGAGAATAAGCTAGTTTAGTCTATCTAATATGCAACATTTAAATGATGGAGATGGATGGAAAAAGATAGTAACGTACACTCGGCAATTCATATGATGTAACTGAATTGCGTAATCGCACTGTTTATGCAAAAATAATTAAGAAATTAGCTGTAGTAATTAATCAGAATATGAAAATAAGCTAGTTTAGTCAATCTAATATGCAACATTTAAATGGGGATGGATGGAAAAAGATAGTAAAGTACAGTCGGCAATTCACACAATGTAACTGAATTGCGTAATCGCACTGTTTATGCGAAAATAATTAAGAAATTAACCGTAATAATTAATAAGAATATGAAAATAAGCTAGTTTAGTCAATCAAAAATGCAATATTTAGAAGATTGAGATGGATGGAAAAAGATACTATTGTACTCTCGGCGATTCAGGAGAGCAAACTGAATTACGCAATCACAGTGTTTATGCGAAATTAATGAGCAAAATAACATTTTAGCGATTTATTTAAAGAAGTATATTTATTACTTTCATAAAATAAGCGATAGAGATCTTTTTACATTACACGCGGCCGCAAATCTCCGTTAATTTGATTGGCATTATCCTGCATTTTATTATGGATTTACTACGATCCTGGAAATGGTAGATATCAGTGCTAAAAAAGCAGAAAATCGGTGTTTCCGAGGAATTATACGAGTACCATGTCTGGTTAATTGGTAAATTTCAAACAAAAAAAGCCGGAGAATTTCGCCGGAGATTGATTTCTTAGTAATGTTAAAAAATTCAAATAAATGCGGAAATGCGTAAAATATAGCAATATATGCGTAAAAGCGTAAAGAGCAGTTAAAATGCGTAAATGTTACGCATAATGCGTAAAAGTTGGCAGGTATGTAAATATACGGATGCGATTGAAAAAATTAGCACAATTTACTTCTCAGTAAATTGTTGCATTTTGGAGAAAACAAATAACACAGATGGACAATTTAACATTTTATTGAGACAGCAAATCTTAATATTTATACAAATTTCTTAGTATTTTGAATAGTCATAGATGCATTTATAGATCATTTAATACATATTTTAAATAATCTGTTATGAGCCATGACGAATCTCCAATTGATGAGGTTTAAACAATCTCAACAAACTATGTGTGTGGGACCCATAATGAATACGAAAAGAGTAACCTGAAAGAACAAGGTATGATTAAATACAATTAAAATAATAATGAAATTTCAATATATATTTCACACTTTCAAAAATGTCATAATATTTTGAAACTAATAATTATTTTGATATGAAATTTTCAGCCCCATACACTAGTACTTTAGAAACTAGAACTGCATTTTGATGCAAAAAAATTCTTTGTAACACTTTACAATATAGTTGAAAAGTGTTTATAACTTTGTTCATTCATTCTGTTTGTCTGTCCGTTCATACGATAATTGTCATAAAAATGACTTTATCAAAATAAAATTTTAGTATGTTGGTCAGACGGTCTGTGGAACATACGGGAATGTAAATGAATAATATCACCCAATTAGTTTTGGATTGAACCCGGGTTGAAAAAGTGAAAGTTTTTTAAATAAAAATTAAAATAATAATGACACCCATATTATATGAAGAAATCATGTGCCCCACTTGAAAATAAAATATTGTATCCATCTTTTTATCCAATGTAAAAATTGTGATTTTTAAAGTTCTTATTTATATTTAGTGTTGCATCCGTCCTAAAACAGCTTATATTTTGCATAATTTGTGACAGCAAAATGGTTCACAATGTTGACCGATGTATAGGCGAATGATGGTGTATCAAGTGCCTGCCTATTTGTAATAAATATTGCATATTTGCACTGTATGCATTTTAACGTTTAAATTCAACTCTATGTTTTAAAAGCTTTCAGCATAATAAATTATATCCTGATGAAAAATAACTCAAATTTTGCTATTCTAAATCTGTAAATTGTAATGGTGATAAAGATATTTCTCAAATTATACAGCTTGACACATGATTAAAAACTTGAAATTTAAATAGAGATACCTTTCAAATTATACAGTTTGGCACAAAATTATAAATTTTCATATAAAACTTGAACTTTCAATATAGAAAATGGTCTCAACTTGAGGAAACTCCTAATTCAGTAATTGTAAGAGTCCATCAAAAGCAGGAGCGAAAAGAACATGTTTTTCAAAATATGCAAGTTGGCACGAAATTAAAACTTGTCATATAAAATTGGAAAGTATTATTTATAACTTATATAACAGTGGATAATGGTAAATTGCAATAGAATCCACCACCAGCAAGGGAGATTGAGATATTTTTTAAATTATATAATTTGGAATAAAATTATAAATTTTTGTATAAAACTTGAACTTTCAATACAGAAAATGATCACAATTTGAAGAAAATTATAATTCAACAATTGTAGGAATCCACCATTAGCAGTAGCAAGGTGAACATATTTTTCAAAATATGCAACTCAGCACAAAATCAAAACAATCAATCATATAAAAAACTGAAAATATGTATAACTTGAGTAAATATATAAAAGTAAATAATGGTAAATTGTAATGGAACCTGCCTCAAGCAGAAGGGAGTTAAGATACTTTTCAAATTATAGAGATCATAAAATTAATTTTCATAGTTCAGCTTTCAATATAGAAAATAGTCACAACTTGAAGAAAATCCCAATTCAGTAATTGTATGAGTTCATCAAAAGCAGGAGCGAGAAGCACATATTGGTCAAAGTATGCAATTTGGCACAAAATCAAAACTTGTCATATAAAATTGCAAAGTATTTATAGCTTGAGTATAAATATAATAGTAGATAATGTTAAAATGTAGCAGAATCTGCCACAAGCAGAAGGGAGATACAAGAAAAATTTCAAATTATATACACAGTTTGGCACAAAATTATAAATTTTAGTTTTAAACTTGAACTTTCAATATAGAAAATGGTCACAATTTGAAGAAAATCCTAATTCGGTAATTGTATGAGTCCATTAAAAGCAGGAGCGAGAAAAAGATATTTTACAAAATATGCAATTCAGCACGAAATCAAAACTTGTCATATAAAACTGGAAAGTATTTATAACGAGTATAAATATAACAGGAGATAATGGTAAAATGTAGTAGAATCCGCCATCAGCAGAAGGGAGATGAAGAAACATTTCAAATTATATATCCATTTTGGCACAAAATTTTAAATTTTCGTATAAAACTAGAACTTTCAATATAGAAAATTATCAAAATTTGAAGAAAATCCCAATTCGGTAATTGTATGAGTCCATCAAAAGCAGGAGTGAGAACATATTTTTCAAAATATGCAATTCAGCACGAAATCAAAACTTGTCATATAAAACTGGAAAGTATTTATAACGAATATAAATAGAACAGTAGATAATGGTAAAATGTAGTAGAATCCACCATAAGCAGAAGGGAGATGAAGAAACATTTCAAATTATATATACAGTTTGGCACAAAATTTTAAATTTTCGTATAAAACTTGAACTTTCAATATAGAAAATTATTAAAATTTGAAGAAAATCCTAATTCGGTATTTGTATCAGTCCATCAAAAGCAGGAGTGAGAACATATTTTTCAAAATATGCAATTCAGCACGAAATCAAAACTTGTCATATAAAACTGGAAAGTATTTATAACGAGTATAAATATAAGAGTAGATAATGGTAAAATGCAGTAGAATCCGCCACAAGCAGAAGGGAGATGAAGAAACATTTCAAATTATATATCAGTTTCGCACAAAATTTTAAATTTTCATATAAAACTTGAACTTTCAATATAGAAAATGGTCACAATTTGAAGAAAATCCTAATTCGGTAATTGTATGAGTCCACCAGAAGCAGAAGCGATAAGAATATATTTTCCAAAATATGCAATTTGGCACGAAATTAAAACTTGTCATATAAAACTGGAAAGTAATTATAACTTGCGTATAAATATAACAGTAGATACATATATATATATGATAATAGTAAAGTGTAATAGAATCCCCTACAAGCAGATGGAGATTGAGAGACTTTTCAATTTATACGGTTTGGCACAAAATTATAAATTTTCATATAAAACTTGAACTTTCAATATATAAAATGGTCTCAAGTTAAGGAAAATCCTAATTCGGAAATTGTAAGAGTCCGTCAAAAGCAGGAGCAAGAAAAACATTTTTCAAAATATGCAATTCAGCATGAATTAAAAACTTGTCATAAAAATTGAAAATATTTATAACTTGAGTAAAAATATAACAGTAGATAATGGTGAATTGTAATAGAATCCGCCACAAGCAGAAGGGAGATGAAGAAACATTTTAAATTATACAGTTAGGCACAAAATTAATTTTCATATAGAACATGAAATTTTAATATAGAAAATGTTCACAACTTGAAAAAAATTCTTGAAGGATATCTTCAGCTTAAAAACATACGCAAAAGTACACTGAAAGTATTCTAGTGAAGATACCATACAATTAAATTTTCAATCCTGTCATAATGTATCCCTTATTATATCCCTATGTGTGTATAAGGAAAGTTATATTTCAAAGCAATGGTGAAATCCACAAAATTTATATTAAGTATTAAATCAAAGAAAAGTTTGGAAAGTTTACCTCTGTGTCAATTGTACCATTGACTTCTTGATGATCTAAAATGGATCCAGCCTTTAGGTATTTCACGTGTTTAGATTGGAGTAATGCAGGATGACTTTGCACATCACGGCTTCAAATTTCTCCAATTATCAGCTTCATGCTGGGACTTTTCAAAATATCCCTTTAATAAAGTGGATTTAAAATATTACAAACAAATTTTTGGAAACATTGAGAACAAAACTATCTATAGATGTTGAATTAGTATGTAATACCATCATACAAAATAATAGAAACTTACATAATTACAAATTTTTTTAATTTACTTTCATTTTGCCCTTAATTTTCAGCACATTTCATAATTTAGCAACCAGTTACTCAGATCTTGAAATATTTTGTAACAACCGATACACTCATATCAATTCCAGCTCATCAATATATACTTGCTGAGCAATTATTTTATGTTACTACTACAGTTAATAAGTATTTTGGACTCATTTGAACATTTTTTAAAACTATAGTCCGACAGAAAACAGAATTTTTAAACTTAAACATGCTTGATACAGTTTAACATATTCAAATTTACTACTGCATAATACTTAAAAGTATAGCACACTTTGCAAACAAAACAAACATTAAAACTGTGCAGGTATAAGCATACTATCGATGGCTAAGTTTCATAATGAAACTTCATTTACAAATTTCTTATAACCAAAAATGTATTTTATTCTAAATTATTTTATTCTAAATTATAATTTTCATAAAATACTAAATTTGATATAATTTAAATTAGACTGCAAATTCCAGAACTTTAAATTTTATGTAAAAATTGCAAAAAAATGATAATCGGGAAAACAGATTCATTAAATTTGTAAACAGAAATAGTTTCAATAAAAATTACTATCAAAGGTACAACATACCTGAGTTGAATAGTGGCAAATTAAAAGGAAAAGTTTGAAATATCTTTTTTAGCATACTATATCATATTTTTATTCATTATCTGTGCAGAATCAGCTACAAAAAGCTATTGTCTAATTCAACATTGTGGGTTAATTTGTAAGGTAAATTATTGATCTTCTAAATGGATTTAAAATTTTGCCTTCACATGTAGAAATATCTTAATATAGATAGCTTATATCTATCTTAATAGAAAATTGACTTTCTAGTATTCAGTTACTTTGAGAAATTATTTCAAGCTATATCAGGTATGCGAATTTTAATGTTACATAAATGCCATAGTATTTTAAAGCTTAAGTTTAACTATACTTGACAAGATAATATATCAATAATATAAATAACATAAAATAGAAAAATCAATGAGTCAAAATAATGCATGCAATTCATATTAGTACAAACAAAATATAGTATCTGCAGAAATGTTAAAAATCTCTGGCAGCATAAGTCTATGCTAACTTAAAATGAGAAATAGGTAATCAAAAATATATTTGCTTGTAACGTTGTAGTATGTACACTGAATACTTAATCATAAAACAAAATTATTAATTTTATAAATGCTTTGGAGACAATCAAAATAGCATGTTTTTATTTTTTTTTAAATGCAGCATTCACATATTTCTACAAACAATTGTTAAAATTTTATATCAATGCACATATTTTATAAGTGAAATACAAAACAGTCTTTAAAGTACAATAATATATTAAAACACAAATTTCAAAGTCAAATCTTGCTATCTTGGCGTTAAGTCATCGATAAACCCACGCCAAAATGCGATAGCAACCCTACAATTGCATTGCAAGAAAAAATCCTATTTAACTATTATAAAAAATTAATTTATTGAAAGTTCAGCTTTAAGAAACCAATTTTCAAACCTTTATTTCAAGATCTTAACATACATTTACTTTTAAAAAGACAAAAGAAAGCATAAAATATGAAACTACTTACACTGCGCAATTCAGATGAATGTCCAGGAATCTATCCATTTCTTCGGCAGTTTATAAAGCCATATTTTCCTTTTTTCGGGATCTTGAGGAAATTTAAACATTTCCTACGTCTTCCTCCAATGATTAGTGCCATTTATTATACCACAATCACCCATTTTACAGATAAAATACATATCAAACATCAGACAAGTAACGTGCGCTCGCCATTGAAATAGCATAGGCAGACGGTAACAGACAGTTACGGCAGGAGCTTCAATGGCGGTTGCGCCAGCCTGTCTATATAGGAGCCTTAGTTCACGAGAACGGAATAATCATTTTAATAATGACGTCACGCTCCCGCGAAACGAGAATCGCGATGTAAACAAAACCAAGTTTCTAACAATCGGCCCCCTCATGCAAAAACACCAACTCTCGGCGCCCATGCTTTCATCCAACAAAAGGTTATTCTAAGAATCAAAGTTCTTAGTATCCTAAAAACATAATGTATGCATACACAAAATTTTATACATTAAAGAAATTTATAACACTTATAACATTTAGAAAGTGAATAGCCTTTTCTCAAAATGGCAACAATCAAATGAGTACACTTATCTATTATGCAGATCATAAGCCTTCTTTAAATTACATGTTTAAGGATAACATAGTCAAAGAAAACAGTATAACCATACTATTGCCCTTTCTTAAGTACTAGCTCATACTGAAGAAAGCTATTTCTTTACTATTTTGAAAATTTATAAACAAACATTAAGTTTAAAATTTAAAAGTCTAAAGATATCAAAAAAAATTTAAGCTCTAGAAAAATTTTAGGTATAGTTATCAATTTTAATATTTAAGATTAAAAATTTAAATCTAAACATCAAAATCAAGTTGTAGAAAATTTAGTGTATAACTATGAAATTTAACATTTAAGATTAAAAATTTAAATCTAAACATCAAAATCAAGTTTGTAGAAAATTTAATGTATAACTATGAAATTTAACATTTAAGATTAAAAATTTAAGTCTAAACATCAAATTCAAGTTTGTAGAAAATTTAATGTATAACTATGAAATTTAACATTTAAGATTAAAAATTTAAGTTTTATTATCTTAGCCCATGACTAGTATACACACTAAATATCCAATACAATGGCAATGATAATAAAAGATACAGAAGGTAAATATACATATGAGATAAACACAGATTAAAAATTTTATGTTTTCATGTGAATTATATCAATAATGTACATTCAGACACATATTTATTCACATAAGCGAATATGCATTATGCGTGTAGTAAAAATGGATATATATTTTTTTTCAAGTGTAATGTGAGAAAAGTAACAGTTCATTGTCACATAACAATATATACTCAAGATACATTTCATTTGTATCAATGAGAGAGGAATAAATTATAAAATACCCTAACCATTTATACTTTGAAAAAGTGAAAAAAATTTAAAGTAAAAATTTTTATTTGAACAGTTAAATTTTATATTTTAAAGATATCATTACTAAATTTTAAAACTCTATCTTTAGTCATTGGCTTCGTGAAGTAATCTGCTACGTTATCTTTAGTATTAACAAAGTTAATTTTAAAAGACTCGTTTACAACTAAGTTCCTTAAAATTCCACAACCCAAAAATCTTTTGACTTTTCCCAATTCTTTGATATCAAATTCTTTACTCAAAAATGAAACTGTATGGTCTATATCATTTTGTTGTTTCAAGAAAATTTTATCATTCAACTTTGCATAAAGATATGCGGACTTAATGTCCAGTTGAAAATGTTTCCATTTAAGCATGCAAACGAATATGGAGAAGAAAGCTCTGATTAAACTAAAATTAATCACAGGGCTAAACACTTCATCATATGAGTCCCCCTTTATCTGGGTATATCCTTGAGCTACTAGGCGAGCTTTGAATCGTTTAACATTTCCCCTTTCATCCTTCTTAATGGTATAAACCCATCTACTTCCTATAATTTTTTGTTGTGAGATGGGTGCAGGCACTAAGTCCCAGACACCCCTCTCTTGCATTGTAGCTATTTCATCATCCATGGCTTCTTGCCATTTATCGGACTGGGGAGATTCTATTGCCGATTTATAGCTCTTGGGTATCAAGATCTCAACATTGCTTGCTTCTGGTTTTCTTTTGATATCACTTACCCCCTTTTTCTCTCTAAAATTAAACATTTGCTGATCATAATGAATGTTAGCTTTTCCACAAAACTTTCTGACATCATTATGAGATCTCAGCCTTTTATTGTCACCTTTTACTGAGTAGTAAATATCCGTCCTACTCCCATCAGGCCTAGGTACTGCTTTCCGTATCCAGTCAATATCTGAGCAGGGTGTCAGACCAGAATCAGCAGGAGAGTCCTCATCCCCACTAGATTTACTAGTGTCACGGCTCTCACCTGCTTCTTCCTCTGACACTCCTCCTAAGCATTCTGATTCCGAGTCAATCGACTGAGTAACGTTCGATTTCCTCAAGGTGATTCCTTTAGGGTAATTAGGGCCCAGGACGCCTTCCGCTGCCACTCCTTCCTCAAACCTTACATTAGAAGTTTCCTCAACTTTCTTTTTACCCGCTATATAAATCCTATAGCCTTTGGTGCTTTCGGCATATCCGACCATTATTCCTATTTGGGCTCTCATATCCAACTTATTTCTAATTTGTTTGGCTGTGCCCACATAGGCTTTGCACCCGAAAACTTTGAGGTGAGCAACGGCTGGCTTCCTTCCATAATATAACTCGTGTGGAGTTTTGGTTTTGAATTTATGACATATTCTGTTCTTGGTGTGTGTAAAACACAAAATCGCTTCTGCCCACATTTTGTTATCAACCTTGCTTTGATCAAGCATAGCTTTCACACAATCTAGTGCAGTCAGATTAAATCTTTCAGAAACCCCGTTCTGTTCGGGTGTATATACATTTGACCTTTCCGATTTAATCCCCAATTTATTTAAGTATGCCTTGAACTGGTTGTGACAGAACTCCATACCATTGTCCGTACGGATACACAAAATCTTTTTGCCTAGCTGCCTTTCTTCCTTAGCTTGGAATTCCTTAAATATTTTAAACACCTCTGATTTTTGTTTCATTATATAAACAAACACTTTCCGGCTGAAGTCGTCAGTGATTGTCAAAAAGCATCTGTTTCCGCCCATTGGAGCTGTAGGTAAGGGACCACACACATCCATATGGAGTAATTGTAAAGGTTTAGTGGACCTTATCCTACCAATTGGCTTAAAAGAAATTCTCTTAGACTTTGCTAACTTACAGTGTGTACAGTTAATTTTTGCATATTTTAGTCTAGGGAGTCCATTAGCCGCGGAAACTTTACTTGTCTGATATAAATAATCAGAGTTAATGTGGCAATATCTCCTATGCCAGAGTTCTGTTTTATTCAAAACCTCAGAAACCGCACAACTTGGTTTCTCATTAACCTTTTCTTTTGACCTCGACTTCACCTCAGAGTTACATTTACTTTTATTTATTCTAGGCAAATTTTTCATTTTGTCAATACTGTTTTTCTTATTTAGGGGTTTTCTATCTTTCTTAGAATTTTTATCCCTACCCTGATCCTTTCCTTTAGTTTTACGGTCTTCAATATTGTTATTTGCAGTCTGAACTTCGTATTGAGGTTTTAAAAAATATAACCCTTCTTTTCGCTTAGCATAGAAGAATTTTTCTCCCTTTGGAGTGTAAAACCACAATACCCCATTAGCCCCTTTAAAAGTATACCCCTGTTCCTCAAGAACAGATGCGGCTAATAAGTTTCGTCTTAACTTAGGCGAAAACATTACATCAGACAAAACAATATTACTTCTTATGTTCTGAAACTGAACATACATTTTGACCGTACCGATAGCCTCAACTGGGCTCTCAATATCACCCACTGCTAGCGACATAGATGCACCTTTGCTTTCCTTAAATTTTGAGAATAAATTAATGTCATTGCAAAAGTGCCGCGTAGCAGCGGTGTCAATTACCCAGCTGAGTCTATCGCTAGGATCCTGCACAGTATTAGCTTCAACTCTAGCAGATGAATACAATTCAATTATATTTGAGCTAGACTTAAGAATAGGGCAATTATTCTTTACATGACCGGCCTTCTTACAAAAATAACATGGTCCTATGACCCTTTTAACTGGTTTAACACTTTTAAACACTTTGTTATTTTTACACTTTACATTTACATTACTCTGAGACAAGAATACAGATGAATTTTGACTTACATTGTTTCTATCACTACGGAGTTGCCGGATACGTCCTTCTTCCGCAGACAATTCATGTTGGATTTTCTCCAAAGTGAAATCTTTGTCCTCCCATCTGTAGATTAGCTGAACTATTCCTTGGAAGTCATCAGAGAGGTATCTTATGGCCTGGAATGCCACATAGACGCTTTCCACCGGGTGCTTGACGTCCTTCAATTTGGCGACCGCCTTCTTCAAACGCGTACAGAAGATATCCACCGGTTCATCTGGCTCCGGACGTAGGCTGAAGAACTCATCCAGTAAACGCACCAGATTGGCGCGAGTCGGCGCGTCGAAGTGCATATTTAACTTATAACACGCATCTGCCGGATCGTCGTTAATGTCAATTAACTCTTGGTAATCAGATGAAACATTCTGGAACAGGATTGCTAACGCGCGGTCCTTTCTTCGCATGTGATCTTCATAATCACGGCGTGACGTTTTTTCATCCACCGGTAACGCTGTTCGGTCTATAAATCCGAAACAGCCCTCTCCTTTAAGAGCGAATGAAACTTCATTCCTCCAAGTGACGTAATTGTCTCTAGTTAATGCAGTAATTTTATTTGCCTCCATGGCAAGGTGGCCTTTTGGAACTGAGCTGAACAGACCTTTTTGTTTACGCTTTCGTCGACATGCAAATGGCGCCGTCCGCGGCCCCCGTCGACAGGATTCGTTGGAACTCTAACACTTCTAAATTTTTAACGTTGTTATGGGGAGCACTGGCCCGTAACCTTTGACGGAAATATGTACCATATCCGTAAGTTATATGTTGAAAATTAACGTATAATTAAATTTCTGATGAAGCTGGTGATAGAATAACTATGAGCCACGAAATTCTGGTTCCACAACTTCGTTGAAAATTTAAAAACAGAGTGTTGCAGCTATAACAAACGTTAGATAGTAGTTGTACGAATACAAGTAGCAGTAGAAGTGTTAAATGAGAACAGTTCCAGTTTAAATCAAAATCACTTTTATTGAAGAGTGAATCCATTGTATTTGCTTACAGTATATATCATGAGAACAGGTAAGCAAAATAACCAAAGCATACTATTTACAAAACATGAGCACTACAGCTCATATGAAGGTTTTTCAGTGTAAGTTCCATGCCTAGACACGTTTCTGGTTTAAGTATTATTTACACAAATAAGTGGAAAAAAAGCATTTCACACTTACGTGACCACGTGCACTTTCCGACGCCACCACTAGCTGGGCACACGCTATGGCAAAACTTTAAACTTTCCGGATCAGCACTATAAAGTCCACAACACGGGAAACATGGTCTCCTTAACTGAGAACCATTAAAAACTACTAAGTTTAGTTTAAATATCCGCGTTCACCGATAAATACTTTATCGTAACTTTCGACAACATCGAAACATGACTTTACGAAGATCCGTCTGCCCGATCTAGATCCTTCTAGATCCTTCCATCGATCAGTATAAGCAAGCTATCCAACGAGCTTTCCAAGCGATCGATCCGTCGATCCCCTTTTAAAGCGATCTCACTTAAAACAAAGCGATCTACTTTAAACCAGAAAAGTGTCTAGCCTTTATATCCGAAGATGGGTGCGTTCCGGAACATAACCGTTGCCGGCAACGCCCTCTGGATATGCAAAACAGGATGCGTGAGCGGCGAGAAAGGTGATTTGCATGATCAGCCAAGTTCTGTCCACATCGCGATTCGTTCACGAGAACGGAATAATCATTTTAATAATGACGTCACGCTCCCGCGAAACGAGAATCGCGATGTAAACAAAACCAAGTTTCTAACAGGTGGTAGAGGAAGGAGGGTACGCACCCTGTGGATGACTTTCCCACTGGGTTCCGGTCTAAATTGGGTGAATAAAAAGAAGGTTATGGAGATTGTCGCGGAGGGCGCGGTAGCCCAGTGGTTGGCGCGCGGGAATTGCACTCGGTAGGCTAGGGTTCGATTGCCGCCACTGCCAAAACTGCTGCCATTTTCACGCGGAGTACGATCACGTTAAACATGTGGATCCGTAAGTCCTTCCGAGAGGTTGTTGGTAGAGGAAGGATGGTACGGACCCTGTGGATGCCTCCCCTACTGGGTTCCGGTCTAAATTGGGTGAATAAAAAGAAGGTTATGGAGATTGTCGCGGAGGGCGCGGTAGCCCAGTGGTTAGCGCGCGGGATTTGCACTAGGTAGGTCCGGGTTCGATTCCCGCCACTGCCAAAACTGCCGCCGTGTTCAGGCGGAGTACGATCACGTTAAACATGCGGGACCGTAAGTCCTTCCGAGAGGTTGGTGGTAGGGGAAGGAGGGTACGGTCCCTGTGGATGCCTCCCCCACTGAGTTCCTGTCTAAATTGGGTGGCACTTCCTGGTAGGTTGTTCCTTCTGGTAGGTCGCGCCAGCGAGTGTGCCACGGTCAGAATTTTCAAGGGTAGCGAACAGGCTGGTCGCCAAAGGCGGCTAGTCTTAAATAATAAAAGGCAATGTCTGTGTGTCTGTGTGTCTTATACACTATACGTTTCGCGACCGCGCGTCGGAGAGCTACAAAATTTGGCAATCGGAGACCCGGGGGGGGGAGGGAAGGGGACACGTGAAAACCGATTTTTAAAATTTTAATTATTTTTTTTTGTTATTTAATGTTTTATGCGATTTCGACCGTTTTTTGTCATTTTTGCCCTTTTTTTCCCACGATCCGGACATCGTAGGAAAAAACAAATCACACCATCGGAAAGAGCTGACAATTGCGAGTAAAAATATATCAATTTCAAATCTGAATTTCTATTTCTAATATTTTTTAAAGATTTTAAAACAAAAGTCACTTTTTGCTCAAGAAAAGTATTTTTGGTTTTTAAATTCTCGCATAGTAAAAAGTACTCATAATTTCGACTAATAATTTACATTTTTAGAAAGGTCAAACATCTGGCATTCTTACAAGACCAATCTGGTCAGGAAATATTCCGTATTGCCCACAGGATCGGGATTTTAAAAGTTTCCGAATTTCAATTTCTCGGCGTTCCGCTCGGCGTGCCGCTTCTTAACCGGCGTTTCTCCCCCGCAGAAGGAGGGAAGGTGGTGGGTGGGGACGTCAAGGTGGAGGTTGTTGGAAACTTGGTTCTGTTTTCGTCGCGATTCTCGTTATCGCGAGAACGTGTTTACATTTTTAGAATGGTTCTACCGTTCTCGTGAACGACTCGTGACGGGAACAGAACATGCCATTCATGCAAATCGCCATCTCGCCGCGCGCGCATCCTGATTTGCATATAGTGAGGGCGCTGCCGTCAACGGTTGTGTTCCGGAGCGTACCCATCACAGTGTATATATGATAGGACACATTCTCAGTTATTCAGACTTTGCAGGACTTAGTCAGAGAGAGTCCGACAGACCTTGACAGACCTTAGTGATCTCGGAGTTTAGTCAGTGAGACTCTCAGACCATGTAGTAGACATGAAAGACCTTTATGGAAGGCAGACCTTGATCGGTAGAGAGTAGTCTAACTTCTAAAGCCATGACGTGTGACCTGATGATGGTGGCTTCATTAACGTACACGGCATGTGTGGTACAGTAGCTGTTTTTCTACTTACCGATGTTATAGTAACTGAGAGTGTGTGCCTAGTCATAGACTGTTTAAAACCTTTTTCATGAGCTTGCTAGCTCATTGTATATAGTTTTGCTTTGCAACGAATGTTACAGTGTTTTTATTTTGTAACTTCATCTGATGCAATGGATCTCACAACAAATAAATTGTGTTTGTGTTTAACGAGCTTGTTTTCTTGAGAAAACACATCACTACTGCATATCATCTGCTACAAAATTTTCTTTACCAGCACTTCAGATATGGATATGGCCAAACACTGCTAAATCTGCAAATGACTTTCAAATTTTTCTAGTCAAGTCGCTCAGCTAACACAGCAATAGCAGCCGACATTTGGTTATGGGCCCGTAGTATGTCAAGGCCATAACTTTTACCCGTGATAAAGCAGCAGTGAAGAGTTGTGAATTCCATCGACGGGGGCCGCGACCGGCGCCATTTGCATCAAGCAGAAAGGTAAACAACGCACTCTAGTCACAGTTAAAGACTATGGCGGTGAGCAACGGCATAGAAGCGTTAAACAGGGACAATTACGTCACCTGGCGTAATGAAATTTCATTTATCCTGAAAGGAGAAGGATGTTACGGCCACATCAACCGTACTGCATTACCAGTCGACGAATCTACGTCACGCCGCGAGCGAGAGGAGTACATGCGCAGCAGCGACCGCGCACTTTCCATCCTGTTTCGAAATATCTCGGCGGAGTACAGAGAACTGCTCGACATCGACGACAGCCCGGCGGACGCGTGGGAGAAGTTGGAGGCGCATTTTGAGGCCCCAACGCGCGCTAATTTAGTTCATCTGTTGGACGAGTTTTTCAGTCTACGCCCGGAAATCGAGGAGCCCATCGACATATTCTGTACGAGGATAAGGAAAGCTGTCACCAAGCTCAAGAACGTGAATCACCCCGTGGAGGATGTGTACGTGGCATTCCAAGCCATCCGGTATCTCCCAGCCCAGTACCAGAGTATCATCCAAATCATTTATCGCTGGAGCGATACTGATTTTAAATTGGATAAAATTCAGAAAGAACTGTCTCTGGAGGAGGGCAGGATTAGACAGTTGAGGAAGGATCATGACAATAATAATGTAAGTTCCAATTCATCTGTATATTTTTCAAATGTTAACGCTAAATGCAAAAATGTTACCAAAGTTAAAAAGTCTATTAAGGTCATAGGACCATGTTTTATGTGTAATAAAAATGGTCATGTAAAGGCACAATGCCCAAAATTGAAAAAGATGACTAGCTCTAGTATTATTGAAGTATTTTCAAATATAAATGTAGAAGCTAATATTGTTGATAATCCTGACAATAGGCTCAGCTGGGTGATTGACACCGCTGCTACGCGACACTTTTGTAATGATGTTAAAATGTTTTCAAAATTTGATAAATGTAAGGATACATCTATGTCGCTAGCAGTGGGTGATATGGAAAGCCCAGTTGAGGCTATTGGAACGGTGAACATGTATGTTAAATTTAAAGATCATACAAATAATATTGTGTTACAAAATGTTATGTATTCACCAAAATTACGGCGTAACTTGTTGGCCGCATCTGTATTAGAAGAGCAGGGCTATTCTTTTAGTGCAGCCAAAGATGTTCTATGGTTTAAGACTCCTGAGGGAGAAAATTTCTTTTACGCTAAACGTAAAGAAGGATTGTATTTCTTAAAACCACAGTACTCAACTAAAAGTTTAAATAGTAGTGTTGAGGGCCGTAAAGGAGATCAGGATAGGGACAAAAATTCTAAACAGGTTAGAAAAACCCCTGCAACAAATAGTCAAAGTCAAAACAAAATTAGGCCTAACTTGAATAAAAGGAAAAACAAATCTGATTTAAAATCAAAGTCAAATAAAATTAGTGGTTCAACAGTTGAAATTCTGAACAAAACTGAATTATGGCATAGAAGATATGGCCATATTAACTCAGACTACTTGCACCAAACAAGTAAAGTTTCCGCGGCAAACGGACTCCCAAAATTAAAATATGCAAAAGTAAATTGCATTCATTGCAAACTTGCAAAATCTAAAAGAGTTTCGTACAAACCAATAGGCAGGATTAGATCTACAGAACCTTTGCAATTACTGCACATGGACGTTTGTGGTCCAATGCCTGTAGCTTCATTGGGGGGAAACAAATACTTCTTGACTATTACAGACGATTTTAGCCGCAAGGTGTTTGTTTTTATTTTAAAACAAAAATCAGATGTGTTCAAAGTTTTTCAGGATTTTCAAGCTTGTCAGGAGAGACAATTAGGCAAAAAGATTTTGTGCATCCGTACTGATAACGGCATGGAATTTTGTCACGGTCAATTTAAAGCTTTTTTGAAAAAGTTAGGGATTAAGCATGAACGATCTAACACTTATACACCCGAACAAAACGGGGTATCTGAAAGATTCAACCTGACAGCGTTAGATTGTGTCAAGGCAATGCTTAATCAAAGCAAAGTTGGTGACAAAATGTGGGCAGAGGCAATCCTATGTTTTACTTATACAAAGAACAGGATTTGCCATAAATTTAAAGTTAAAACTCCACACGAATTGTACTATGGGAAGAAGCCTGCTGTATCCCATCTCAGAGTTTTTGGATGTAAGGCTTATGCTGGTAAGATCATGCCGGATGTAAGAACATGCGGGACCGTAAGTCCTTCCGAGAGGTTGGTGGTAGGGGAAGGAGGGTACGGTCCCTGTGGATGCCTCCCCCACTGAGTTCCTGTCTAAATTGGGTGGCACTTCCTGGTAGGTTGTTCCTTCTGGTAGGTCGCGCCAGCGAGTGTGCCACGGTCAGAATTTTCAAGGGTAGCGAACAGGCTGGTCGCCAAAGGCGGCTAGTCTTAAATAATAAAAGGCAATGTCTGTGTGTCTGTGTGTCTTATACACTATACGTTTCGCGACCGCGCGTCGGAGAGCTACAAAATTTGGCAATCGGAGACCCGGGGGGGGGAGGGAAGGGGACACGTGAAAACCGATTTTTAAAATTTTAATTATTTTTTTTTGTTATTTAATGTTTTATGCGATTTCGACCGTTTTTTGTCATTTTTGCCCTTTTTTTCCCACGATCCGGACATCGTAGGAAAAAACAAATCACACCATCGGAAAGAGCTGACAATTGCGAGTAAAAATATATCAATTTCAAATCTGAATTTCTATTTCTAATATTTTTTAAAGATTTTAAAACAAAAGTCACTTTTTGCTCAAGAAAAGTATTTTTGGTTTTTAAATTCTCGCATAGTAAAAAGTACTCATAATTTCGACTAATAATTTACATTTTTAGAAAGGTCAAACATCTGGCATTCTTACAAGACCAATCTGGTCAGGAAATATTCCGTATTGCCCACAGGATCGGGATTTTAAAAGTTTCCGAATTTCAATTTCTCGGCGTTCCGCTCGGCGTGCCGCTTCTTAACCGGCGTTTCTCCCCCGCAGAAGGAGGGAAGGTGGTGGGTGGGGACGTCAAGGTGGAGGTGACGTCACGGTTCTGAATAGAGCTCCTTTACTCCATATAAATTATTATATTTATATTTTAAATGATGGAACGATATGGATTTTTTAAATGTATATTTTAACTTTTGGATATTTTAAATGATGGAACAATGAAACAATGGAATGAGGATGATGGAATTAAGCATATGGTCATTTTAAATTGCAAATTAGCGCGCGGGAAGTTAGCGGTAGGCCCGGGTTCGATTCCCGCCACTGCCAAAACTGCCGCCGTGTTTATGTGGAATACGATCACGTTAAATATGTGGGTCCGTAAGTCCTTCCGAGAGGTTGGTGGTAGGGGAAGGAGGATACTGTTGGAAATAATCAATACATCGCGATTCACGTTCCCGTGAACGGGCGTTTATGCAAATTTAATATGAACGACTCTTCCCGTTCACCGGCGTGAACCGTGACGTTTTTCAACATGAGGTTTCATGCAAATCAGTTCTCAATGCGTACGCATCTGATTTGCATATCCGGGGGCGTTTCCGGAACTGTCCATTCTCGGATATATAGGGCAGAGGTTTCTTGAAGCAATGAGGTCGAGGGGTCGATCGAGATCAGACAGATCGATCGGATCAGACGTCTGAAGAAGTCAGACGAGATAGACACTGATGGTCTGATGCAGGCAGACAGAAATGTTTTTGACAGAAGCACTGCGGAATATCTTTTGACGACGGTTAATAGTCGAAACGGATGCAGATGTGGTCAGTTTGGACCAGCATGTATTGAACGTTAAATTTACTTACAAACGTTCGGAAGCCGCTTTAAATATTTTCCTGATGTTATATCCTTTGGTTTCCCTTTGCCAAGTGTGATATCTTCGATGGTGGCTGAAATATACGCAACTGATAGAGGTAGTATAGTAACTTACTACCAAATGCTTCAAGGAATCTCTGTCTAGTCATTTACAACTAAAAATCTTTTGTACATAGTATATTTTTGATGTTTTACGGCATGGAAAATTACCAGGTACGTGTAATATGCCGAGTTGTGTTTTTCACCAAATAAAGTGAACGAAGTTTTTCTTTAAAACTGGACTTGTGTACTTTCATGACCCAGCCAACACTTATTGACTCTGACAGTGCGTGCTTTGCTATCTTCAAATTTTAAATTTCCCAAGATATTGGATATTTTAAATGATGGATATTTTAAATGATGGAACAATGAAACAATGGAATGAGGATGATGGAATTAAGCATATGGTCATTTTAAATTGCAAATTAGCGCGCGGGAAGTTAGCGGTATGCCCGGGTTCGATTCCCGCCACTGCCAAAACTGCTGCCGTGTTTATGTGGAATACGATCACGTTAAATATGTGGGTCCGTAAGTCCTTCCGAGAGGTTGGTAGTAGGGGAAGGAGGATACGGCCCCTGTGGATGCCTCCCCCACTGGGTTCCCGTCCAAATTGGGTGAATATATAGAAAGTTATGGAGATTGTCGCGGAGGGCGCGGCAGCCCAGTGGTTAGCGCGCAAGATTTGCACTCAGTAGTGTTAGAAACTTTGTTTTGTTTACATCGCGATTCTCGTTTCGCGGGAGCGTGACGTCATTATTAAAATGATTATTCCGTTCTCGTGAACGAATCGCGATGTGGACAAAACTTGGCTGATCATGCAAATCACCTTTCTCGCCGCTCACGCATCCTGTTTTGCATATCCAGAGGGCGTTGCCGGCAACGGTTATGTTCCGGAACGCACCCATCTTCGGGTATAAAGGCTAGACACTTTTCTGGTTTTCAGTCAGATTGGTTTGAAGTAGATCGTTTTTGATCGACGGATCGATCGCTTGGAAAGCTCGTTGGATAGCTTGCTTATACTGATCGATGGAAGGATCTAGAAGGATCTAGATCGGGCAGACGGATCTTCGTAAAGTCATGTTTCGATGTTGTCGAAAGTTACGATAAAGTGTTTATCGGTGAACGCGGATATTTAAACTAAACTTAGTAGTTTTGATGGTTCTCAGTTAAGGAGACCATGTTTCCCGTGTTGTGGACTTTATAGTGCTGATCCGGAAAGTTTAAAGTTTTGCCATAGCGTGTGCCCAGCTAGTGGTGGCATCGGAAAGTGCACGTGGTCACGTAAGTGTGAAATGCTTTTATTCCACTTACTTGTGTAAATAATACGTTAACCAGAAACGTGTCTAGGCATGGAACTTACACTGAAAAACCTTCATATGAGCTGTAGTGCTCATGTTTTGTAAATAGTATGCTTTGGTTATTTGGCTTACCTGTTTTCATGATATTGTCATGTCGCAAATCTGCGCCATGAGCCTTTTTGTATTTTCTGAAAGAGAAACATCCTTCTCTCCGTTCGTGCCAGTACAGTGTTTTTACTAACACTTGTTTCCATTGAAATTACATTAAAAAGCGCATTTCGTCGAGAAGGCGTTGGAATGTCTGGACTTAGTGTCTGGCCGTGGAGCGTGACGTGTTGGCTGTGTTGTTGCTGTGTGTGCGCGCTGTCCAATCAGGAAGAGGCGCATTTTTTGCGGAGGAGAACTTGCGTGGGCTCAGAGGACCCAGGTTTCGCTCTTCGAGCTGGAGATCCCGAGGATGGAAGACGCTGGGGAAATTTGTCGAAAGACTTGAACAAAGGCTTTTGGCCAAAATGGCTTGCCGTTCATCTGGAGCTGAAGAAGAGGAGCCTGGAACTTTTCATTAATAATCCTGATGCAAATCTATTCTAAATTATATTTTTTTATTCCAGGAATTATTCCGACGACGACTCTGGAAATTGAGATGGGTGATCGCGGTTTTGTTCAGTTCGAAGCATTGTATTCGGAAGTTCGGTTTCTAAAGATCTTGGAATTTACGTTGGAAATTCGCCCTGTGAACTTTTGAATCCCCGGCTCAAACCGTGATAGCTTGAGGTGAATCTGAGCTACAAATTTTTGTAAACTTGTATCAAGGTAAATTTTCTTTTCCGGAAACAATGTTTCCGAAGCGGTACTGGCATGATGAAATTAAATTCAATAATTAAAATGGCTCTTATTGAAATATTTAAAGTTAAATTAGAAATGATTTAAGATCATATGATTATGAATAATTTAATTATTTGAATGCTATATATTTTTACCAGAGCAATTGGTTTCTTGGATATGTCTAATATAAGTGAAGCTCTGAAGGTTAATTATTATGTGAAAGTTAAAATACTCATATTGAATTCTTCGAAAAATCTAAAATAAATCAATATTTAAGTTGTGTGAAAAAGAGCCTATTTATTTGTGTCTGTATATTCACTTTACTCACTGTACTTCATTTAGGATTAATTCTCCTAAACTGGGAACTCCTTTAAATCTTGAACCTGGTGTTTTTGCTGATAAATTTTTGAGACTAGATATGTTAAATATATGTCTTTTGGCCTTTTGAAATTTCAATCACGAAGTTGTGGGTGGTGGAGTCGGTAGGTGCTGTTTGTACTGACCCAGCTCCCACAAATTGGTGCCGTATCCCTTTCCCAGAGTATTACAGTGAGTGAAGTATAAATTTATGAAAGAGTGCAAATTTTTTATTGTGTAAAAAATATTGCAGTACTAATATGTCGAAGTAAGTAAAAAAATTATTTTGTGGTGCAAAATATTTGAGTTAATGGGCATGAAAATTTTTGTTTATGTGTCATATGGTAAATAAGTGCAAAAGCACATAAGCCCAGATGCACCAGAGTATTATTTGCATGATTTAATTTGCATATTACATGTTGAAATTGTGTTACATATATATTTTGAGGTACTTGACATACATAAATACAGAGTTCTATATGATATATGAGTAAATTGAAATTTCCAAATACACACAAAGTTTTATGTGATAAATGTAAATTTAAAAATTTCGAGAACACATACATTAACTTAAGTGCACACATATTGGTGAAAAAGTGATTACAAAAATTCTGTGCACATGCAAAAGTGATTCGAAGTTCATGATAATGAACAAAAAGTGAAAAAGTTGCACGTTGTGTTTTTCAGTGCTCTGTTTACACATAAATAAGTGATTTAAACAAAAGTGAAACCAATTTTCCACAATAAACTGTGCTTCGTGATAAATTTGAATTTTTTTTTGGTGAAAAACCTTGTGCTAAAATGCCTAAATCTAGAAATACGAGAGCAAGCAGGAGTAGAGACTCTTCTGCTCAACCAAGTGTGTCCAACCACCGTATCCCTTCGGTGTCTCCACCACGACTTTCTCCAAATGCTGGCAGATCGGCTTCCGCTGTCAGAGACTCTAACAAAATGAAAATTGGAGTTGGATCTCAGTTCCTTGGATCCATTCCAAGTTTTGCTGGTAATGCGGGTGAATCTTTTTAGGACTTTTTGGAGAAATTCTCTCTTGTCGCTGAACACGCCGAATGGACAAATAAAGACAGAATTTTCGTTCTGAAGTTGAAATTGTCTGGTAGGGCAGAAAGACTGATAAAATCAATTCCTAAATTAAACCAAAGCACGAATTTTTCAGAATTAGTGAATACACTCAAGGACAATTTTACAAAAAAAGAAAATATTGCCAAGAACGTTGCCGCACTAGTAAATTGCAAGCAAATGACGAACGAGAGTGTTCGTGATTATGCAAATCGAATAGAGGCAGAATCATATGTTGCTTTTCCGCAAGATGTTGTGTCTGATAATGAAGATTCCTTGAGAACTGCTATTTTGATCAACTCATTCAAGAAAGGGTTGAAGATTAGCATTCGAAAGTCTGTCTTATCTGCAAACCCACAGTCATTTGAAGCTGCAAAAGAAATTGCCATTCTGGAAGAAGAAGTGCAGAATGAAGAGCTGGAAGAAATGTCAGAGGACGTAAATACTGTAAGAACTGAAAATGACCCTAATCATGAAATTGAAGAGTTGAAGAATGAATTAAATTTAAAGAAGAAGGAATTTGAGAAATTAAGAAGAAAATTTTGTGAAAATTCAGAGAAGAGGAAGAAAAGACTGAATGAAATAAGAGAAGATCTGGAAAAGAGCAATTCCAGTTTTGAAGAATCTTTCCTGGATACGCCCTCTACAAGCAGATACAATGAAAATGAATTGGAAGAGGAAGATTGGGAAGATATTCCAGTAAAGAAGAAACATAAACCATCAACATCTTTCAGAACTTCTACACCATCCAGGAGATCTGAAAATAGAAACCGTTCCAGTCAAAGAAGAATTCCAGTTGCCTCACAGGAAGAAGAGTGGTACGTTAAAAGTCCATATCAAAATTATTCTCCAAGAAAAAATTCCTTATTCTTTAGAAGACCTTTTCGTAACAGTTCATATAGAAATTCAAATGTCCAAAGAAGATATTTTTCAAATTTTAGAAATTCCTTTGATAATTATAAATCACAAAACTTCAATAATTTTGGATATAGAAGAAATAACAGATATTTTAATAATAGATTTGGTAATAGAAGGCAATTTAGAAGACAAAACTTTAGAACACAAAATTTTCAATCTCCACTAGTTAATAGACGAAATTCTGAAGTTAGTTTTATGACGGAAATCGAGGATCCTTGCCAAAACAATTTTCCTATTATTCAAGTTTTTGTTGAAGATGTTAAATTGAATGCATTAATCGACACTGGAAGTTCTATAAACATTATCTATAGTGATGCTTTACACAAAATCAATCCGAGAAAAGTACAATTAAAGCATACATCCACTATTTTGAGAGGAATTGGAAGTCAAAATATTTTGGTTGAGAGAAAAGCTTCTTTTCCCATTATTATTGGAAATGAAAGAGATATGATTGAATGCTGCATTTTAAATACACCTGCCCCAGGAAGGTACAACATGATTTTGGGAAATACATTTCTACATGAGAAACAAGTGACAATTACTTATAGACATAAACGTGTGAATTTTTTGTACTGTAGTATTCCCTTTACTGAATTTACCGAATCACAAAGTTTTACTGTGATTTCTGATGATGTACAATTTAAACCAGTCGAGAGTTATGCAATAAGCCATGATTTTGACAGAAGAAATTACAATTTTACAAATGATGTAGATTATAGATTCAAAGACACAAATTTTTCAAGAAATTATGAAAATAAGTGTAATAATGGATATTTATTTGAACAAAACAATTTTCACAATGAATTTAGAGACGTTGATTTTAGAAATTTTGATGCAAATGGAAATGAAAGGTCAAATTATGAATGTGAAAATGATTTACATGAAAGACAAATGAATGACAATGTACATACAGACAGATTTTTGACAAAAGACAATACCAGTAACAATGAAATATTTCAGACAGATTGTGATAAACATGATGAAGGAAGTTCACAACAAAATCAGGAAATAGGGATTGCCAAAGCTTTCAACAAATGTGTTCTAAAACCATTTTCGGAAACTTTTATTAAATTAAAAAGAAATTACAAAATTGAAAAAGACACGACAGTTTTGCTTGAACCTATCAATAATAAAGAATTTTCTGCAAACAAAATTTTCGTAGCCAGAAGTATCCACAAAATTCCTGAAAATGACTTTTTGTATGCAAAAGTTGCAAATCCATCTGAAAAAGTTGTTTATATTAACAAAGGTATGAAATTGGGAACTTTCGAAAACATCCATGAATCTGATATTGACATAAATAATAGAGTTGACATTGAAAACGGTATTGAAGAAAATGAAACATTTGATGCATGGGGAGGACATTTTGATTTAAAACATATGAATTATACACAAAAAACTTTGCTTTTGAAATTACTAAGTAAATATAAACATGTGTTTGCCAAGAATATGAAAGAATTGTCTGGATGTGACACTATTTTGCACGAAATTAATCTGGAGTCTGATATACCTGTTAGGCAAAAGCCATACCGCATTCCACACAATTTACAGAAAGAACTTTCGCGCCAGGTGAATGAATTGCTGGATGCCAAAATCATTCAACCAAGCACTTCGCCTTACAATACTCCAGTGCTTTTTGTTAAGAAACCTGATGGAAGTTACCGTTTGGTAGCGGATTTTCGAAAGCTCAATAAGATCACTATTGTTGAGAACTATCCGATTCCAAATATATCGGAATTAATCGATAACTTGTCTGGAGCCTTGTATTTCTCTACCCTGGATCTAACCAGTGGATTTTACCAATTGTGTTTACATCCTGATGATTATCCAAAGACTTCTTTTTCAACACCTGATGGCCACTTTGAATGGACCAGAACCCCATTCGGTCTTAAGAATGCGCCTGCATCCTTTCAGAGACTGATGTCTCTGGTGCTGGCTGGCATATCTGGAATTTACATAGATGACATTATAGTTGCTTCAAGAACATTCGAAGAACATTTGAAAAAACTAGAAGAGATTTTTGTAAGATTAAGTAAACATGGTCTTAAATTGAAACCAAGTAAATGCCATTTTTTCAGAAAAACAATTAAGTATCTTGGATTTTTGGTATCAAATGGAAAAGTACAACCTGATACTCATAATTTGGAAGTTGTAGAGAAATTCAAAATTCCTAAATCAATTAAGAATGTGAGACAATTTCTTGGACTCACCGGATTCTATAGAAAATTCATAAAAGACTATGCTGAACTGACTTTGCCATTAACAGAATTATTGAAAACTAAGAATAATGAAAGCAAAAAGAAATTTATTTGGACTAATGAAGCTCAAAAATCTTTTGAAATTCTAAAAGGAAAACTTTTGTCAAAACCAATTTTGACACTTCCAGATTTTAGAAAACCATTTATTTTACATACTGACGCATCAAATCACTCTTTAGGTAGCTATTTGTCTCAAGAAGATGAAAATAAAATTTTGCACCCAATATCTTACGCAAGCAGAAAGCTTAGCGAAGCAGAATGTAAATACAGTGTTGTCGAAAGAGAAGCATTAGCTGTTGTTTGGGCTACAAACTATTATAAACACTATTTAATTGGAAAACCTTTCACAATTTTTTGTGACCAGAAGTCACTAACATTCGTATTTAAATTAAAAGATCCTACATCTAGATTGGCTAGATGGATTGCATCCTTATCACAATTTGATTATCAAATAGTACATAAACCAGGAAAAGCAAATGTTGTTGCTGATTATATGTCAAGAAATGTAGATGAATGTACAAATACTATTGACAATATTCCACAAAGATTTGTGTCACAATATAAAGTTATAAATCAAAATATTAATCAGAATTTTCCAAGTGTAAATCAAAATTCTCAGAGTTCTAATAATGTAAACAATACTAATAGTAGCAATAGAAGAGAATCAGAAGTCAATTTGAATCCAGCAAATACAAATGAAGAAAATGAAATTTGTGCTGTTAATAATAATGAAAGTGAAATTCAAAGTGAAAATAATATACAAATTGGTCAATTGGAACAAACATTTACTTGTCCTACCTTGCTCATAAGAATTAAGAATGCTCAAAAATCTGACCCAAGGTGCAATAAAATTATAGATCTCTTAGATAAAAACATAAAACCTTACCCACAGACTTTGGTATTTTTTAGAAAAGATGATATCCTGTGGTGTACTCACAAACACCCAAAGCGTAGACATCAAGAACAAGAAAGAGTTGTTGTTCCGCAAGAACTTGTGTCTGAAATTTTATGGCTGCATCATGATTGCCCTACTTACGCACATTGTGGATTTAGAAGAACTTTAGCTTCTGTAAGTAGAAAATATTTTTGGCAGGGAATGTATTCCCAAACACAAAATTATGTTGCATCATGCGAAATTTGTGTGGTAAATCGTGGTTTTAGAAATAACAAAGCACCCATACAAAGATTTTCAAGATCCACATATCCATTTGAGCGTATCGCCATGGATTGCGTTGGACCATTACCTATATCAAGATCTGGAAATAAATTCATACTTGTCATAACTGATTATTTTACAAGATGGCCTGAAGCATATCCCTTGGCTTCAATTAAAACTGAAGACATTTTAAGTTGCTTAGAGCACTACATGGCTCAGCATGGTATACCTAAATTCATCGTCTCGGATCAAGGGACGAATTTTGTTTCTAGAACAGCAAGATGTTTCTATAAGAAATTAGGAATAATAAAGAATACTACTACTGCCTACATGCCATCTGTAGACGGTTGTGTTGAAAGATTAAATGGTACTTTGGTCAGATCCTTGAAAAATATTGCATATAACGATAAAGATAATTGGGACAATCTGATACATTTTGCTTTATTAGCACATAGAAATGCCATACATGCTTCTACGGGTGAATCGCCTGCTTATTTACTCTATGGTAGAGATTTAACAGTTCCAAATACTTTGATCGCTGGATTTAAACCTCCGACATATGAATCAACATATGATTATGGAGAAGACATGAGATTCCGACTTAAAAGAACATATGATGTAGTAAAAAGTAACTTAGAAAAAGCTGAAAATTCACAAATTTTACAACAGCATAAGAAAGCGAAGATGCCCAATATTAAAGTTGGTGATTTAGTGTATCTTTACACTCCCTTTTTACCTCAAGGCCAGTCAAGAAAACTGAGCTCTTTTAATAAAGGTCCTTTTAAAGTGATAAAACAAACATCTGCAGTGAATTTCTTAATCAGACATGTAATGAATCCCAAAAATGAACAACTGGTTCATGTGAACAGACTGACTCTTTTACCTCCAAGAAGAGAGGAATTGCAAAAGTTTTCAAAACAAACTCATGAAAGTCAAAAATTGAACTCTAAGACAAATAAACTTACTCCTGTGATCACCGCTGAGAAAGACTCTGTGAAACTAAAATCTTGTTTAACAAGATCTGGAGATAAATCTCAAAACAAAAAAACTGTGAAACGAGTAAGATTTAATTTGCCAAATAAAAGGGTAAATGAAAATGCTGTTCAGGCTAGATCAAATTTTCGTGCAGATCAAAATCAACAATATGTTCAGAGAAATAATTCAAATAACTTTGATAATAGAGGAAATGGAAGAATCATTTACAACAATAACTTTAGAAATAGTTATATACCACACCAAAATCAGTATTACATGACAAACAGAAATACACGTACACCATATAATCTTAGAAATAAAAGATTTTCACAATATTAAATTTTAATTGAGTTCACAATTTTACAGAAATTAAATTTTGCAAGAAAAGATTTCATTTTAAGTTAAAGTTTATACTTGTTTAAGTTTATATTTCAATATTGTCTTTTAAAATAGAATTTATGGAAAAAAATTGTTGTGATTTTAAAAATTTATTGGAAATCTTGCATTTAAGTAAAAAAAGTAAATAAGAAAAAGTAATTGATTTGTGAACTATAATTTATGAATGTTTATATCATAATTTTAATAATAAGTAAATTTGTTAATTGACTCTCCTTGGACTTTAAAATTTTTTCGAGAGTCCTGTCTTGATTGACTTTGATTATATTGATGTGTTGTAATGTAAAAAAATGTTTGACTATTTGTTTAAGTTTATTAATGAAAATAATTTAAATGGTGGTGGTAATTTGTTGTCCCCTAAGTAAAAGGGAGGAAATTTTGAATTCTGAAAGAAATTTTGAACTTTGGAAAAAGTAAATGATTTATTAAAATAAAATTGAAATTAAAGGTGAAATTAATATAAAGTAATTGAAATAATTTAAGTGATTTGAATTTGAAAATGAAAAGTTTGAATTTGAAAATTTTTGAAAATTTAATGAAATTTTTTTTTGAAGATCAAAAGTAAATGATCTCTTTTGAAAAATGTTTTTGAAACTTTGTTGCTGAGAGAGGTGAAATTTTTGGCTGATGTGTTGTTGAAATTCTGTTCTCTTGAAATTCCATTTCACATTATTGTTTTTTTTGACCAGCAGTTTTCAAACATCTACACAAATTTCAGTTAGACATCATATTTTATGCTGCAACCCCTTTTCTGAAAGCTGGCTGGTGGACGCAAACATGGACATATTTACATTGGAGCACAGATGAAGAAGCAGCTTAGCAAATTAATTGTCCGAACTTTTGTGGCAGGACTGGAGTCCTGGACGACAACTTGCTCCGAGCCTACCTAGGAGGGTTGTGATTGGCCAGGTGGGAAACTGGTGAAGCTATGAGGATGATGATGATGATGAAGAAGATGATGATGATGGGATCAGCACAAGCTGCCCAAAAATTTTGATGATATCCGTGCTTCTGAGGCATGTCCTGGCGTCCTGTTTCTGCTGCAATCGCTTCCTGCACGCGAGTATTTTTTTTTCTTTTTTCTACACCTCCCTTTTTCTATATTGGCAACTCGTTAGTCCCCGCTGAGTTACTCTTGTGATGTGTTCCTGCTCTTTTACATAACTGACGTGAATTTCAGGAGAAAGTTCTCTTCTTCTCTCTCTCTCTCTCAGTAGACAAATATATATAAATGTAAATTTTTCTTTTGTGACATGAAATGGTCACTTGTTGAGTTATTTCAGAGATTTGTTAAAACTAAAGTAAATTGAAATTTTAAGATAAATTAAATAATGTAAATATAAATGAATAATTTAAAGTAAATTATGAAAGTGTGTCAGAATGAGAAAATTCTGAATTGTCTTGATGACAAAAATAAGTTGAATTAAAGTTAATGTTGAAATTGTTGAATAAATGATAAAAAGTTGAAATGATGAAAAATTGGAAAGTAAATGTAATTTAAAGTTAATATGTTGAATTTGAAAGTAATTTAATGTGAAAGTAAGATTTTAATGAAAGTTTTGAAATTAAAAATTGAAATTGGAAAATGTAAATGTTGAAAGTGACCTTGTTCTCAAATAGTGAGACAAATTTTTGAATGAGTAAAAGAATCTCATTACTTGAATATGACAAATTTAAATTAAAATTAATTTTCAAAATATTTAATCTTTTGATGGAAAATTAAGAATTGTCTTGTGTCACTTGTGTGTTTGAAAGTGACAAGTGTTTGAATTTTTGAAATTTTCGAATTGTTTATATTGTTAAGTTTGTAAATTCATATCATATCATATTTTATTTTCGTATCACCTGGTTGATCTCAATGTTGTCGATTGAGATATTGTGTTGTCAGGCAAAGTGCCTTGACAAATTTAGTGTAATTTAAATGTGAATTTTTGTAAAGGTTCCTTTAAGATGTGGTGACGCCTTGTCATCCTTTTGGTTTGCTTTTGGTCCTTTCCTGTGGTGATGAGTGGCTTGGCCAGTCATTCAGATCTACAGTGCTGTTGTTTTGAGAATCGTGACGTACGCACCCTTCTCGCCCAAAATTTTTGTTTTAAATTATTTTACACTTACAGGTTCCTAAGATTCTTTGTAAATTTTTGTAATTTTGTGTTGTGTGTTTTTGTGTGAGAGAAAAATTTTCCTCACTATGTTCTGAAAATTTTTGCCTCCCAGAAGGGGAGAGCTGTCATGTCGCAAATCTGCGCCATGAGCCTTTTTGTATTTTCTGAAAGAGAAACATCCTTCTCTCCGTTCGTGCCAGTACAGTGTTTTTACTAACACTTGTTTCCATTGAAATTACATTAAAAAGCGCATTTCGTCGAGAAGGCGTTGGAATGTCTGGACTTAGTGTCTGGCCGTGGAGCGTGACGTGTTGGCTGTGTTGTTGCTGTGTGTGCGCGCTGTCCAATCAGGAAGAGGCGCATTTTTTGCGGAGGAGAACTTGCGTGGGCTCAGAGGACCCAGGTTTCGCTCTTCGAGCTGGAGATCCCGAGGATGGAAGACGCTGGGGAAATTTGTCGAAAGACTTGAACAAAGGCTTTTGGCCAAAATGGCTTGCCGTTCATCTGGAGCTGAAGAAGAGGAGCCTGGAACTTTTCATTAATAATCCTGATGCAAATCTATTCTAAATTATATTTTTTTATTCCAGGAATTATTCCGACGACGACTCTGGAAATTGAGATGGGTGATCGCGGTTTTGTTCAGTTCGAAGCATTGTATTCGGAAGTTCGGTTTCTAAAGATCTTGGAATTTACGTTGGAAATTCGCCCTGTGAACTTTTGAATCCCCGGCTCAAACCGTGATAGCTTGAGGTGAATCTGAGCTACAAATTTTTGTAAACTTGTATCAAGGTAAATTTTCTTTTCCGGAAACAATGTTTCCGAAGCGGTACTGGCATGATGAAATTAAATTCAATAATTAAAATGGCTCTTATTGAAATATTTAAAGTTAAATTAGAAATGATTTAAGATCATATGATTATGAATAATTTAATTATTTGAATGCTATATATTTTTACCAGAGCAATTGGTTTCTTGGATATGTCTAATATAAGTGAAGCTCTGAAGGTTAATTATTATGTGAAAGTTAAAATACTCATATTGAATTCTTCGAAAAATCTAAAATAAATCAATATTTAAGTTGTGTGAAAAAGAGCCTATTTATTTGTGTCTGTATATTCACTTTACTCACTGTACTTCATTTAGGATTAATTCTCCTAAACTGGGAACTCCTTTAAATCTTGAACCTGGTGTTTTTGCTGATAAATTTTTGAGACTAGATATGTTAAATATATGTCTTTTGGCCTTTTGAAATTTCAATCACGAAGTTGTGGGTGGTGGAGTCGGTAGGTGCTGTTTGTACTGACCCAGCTCCCACAATATATACTGTAAGCAAATACAATGGATTCACTCTTCAATAAAAGTGATTTTGATTTAAACTGGAACTGTTCTCATTTAACACTTCTACTGCTACTTGTATTCCTACAACTACTATCTAACGTTTGTTATAGCTGCAACACTCTGTTTTAAATTTTCAACGAAGTTGTGGAACCAGAATTTCGTGGCTCATAGTTATTCTATCACCAGCTTCATCAGAAATTTAATTATTACGTTAATTTTCAATATATAACTTACGGATATGATACATATTTCCGTCAAGTAGGCCCGGGTTCGATTCCCGCCACTGCCAAAACTTACGCCACGTTCACGCAAAGTACGATCACGTTAAACATGTGGGTTCGTGAGTCCTTCCGAGAGGTTGATGGTAGGGGAAGGAGGGTACGGTCTAAATTGGGTGAATAAAAAGAAAGTTATGGAGATTGTCGCGGAGGGCGAAGTAGCCCAGTGGTTAGCGCGCGGGAATTGCACGCGGTAGGTCCGGGTTCAATTTCCGCCACTGACACGGAGTACGATCACGTTAAACATATGGGTCCGTATGTTTTTCCGAGAGGTTGGTGGTAGGGGAAGGAGGGTACGTTCCCTGTGGATGCCGCCCCCACTGGGTTCCAGTCTAAATTGGGTGGCACATCCTGGCCGTCCAACCAGTTACCTTACACCTTTCTGGTACCCGGCCGTCCATACAGTTACCTTACACCTTTCTGGTAGGTCGGACGGTCTGGGTCTCAACAACAACACCTTTCTGGTAAGTCGCGCCAACGAGTTTGCCACGGTTGGAATTTGCCACGATCAGCATTTTCAATGGTTGCGAACAGGCTGGTCGCCAAAGGCGGCTAGTATATAATAAATTACAAAGTTACGTAAAAAAAGGTACAGAATTTTATGAAATCGATTAGAATTTTCAAGGTAATTAAATTTTAAGAAATTCAAAATTTAAATTTTTATATGGCCCCCATACAAAAACATTTCCAATGAGTAAAATGTGCCACATACACTAATAAGGTGATGCACAAAATTTCAGCATTTTACCATAAAAAGTTCCAGAGATATGAAAAGTCAAAAATGCTGACTTAAACCACATTTTGATGCTTCAACATGGGTCTAAGAGGGGAAAAATCATGCAGATGGTGTTTCAAGGGTAGGTCATACACAAATTACGAAAGAAAACAATGATTAAATAAATAAATACTAATTTTGCTATTTATTGGTACAAAAGTATCTACACTGTGTAGAAATAACAACTGTACACAAAGATTATAAAGCTTGTTTAAAATGTTTTCCATCCATGCGAGATTCATTAAAGATAAGAGGCAGATATTATTTGCCTATGATACATTTCTGTGTTGCGTCATTTGCACTCTTGCTATAAATATTTACATTTTAATGTGTGGTTAATCCCTCACTAACTTTGTTTAAACATATCTCTAGGACATTTTATGATAAAATGCTGAAATTTTGTACATCACCTTATTAGTGTATGGAGCACATTTTACTCATTGGAAATGTTTTTGTATGGGGTCCATATAAAAATTTAAATTTTGTATTTCTCCAAATTTAATCTTCTGAAAATTTTTATTGATTGCATAAAATTCTGTACCCTTTTTTTATGCAACTTTGTAATTTATTATATATGTCTAAGATCAATATTTAAGGAATAAAAGCCGAGGTCAATGTTTTTGGGATACCCTGTATAATTTATTATAAGTAATCATACAATTATTTTAAAAATAGAATAAATTTAAGACATATTTTTCAAAAAGCATATTTTTAAATTTCGTATGAAAAAATAACTTTATGCAATGATTGTTTACCTTCCAGTTAATAAACTCACTAACAGCTTTAGGTCATAATTCAATTGGTCCAATTTTTCAATTATTTAAACAAAACATTCTAAATTTAAATGTGTGTAGATATTTAAATTTGTTTAACAAATTTAAACTATCTGAGTCACTCAAAAAATCCAAAATGTAAACAAATTATTTTAAAAACACTTAGGATATTTTTTTTCTGCCACTTATTTCATTTTTCTCAAGTTATGCCATGTAAGACAGTCACACACTTCTAGTTAATTTAGTGTTTAGAATTTTTTTCCCCCAATGTTTTTTGCCGAGCATAGATACTGAGAATAGGAATGTTTGTGCTTTTCTAAAAATTCGTTAAAATAATTAAACAAATTTTAATATTTTTGTAAAGTGAATCCACCACGTTTTGATACATAGGAAAAAATATTTAACGTTTGCTCTAATTTTTAAGAAAAGCATACACCTTCCACTGTTTAGCGTCTATTCTTGACAAAAAACAGCAGGAAAATAGCTTAAGAACTAAATGAGGTTCGGAATATTTTTCACAGGATCACATGGTAAAAATGAAAATGTGGTTAGAGGAAAAATATCTTCTTAAGTATGTTATGCCGGGATTTATGATTCTACTTTATTTAATAGCTCAAAATTCACTATTTTCCCCTTTCCCTTCAAAATTCTAAATTTATTTGTTGTTTTTGAATATTTCAGCGATTTATTCCCCTTTTTAACATTAACTTGTTACCATTTTCTTTGTTTTCATTATTCAAAATTATACACGATGCGTCTTCAAACGTTAAATATTGTGTTAAACCTCCGGCTTTCGTTTTCGGCTGTTAACTTCATTCACGAGTTTGCAGAAAAGGATGCATTTTTTAAGAGAAAAGTCGACTTCTTATCAGTTTTCCCCCTCACAGCTGTGAAAAGGGTACCTACATTTGGTGGGGTTGCTGTGCATTTGGCGGCGTAATTTTTAACTTTCGTGCCCGCCTCGCGGTTCTTGGCATAACATCGTATTTATTCCGCGGTATAGGTGTGAGCACTTGGGGCAAGGTTTTCACTCGCCAAGTTTGGCGACTCCTGGGAAGCGAGCGTGTTGCTGAGGAACATTCGATTCCGGACGACAGGGAGCAAAGGTAGTCTGAAAGGCTGTAAAAAAGGCCGGGCCGCGATCCGTGGCAAAGATGATTTCCTCGATGTGTTTTTCCAAGTATCATACAATCAACGATCTGTAAGTTCTACAAAATCAACACCACGTCAATAATTTAGCCATTTCATTTTATTGGATGTTTTCAAAGTTTCATAAAATCAATGATTTGCAAGTTCTACAAAATCAACACCACGTCAATAATCTAGCCATTTCATTTTATTGGATGTTTTCAAAGTTTCATAAAATCAACGATTTGCAAGTTCTTCAAAATCAACACCACGTCAATAGTTTAGCCATTTCATTTTATTGGGAGTTTTCCAAGTTTTGTGAAATCAACGGTCTTCATAAACTCTGGAAGTGTGTTAGCACAAGCCTGTGATTTGTTATCTCCATCATCGGCATTTTAAGCAGTTTCTCCGACACCAATAAGTGTTGAAAAGTGTTTTACAAATGTTAGAAATCTTACGCAGTGGAGGGAAAAACAGAGTTTTCTGCCCACTTTTTGATGACTCAACATGAGTCGTGTGCAGCCGTGAGCTTAATGTTTTTCAATGTTTTCAGAAAAGAGAAGGGGGTCCTTCAATGTGAAATGTGATCTAAAGTATTTGCCAATAGTTTGTCTTCTATTGTCGAGTATTTATATCCTGTAATGTAAACAATTCATAGTTTTAAATGGTTTTTATTTCAAATTTGGGTTTTTGGTGGACAGCTCTGGCAGACCAAATTCTGGTCTTATTGTATTATTTTATATTATTAAATATATATATATATATATATTGCAAACTTTATATTACACATTTTAATCACAGGAAATAGGTGAGATATTTGAAATATAGTTCTTAAATAATTTGTACAAAATATGAGAAAAATGTATAATTACCAAAATGTGGAGAATTATCAATTTGAAGGGAGCTTTCTCCTATTTTATTTCCAAATTCATCGGTTATATTGCTGGACACAGATTCTAATAAAAATGCACTGAATTAATACTGCACATGAAAACAATAAACATAAAAATCTAATGTATTTTACATGGTTAAACAACTAACAATTTATTGTTTACTACTTTGAACCTATAAATAATAAAAGTACTTTAGAAATTTAACACAGAATAATATTTTTATGTTAATAACTAAGACTTTATATGGAATTTTTTTCTTTATCAAAATGGTTTATTCTAGTTACTTTTTGTTTAAACAGTTCTTATATATATATATATATTTTTATTTAATTTCTATTTTAGATTTTTCCATTTCTATAATCAGAAGTTAC
This sequence comes from Amaurobius ferox, assembly GCA_951213105.1. Classification (NCBI taxonomy): domain Eukaryota; kingdom Metazoa; phylum Arthropoda; class Arachnida; order Araneae; family Amaurobiidae; genus Amaurobius; species Amaurobius ferox. The sequence goes on from OX578155.1 coordinate 91,518,788, forward strand.
TGATTATTTTCAATCCTACATTGTTTCCTATCATTTTAATATCCCTCATATAATATTGCTGCTTTAATCGCTACCATAGTCCCATAATAACAAGACAGGCACAAGAATTTAATCTAGTTCAAGCCTAACGTGAATTAAATTAAAAACCTCATTTAATAAAAGTTCTATACATAAAGCAGCAAAAAGTAAAGAATTACACACTGTGAACTAACAAATAAATTATTTTAGCAATAATTTTGCATTAAAAGTCTGTTAAAACAGCAAACTTAAATTACCTGTTGAGGAATTTAATTCTTTTTTTATTGATATTCTACCTGTAAAAATAAAATTAAAATTACCACATATTTTATCATTAACAATGAATGTCACTATTTTATTACTATAAATTACACTGGTTAGCAAAATGGTTCTCACAGAAGTTCACAAAATTGCTGCTTATAGCAAGTTTCTTGTTGCTATTGTGGATATCAGATATTCTATGCTAGTGGGTGCATAATAAGTGCAAAACAGGTCTATGGATGTTAGTATTTGCAATGATTCGCATATGCCTTCCTAATTTAAAGACTACATTTTTTATACTTTAAAAAAAAAGATCACCAAAAAAATTTGGCCACAGTTAAAAGTCTTTTGTTTATATAACAACTCCTTTTACAAAAAAGGATTTGTCGTAAAAAGGAGATTTTAATAAAAAACTTTAATTGTGGCCAAATTTTTTTGGTGGTCTTTATTTTAAAGTATTAACTATTTTGATGTGTTACCATAATACTATTTATTAATTACATTTTTCAGCTTAAGCTTATGAAGGTCGGTCGTGTACCTGGGTTGCATTCGCTTTGCACACTTATTTAGGGCATACTATTCCCATGCAGCAAGTTACATATTTTATGTCCTAAGTGAGCGTATTGTTAGAGCATTATTTGGTGTTCAAGAATTAACTAAGAGTTGTGATGTAAGTTTGCATCTAAAATCCTGGGCTATGCTGGGTATTCATGCTAGTTTTCCATAAATGTGGTTTCAGTACTTAAAATGAGTGAAAACCAAAAGGATTCTCACTAAGAGGTTACAGCATGAATATATTTACCCTTAACGATAAATACTGCAGAATTAAAGCTATCTGTCAAAAATTATACTTTTATTATAACAGTTTAATGTTGGCAGCAGATATTTATTGCTATTTGATAATTATATTAATACTAGTGGGTACAAATGAAAAATATTAGAAAAAACTTTTGTGTGTTGCATCCCTCACATTTGACCGAGATATCCCCTAGCAATGTGGCTGGGAGCATAATACCTAAAAAAACATATAAAATCAATCATTTAGATTTTTATCTGAAATCTTGCATGCATAATACTGAAAGAATTAATTCACCAGCACCATTGATTTAGTATGATTGTTGAGTGTGGTAGACCTTAAAACATTCTTCTAAATGAAGATCAACACCACACTTTTTGCACTGCCAAACACTTTCACTCCTTTTGCCTCTACTGTAGCACACAAAACACTTTTTTGTGATTTTTTTTCCTGTGGAGGGAATGTGCATTGGAAAGTGGGCAAATGTTCTTGCCTGCAGTCTTATGGGGGTGGTACTGACTGAAAGTCACCCTCCTATACTTTAAAAAATCTCCTGATGACCACTGGTCCTCAAATGATTGGAATGGGTTAATATACTGAAATTACACCTCAAAAAACATTCAGAAGGGAATAGGATATTATAGTACCTAGTTGCTAAACCTTCCTCAATTGTTTCTCCCTCTCTGAAGGACAAACCATTGAGGAGGGATTAGACACACAGTGGGGAGTTTCTATGTTAGCCCCCTCCTGAGGGAGACTAATCCCACTGGAATCTGGAGTTCTTTTGTTACTCACATTGGCAATTATATTATTTGATATATGCAATGGCAGACATCTAGATGACCATAATTTTTTTGTTACCAGAAAAGGAATTTGCAACAAAATCAATTTAACAAACAACATTTTGTAAACTAAAATTGTCATTACAATACTAAAAAAAAAACTAGAGAAATCAAACATCATAACTTACTCAGTTCCCTTTGTTGAACGTCATGGATAAGGGCATTAAATTGGGACTGGTGTTTTCGAGCTAAAACACAGTAAAATAATTAAATTCTATTCTAATATTCTATTTTATTACATAAAATATTAACGTTTTATGAATTATATAATTTAAACAAAAAAAATTCTCTTATACATTTAAAATATAATATATTGAAAAGTATTCCCAAATAATGCCAACATTAATTTGAAAATATGTGTACAATACACACTCAGGGTGGCTACAGGATCTCAGATAAAAAAATTCCCTGATTTAAAGATAATATCTTCAAAAATTCCCTGATATGTATCACTATCTACTTTTACTGAATATCAATTTAACAAACATAAAAAAGCCAATTAATGAAATTGAAAGCGATAATTAAGAATAAATAATTAAAATTAATTACTTTCAGTATTGAAAAGTATAATATTTATACAAGAGTTATATAAGAACTGTATTATTGTAAGAATATCAAATTTTCAAGCATTAAAATTCTAGATTAGTCATAAACTTCAGCTATAAACACAGTAGTGTTTTTTGTAAAATCCAGTCAAGAATTCATATAGTTAAATATAACTTATTGATAAAAAATTGTGTATAAAGAGAAAGGGTATTTTTTTAAACTGCTTTTCCTGTCTTATGAAATACCTTGACAATTTTCAAAACAAATAAAATAATCACTGAGAAATGTTGAAATTTTAAAACTATCTTAAAAATATCCCCCATCATATGAAACACAAATCAGAAATTCTACACATGTGTATTGTCACGAGTTGGAGAAAGCCTTAAAAATTCCAATTTCCCTGATTTTACAGTTTTTTTAGGATGATTTCCCTGATTTTTCCAGAATGTTGATATTCCCTGATTTCCAGGTTCTGAAGCCAACCTGAACTGAGGTATCAAAATATATTCCCATGCATTTAAACATTCAAATTAAGTAAAGATGCTTAAATTGCACGTTTTCTGGAAACAACTACATTTACATTCTATAGTGGACTCTAGTTAAGACGGCATTGTTTAAGATGGATTTCTCATTATTACGTACAAATAAGGTTTCCCCGGTTAACCCATTAAGTGCCGGGGCATTTTAAGTGTCATACAATATATCTTATGGGTGTTCCCCAAAAAGGAGCAATGGCACCCAATGGGTTAAGGTCTATGGACGTTGCATGTTATTAACATTGATTAATATGTTCATTCATTCGTTAATATAGACAAAATTTATTTAATTTTTCAATCAGCAGAGGATGTTCCAGAATATGCTTTTGAGCAATTGACTAAAATTGAGAATGACATAAAAAATATTATTTAATGAAAAGAAACAAATAAAGATTACTTCCATTATACATATTAAAATGTTTTGATTAAAATATTCTGTCTCTTTTGCTTTCAAGGTTATATTTTTCAATGTACCTCACATGTTACGTAAAATTAAGGATAACAAACTTTCACTGTCATTTTACTGTTTCATTACTATTTTACGTCAGATTTATGGACTCCTGTTATAATGGACTCTCACTAATATGTACAATAAATGTTGGCCCTTAATTGTCTGTCTTAATGAGATATCATTGTATATACGAACCTTGAAGTCTTATAATAGACAAACACAGTTATTGTAATAAAATTATTTTTTAATTAATTTTTAAGGTGTATTAGGTTTAACTTAATAACCTGGTTCTATGACAGCATCTGCTTTTTGACAGTTCAGTCTGTGAGTGTGATCTTACCTGCCCTGAATTGAAGTGCAAAATACCATCAAAATCTTAAATTAGAAATTTTTCAAGAAAGTACAATATTTTTCCTGTACAACAGTACAAATGTAATATAATAAAAATATTAAATATTCAAATACTAACCGTATGTTTCAATTTCCTTGTCAATGATAGATGGGTCACTTTTCTTATTTATTGGAGTCTGTAAGAGGAAAACCGAGTTAAGATATATCTAGCTTGATTATACAGGGTGATTAAAAAAAGATGGGTAAAACTTTACGAGGTGGTAGTACATAGGGCGTGACAGCTCAGTGGTTAGCGTGTGGGAATTGCACTCAGTCGGCCAGGGTTGATTCTCACCACTGACAAAACTGCCGCCGTGTTCATGCGGAGTACGATCACCTTAAACATGCGAGTCTGTAAGTCCTTCCGAGAGGTTGGTGGTAGGGGAAGGAGGGTACGGTCCGTATGGATGCTTCCCCCACTGGGTTCCAGTCTAAATTGGGTGGCACTTCTCGGCCGTCCAAACAGATACCTTATACCTTTCTAGTAGTTCAGACGGTTTGGGTCAAAGAAGAAGTGGTAGTACACACCAAACCAAGCATTTTTTGTCACAGTGTACCGGGTCGGAAATGAAACGTAAAGAAGCCAGTGGGTGCCTAATTATGAAACTGGTGAGTTGAGGTGGAAACACAAGAATGACTTAGAAGTTATAAAGTGACATTTAATAAACAATAATTACAGTAATGGCTCAAAAGAGCGACCGCCAACATGAATGCATGTCTCACAGCAGCAATAGAAGGATTGGCGAACTATCTCGAACAGACCAGGTATGTTACGTACTTCGGCAGCAGCGGCCAAAATTCTGGCAACAAGTTTTGCTTTAAATTCAAGAGAGTGTCATAGTAGAGACTCTTGAGATATCCTCACAAAAAGAAGTCAAGACACGACAGATTGGGCGATCGTGGGGACCAAGCTATTGGACCACCCTGTACAATCCATCACCCTTGTAACGCTTTTACGTTTTATTTGCGACCCGGTAAACTGACGAAAAAATGCTTGGTTTGGTGTGTACTACCACCTCTTAAAGATTGGCCCATCTTTTTTTAATCACCCTGTACAGGGTTCCTAGGAAAGTCCTTAACCTTCTGTTGGGCGCAGTACTTTTCGTAACGAGAGCTGCCAGTAACAAATGAATGAAAGAAATGTTCAACGCATATCAATCTGATCAGCCACGCCTGACGGAGGGTTAAGCATTGAAATAACCCTGGAATAAACGATGCCATAAGAAATTACGAACAGAAACTCGACAATAAAGTGAGATGAATGAAGAAAAATGTCAATTACAAAATTGTAGATCTTTATCTAATTAATAGAAATCAACAACAAAAACAAAATGTGTGCACGGAAGGCAATAAATACCCATCATGCTTTATCGGTTGCTAGATGCTGTAACACAGTGACAGTGCTGTCCTTCAAAATGTACATTATAAAATCCCTTCTCAATTTCAAAGGTGTATTGTCACTGACAAAGAACTTTTCGAGTGTTGTATATTGTACCATTTCTGAAAATAGCAAGTCACCTATAACTATCAAATAATATAATTTCCAGTGTGAGTAACAAAGCAACTCGAAAGGCCAGTAGGATTGGTTGGTCTCTCTTAGGTGGGGACTAAACAACTCGTTCCTCAATGGCTTCCTCTCTGAGAGAGAGAGAGAAGCCATTGATGAGGGATTAGCAACCAGGTACTACTAAAGCTCTTAGATATACAGACTAGCACAACAGCGGCCATTTAGACTTTCAGTTGAAGTGATGACTGTACATCACGAAAAGAAGGGTTACTTTTTTGCCTTTTTTTGAAATCTCATGAAAATCAAAACATTTTACACTACTTCCTTGAATGATTGGTATAATTTTTTGAAAACAGAAGCACCCATTTTACAGCTAAATTGTGTATAAAATATCAGCCACGTAATATGCAAGCACCATTGAAATAGCACATCAGACGATAACTGACTCAACCAGTTGGGAGTCAAAATGGTGATTGCGTCAACCTATATATTAAGGAGTCTTAGGTACTATAATACACTAATCTCTCCCGAATGTGTTTCTGATGTGTGATTTCAGTATATTTAAACCCCTTCGGATACAACGCATAAAAGTCTTTTCATGATTTTTCATAGGTACACATTAGTATTGTGTTAAATAAGTTGTGTAACAAACTGAGTGTCAATTTCTACTCATTAGACACTTCTCTACAACTTTGTTATTACATTTTCGTTCTATTTCGATTTATCACCGAGTTCCTGTTCCTAATTCAGGGTGGTCACAAGAAATTCATTTTGAAATTCCCTGATATTTTCCCTGATAATTCTCTGAAACATTCCCCCTCAAAGGATGTTTATCCAGGTCAGATTGCCTGTTGATGAACATTCTCCTTCCAGCTTCTTGTGCAGAAGTACATTTTAAAGGACATGGGTGATGGGTCTTGTGACGCAAGATGGAAAATATGACATCATGGAATGAACAAGCATTGCTCAATCAGCTAGAAGAAAACTATACAGTTAGAAAATGAAAAAAAATTACAGAAATTTGCAGTTTTCCCAAACTTTCTACGGATTTCCCTGATTTTTACCTGATATTTCTAGAAACATAAAATTCCCTGATAATTCCAGGTGTTCCAGGTCTGTGGTCAGTCACACTGTAATTTCTTCAATTCTTTACCACGGGCATAGCAATCACTTTTATTCAGTAGGACACAGTCACTTTACTACAGATATACCTAACGTGCACACACTTTTAGTATCTTTCACTCCAATATTGCTGAACGAATTTATCAAGTTTGATGCCTCAAACTTTTTATTTCAAGTTTTTAATTACTGATCATACCATGGAGGTAAAAGGGACTAACTGTCTCTAACTTCATGGGTCACATAATTCAGCTCAAACTAATTTATCTATAAATCAATTTTGTATTAATTTCATTGTTTAGAACATGAATTTTAAGATAAAAGAGGAAGAAAGTCTAAATCCATGGTTTAAATGTTTAAATTCTGGCATTTTAAATTGTGAAGATCTCTCAATATTAATTTTTCTACTCAGCTGAATCATGAAGGTAAAGGGATAGATAGTCTCATGTCTAACTCAACTCCATGAGCTCAATACAGTTTTTCGTTTAGTTTCTTCAAGCATTAAAATCTTATTACCATTGTGGCAACACCTTCCACCTGAGATATAAACTTTCGATTTTACCTTGATGGGCTACACAGATGCAGATTGAGAGTTATCTTTTATTATACAGGATGGTGTCTATTCCTTACTCATTAAAAGTACCTACAAAGCTTTGAGTCAATTGATAGCAAATTTCTTTTCATTCTTTATAGACCATATGAAGAGGTGCATAAAATTATGTAAAATATTCGTTCCCATCCACCCTTTTCTACAAGCAAAACACTTAAAAATTATGAAACAAAGACGTAAATTCTAAAACCTTACATTTCTTTGAGAAGCACTTATTTTCTCTTCAAGTTCTTGACGCTCAATCTCCAACAGAAGTTCTGACACTAAGTAAAGAACACAAATATAATACAAGACAGAAGTTTAACAAGGATGGTGACACATCCAAAAAATAAATATTAAAGGGAAACACCTTATAGTAAAAGTATTTTAATTTGATGACACCAATAAGACATTAAAAATACATAAAAAAAAAAGAGCACTTTCAGATGTTAAACGTCATCAGTAGCAATGCGAAAAAGGAGATGGATACATGGGCTCTTATACACAGCCAGAAATCGCAGACAACATTTGCATATGAATAGTCTGATTACATAAAATAAAAATAAATACAAAATTCACACAGCAAAAGTAAAATATAAATAGCAGCATTTCAGAAGTAAAAAAAAAGCATTAAAAGCAAAATTAACAAAACTAAATAAAAAAAACTGAAAAAAAAAAAAGACAAAGATTTAACTTGCAAGGAGTCGAAAAGGAAACACTAAGCAAAACTGAGAGTTTAAACAAGATCAAAGTTACAAATTAAGTCATGATAAATTTAAATAAAAAGGGATTCGAAAAGCAAAATATTACAAGGATTATTACAATTAGTTACTAGAAAAATTTTATAAAAAATTGGGATAAATTTATCATTAATAGCAATTTAGGAAAGAGCAGTGGAAGGTTTACTATTTTTAATATCCTGCACGTGTTCAGATAATCAATTTTTAGATATCTAGTTCTGTTAACACTAGAACGATGGAAGCGGTTATTTTGACAGCATAACTACTTTGACAGCTGCTGTCGTTCTAGGAAGATCGTTGATTTGTTCTCTTATTATTAAACCTAGAATAATTTTCTTCTGTGTTTTCAATAACTTTAAGAAAATAAGAAAAGTCATAAAATTTCAATGGGCTGGGATTAACAGTTTTGGAGGAATTGTTTCTCAAAGTAGTTATGCAGTTAAAATGACCGCTTCAATCGTTCTAGTGTTCATTTTACTTTTAATGCTATTTTTGACCCAGACCATCCGACCAACCAGAAAGGTGTAAGGTAACTGTTTGGACAGTCGGGAAGTGCCACCCAATTTAGACCGGAACCCAGTGGGAGAAGCATCCACAGGGACTGTACCCTCCTTCCCCTACCACCACCATCTCGGAAGGACTTACAGACCCACATGTTTAACATATAAGAGTCCGTGTAAAAACTCTAAATGGTGTTCTTCAACTGACTTAAAATCACTACTTTTGCCATTTGGTAAATGAAAAGGATGATTTATTTTTTCTTTTCTTTCTTTTTTTTTTTACAACATCACAATGCCACCGATTCTTAGGAACAAACGTGCATCAGCAATTTTACAAAATAATATCATGAACATTTTTATAATAAGGGTTTTTCTACAAGTTAAAACCATAATTTCTGAAGCTTTATCCATTTATTTCCATTATTCATGTCATTACTTTCCTTATATACATAATGTATAAGGAGAGTATTGTGACAGGGTCGAAAATTCGAATTCGAGTTTTCGATGGGAGAGCACATTTCAAGCATCCCTGATCACAAATCAAACATTTTTGAGGTGATGTCTGTGTGTGTATGTCAGTCTGTGGAGCCGATATCTCACAAACAAATGGAGCAATTCGAATGAAATTTGGTACAAAAATCACAATCTATGAATACTGGAAGCCAATTGTATTTAAACGTAATCGAATGTTCAGAACCCCCCTAAATTTTCGAGTGATATTTTGAAAAATCCCAAAATCAAAACCTTTAATAAAGTTATGCAACTAGACATTTCTTATGCAATTTTTCCTTAGAAAATGATTGACATAAACTTTAGAACGATAGCATGAACCATTCTCGAGATATTGCACATTTTTCAAATAAATTTATTAAAAAATCCCAAAAATTAAAAAAAATGTTAACGATTGAGAAATATGTTCACTTTTCATATGTAATATCATGCGATAAATTCGGTGACATCATTCTTGTGGATCTAGCTTGTTCCATTCATGAGAAAAGATACTTTGAGCAATACTTTTGTATTTGAGCGCCAATAGTCATTTATCTGCTATAAGAATAACTTATTTCTTTGTCCATAACGCTTGGCGAGATTTTGGCGACGAATTTAACGGAATGTCGCCAACTTGGCGACTTTTTGAAATTTTGCCAAATTAATGAAAATCTCGCTAAATGGGTAAAAATGATGCTAAATTAATGAAAATGATGAATTATTGTTGAAAATTCAATATCTTGGAAAGAATATAATAAGAAAAAACTTTTTTTTACTGTAAATGTAGTAAATTCATTGCATTATATAAGGAAATTCATGTGTTGCCCACATCACATTATTTTAATTATATAATTAGGCGATTAAAACTTAATTCATCACTGTTGAGACAAGAACAGAAAAGACAAATCCGCATTTTCATGAAATCAAAACATCTAATTTTATTTAAAAGTACTTTTTTGAAGAAAAATATAACAGATTGTATTCAAAACACATCTGCTAAAATATATATCTTATTTATTATTATTTCCAAAGCTCAAGGGACACAAAATTGACAATTATCAGATATTCAGCCATAAGCATCTGTTCTGGAGCTACTGTAACCACACTCCCTGACAGACACATAGACAGTACTCCCAAGAAATTTCATAACATGTTAAAAGAAACAATATTTTCAGTGCATAATAAAAAATAAAATTTATGAACTACAAACCTGGTTTTGGACTTATAGAATCACAATTAGCATTGTACAATACCAGGAAGTTCTTATGTCTCCGAATCAAGGTCTGAAAAGGAAATCTCAATACATTAGTAAATCTTCATATATCCTAAAATTAGAAATCTGCAATAGAAATACTTTGCTAGTAGCAGCATGAAAAATGGATAAAAAGATCAAAGAAAAATTCCCTTATAAAATCCACTATTTGAGCTAATTTTTGGAGCTTCCTTTAATATATTTCTCCCTAAGGGGGTGAAGTTTCTGTGAAATGATGTATGTAGCAAAACAAACTGCCATAAAATAAATTAAACTTTGCATTAAATTAGTAAAATATTAATTTTCATTTTGAAATTTTTATAACTTTCACAAGTATGAAATTATACAATTATGAGATAAAAAAAATAAATGTTTCGAAATTTCTATTTATATTAAAAAGAAAGTAACTGCCAATGGTGCCGCTATTTGACAAACTTTTCATTCCTAGAGTTTTTCTGTCTCGTACCGCAAAAACTATGTAGGTGGTTCAAAAAGTAAGGTAACAAGAGCTCTCACGGGTGTACAAATTCAGTGTGTAAATTAAATTCCATGTCTAGATAGAAGAGATGATTCCAGCATTCAAATACCCAACCGCATACGGCCTCGTTTACATGTGATTTGGTACAGCGTTTCTGATGGAATGTCGTCATTTCGCAACCGATGCCAAAGTTCAGGAAGTCGTCGTTGAGTGGCTCCGCAACCTGGACCCTCATTTCTTCTATGCCGGTTTTGGTAGATTGGTTTACCAATGGAACAAATGCTTCGACAATCATGGTAACTATGTGGAAAAAGAATATGTACCAGTGCCTTGCTAACTTGCTCTTTGATTTCGTGAATAAACCTTTTCTTTCACAGGACTTGTTACCTTACTTTTTGAACCACCCTTGTATAATATACAAAAATACAAAATTCGGTACATTTGTAGAAAAATGTTAGGGGAACACACTGAAATAAAATGTTTCTTGGTTTAACCTTTAGTTCAAGAAATATTTAATGTCAAAATTCAAAGACAAAATATTAGAGCTGCAAGTCCACATCCTGGACAGACTAACGATAACAAGACCACGGATTTTTGCAGGTATGTATCTACATAGTTGAATTTTTGCAAGATGATGCACTTTTTTTAAATTTGATGTAGTTTATGAGTTATTCTATTTTTTATAATCTTCTGAAGTGAAAATTTTTCTTTTGTATGGGCAAGTCCATCGAGTTTCTCTGTCTCATACCACAAAAACATGAAGTATGGCACATGTGTAGGGATGGTAAGATAATATGCTGAAATAAGCCGCTTTTTAATTTAAACTTTAGTTTGGAAGAATGAGCTCAGCAAATAAGAGAAGCCTCCCAACTCACAAAGCACATTATGGGGGTTGGTGGGTGTAATGAGCAGGGGGGAAGATCCCCCTAGTAAATAAAGCAATGCCAAATAAAACATAATTCAAAAAGCCAACATGCAGCCCTGAAACATAATTTTGGAGAATTGAACCCTTGCTCCTTGGAAATCATAACGGATATTCTTACCCAAGGGTGGGGAACCTTTTTATGTTAGACTGCCACATTCCAGTAACCTATTCTCCAATAAGGCTGCATACAAAAAATTTTATTATATATTCTGCAAAATGCAAATCTTTAGTGGGAAAATTTAATTAGTATATATACAACTTAAGAAGGAAGTTTCTTTGAGAAGACCATACTTGATGCCCAGAATATCTCCAGTTTTCCACCCTTGTTCTAACCTTTAAGTATCACCAGGGTTACCCATGCATGGGGTGTAAGGGCACAGGTAGGACAAATATCAGGGGCTCAATTTTCTAACTTTTGACACACACCTGGGTTTATTGGGTTGAACACAACACAGTTTAAACGGCTTTCTTTAAAAAGAAACTTGTATAAAAGTGCATTAACATTTAAGGAAATAAAATTATTAAACACTAAAACAAATTACTTAGCATTCCCAGGTCCTAAGTATGCACCCACTACTTAAATAATATAGATACAAATAACACCACTGAATTTCCAAATCGTCTGTTTTGAACTAAAATAATTCTCTTGGTCCATTTTTCCCACGTGCAACTATGCCAATGCAGGTATGCCAATGCAGGTATAATATACCCTAAATAGTATCCTTTGATATGCCGAAATAAGCATTCAATCACCAATCATTGAAAATACTTAAAGTCACAAAAATAAATAAATAAAAATAATAATGAGTTCCTTTACTCCCAAAGGTAATATTCTGAAAATTATTGCTATTTCAGTAAGTTTTCATACAATTGAGAGACAAATTTCAACAAAATACTCATAATGATACTATAATGCTACATTAAAAAAAATTAGAGCAAAATATTTTATATTCATGAAGTTAGAAAACCGTTAAATTAAGATCACTTAATTGTAAACAGATGTTTTTCAATGAGACAAAATGTCTGCCATTTAATGAAATCGACTATTGTCTGTAGCAACAATGAATGGATAAATTTAATTTGATGAAATGGCAGAAAATGGTGATTTTTGACTTTAAAAGTTTGTAACTTTAAACTAATTTGAATGTAAAAGAGAAAATCTCACCAAGGTGCATTATCTAGGAATGTGAAGCACCTCTATAGCAAATTTTGTCACTGTCCCACACATCCAATACTGATTCCAATGCAATTTTTCCAATACAGATGGTATACACAGCACACACAAAACAGAAACAAAGACAAACATCTTTCATTATGTAAGATGCATACAAAATAGATAAATTAATGTCCTTAAGGTTAATTATTATTAATAACTATCAATGGTGCATACTAAATGTGTTTATTATTTACAGTTATAATTAAAAAATTATAAAAACTTTTATTAAAAAAATACCCAGTGAAAGGTTTTTTTTTTTTGGGGGGGGGGGGGGGGGGGTCTAAAAAACCCCAATAAAAAGCACAGTCTTTTCTTATCCAGGTTTGGGTCAACCCAAGTTATGCAAGTGGCAATGTAAAACATTTTGAGTGTATAATAGTCTTCCTTTTTGTTATTCATTAAAACACAAAGTTGGCTCCTATATACAATTCTGTCAAGATTTTCTTTAAGCTACATATCTAAGCCCAAATTAAGACAAATTTAAATTAAAGTTGCTGAAAATTATTCTTACCTGTCTATCACCAGAGACACTTAGGCCATGGTCTTTTAATTTCTTTTTGATTTGTTTGTCAGTCAACAAGTGATAAACTAGCTTAGGTAAGAATTTTCTTTGGTTCCTAAAAATAGAAACTTTGTTTTACACTTAAAAAACAGAAAAATTCTATTCTGGAAAACGACTGAAGTGCAAGTCTCCACAGAGCTTTTTCATACGTTATAGTTAATATTGCTTAGCCTACTTGTACTCCAATCAGTATCAGAATACAAGAAAAATGTATATTTTTATTATTCATATTTGCAAGTTATTCTTTTAAAAAATTTTGGAAAATTTCTTTTAAAGTTTCTTTCTTCAAATTGGCAACAGCTTAGTGATGAAGATGGATGCATTTGGCTGTGTTAATATAAACTTGTTTGATACATTAAAATCTATAACGCAGTTCAAATTCTCAATTTCTCCCATATACTTTATACTATCCACTGTTCTAAGAATTATTATTTTCCCATAGAAAATAATACTAAGAAAGTCTTATATATCAAAGATTTTGGGTTCTAATGAGAATTACAAAAAATTCGATCTAAGCTCTAGTTCATCTTAAACATCTTTGCAAAAGAATCCGAAATAGAATCAAAAAGGCTTTAAACATGTTATACACCAAAATCTTCAAAATATTTTGGTATAACAATACTTTCACAATACAATAATATAAATAAAAAGGAAATCTGATGTATTTCAGCACATGACTTTCCTTATATAATGCAATGAATTTACTACTTTTACAGTAAAAAAAATATAGATTATTTTTATAGTAGTTATTTATATTCTTTCCAAGATATTGAATTTTCGTCAATGAGTCGTCATCATCAATGAGTCATCATTGATTTAGCGCCATTTTTATTCATTTGGCGAGTTTTTCACTAATTTAGCAACATTTAAAAAAGTCACCAAGTTGGCAACATTCCACCAAATTCATCGCCAAAATCTCGCCAAGCATTATGGATGGAGAAATAAGTTATTTTTTCAGCAGATAAATGACTATTGGCATTCAAACACAAAAGTATTACTCAGTATCGTTTTTCATGAATGGAACGAGCTATATCCACGAGAATGATGTCACCAAATTTATCGCATGATATTATATATGAAAAGTGAACATGCTTCTCAATAGAAAATATTTTTATTTTATTTTATATGACTTTTTGATAATTTTTTTGAAAAATGTGCGATATCTCGAGAACGGTTCATGTTAGCGCTCTAAAATTTATGTCAATCGTTTTCTAATGAAAAATTACATAAGAAATGTCTATTTGCGTAACTTTATTAGCGGTTTTGATTTTTGACGATTTTTTCAAAATTTCACTCGAAAATTTAGAGGGGTTCTGAAAACTCGATTGCGTATAAAAACAATAGGCTTCCAGTGTTTACGGATTGTGATTTTTGTACCAAATTTCGTTGGAATAGGTACATTCGTTCGTCAGTTATCGTCTCCACAGGCTCACTGACACACACACACACAGACATCACTTCAAAAATGTTTGATTCATGATCAAGCATGCTTGAAACATGCTCTCCCGTCAGAAACTCGAATTCGAATTTTCAACCCCATCACAATACTTTCCTTATACATTATGTATATAAGGAAAGTAAAAATCTAATGCGAGCACATGGCTTTTCCTACAGACTCATGTTCCTTTTCTCTTTATTTCTTTAATTCATTAAATTGAGTTTATTTGCACAAAATAACACAGAATTTGCACTTTTAATTAAATTTTCATATTTATTTGGTAACTGGACATATTTTCAAAGGCAGTGTAGTGAAGATATGAAAATAATAAAATATTTCGAGAATGGTTAGGTCTAGAGTAATGAGGTTGGTCTTATTCTTTTCATCGTTAAAAATTACGTATAAATCAAGTATTTAATTGATACATTTGACCATATGTAGATTCTTATTTTAGATTTTGGCGAATTTTGTAGGCCATTTCGTAAAAGAAGTAGGTTCTGTGTTTCTGAATCATACCAAAATCTTAATCAGCACCAGAATAACCCACAAATCACTTATCCACCAAATTTTGTGAAACTGAGTCAATTAAATTTTGAGTTAGCATGAATACATACATTGCACAGACACACACACACAGACGTCATGCTAAAAAAAATTTTTTTTTTGTGTTCTGGAGGTTCCAAAATGTGTAGATCTGTTGAAAAATGGAGTTGCAATTTTCGACACAATTCCAATACTTTCCCTATACATCACTGTGTACTGTAAGGAAAGTAAAAAGTAAAAATTAAACGTTAAATTAGCCCTTGATTTATATTCATATACAGAACTCTGACTTGCAAGTCAAGTGCATAAGCATCTTTGAGAAAAAGAAGTGTTTTTAAGGACCTCAGATAAAATATAAGTACCTTTACGGTGCCTTAAGAATGAAAAACCAAAATTTCGGACTTTGTACGGGAACTCTGATGTATTTTGGCTCTTAACAAATGTGTAATTATGCATTTTGGTGAACTCTGAATATATCAATATTGAAAGTTCGGGAAACACTAATTTACACAGCTTATATTACAAGATTAGAAATAATATACCTGAACTAACCTGTCTTCTGACTGTTTTAAACAGCTATCAAGATGGATATTTATTCTGTCACTCTGCACAGTTAGATAACACACAGGGCAGGCAACTGAAATTTGAAAGGATTACTAAAACAAGCTTAAAACACATTTTATTTTATAAACACAAGAAATTACTGACAAATGTAACAATAAATGAAACATATATAATGTATTAATGTGACAGACAGGGTTTCGTAAAATGGAAAAATATGTGTGCTTACATATAAATGCTATGCAAATTTTTAAAATGGAACATTTAAGACACATTACCACCTAGTGGTTATGTAAAAAAAAAAAAATGCGACACAATAATTAATGCATATGGCGAACAAAATGTTAGAACATAAGGAAGTATTGATATTTATTTAAAAAAATAAATAAATAAATAACAATTCCTACCATAAAAAACTTATAATCTGATACATATAAAATAAAAATTACTTCTAACTGAAATATTTCTTGAATTACATAATGGATTCCCCCCCCCTCCCTCAGGTAATACAGCCGAATCTGGGGAATATGAAGTTTTATCCAGGGTGAGTACACTTCTCCTTTAAAAAATTGTGAGCACTTTTTAAGGACTTTCAAGTTCCATGCAATTATTATCAAGGATATCAATCAACCCCTCATTATGAAGTTGTGTTCATTTTGGGGAGTTAAAAATCATAGCAAACTAATGTCATTGTTTATTGTTGCGGTCACTGAGAGAATTTATTGGATAAATCAATGTTACATTGGAAATTTTCAGGAATAGTGAAAAAAGAGTTGGAGAAATTTCCAGGGAAAGCAGAACTTCTCAGAAAAAAAAGCAATGCTACTGATATGCAGAAAATTTTCATCCCTGCCTTTTTCAAGCACTTTCAAGGACTTAACCAAGAAAATGAGAATTTTCAAGTATTTTCAAGGCCCGTATGCACCCTGTTTATCTCCCTATAGGGAAGTACAGAATAACGAGAATTAGAAACCTTTTTTTTTTGTCTGTCATGGTTGCCTATAACACAAGAATGGCTCCACAGATTTACATACTTTTTACATAGATTTGTTAATCTTAATAAGGAACAAGTTCATGGTTAAAAATATTTAAATTTTTGCACTGCATTAATATGCAGTAGACTCCCTCTAATCTGCACAGCTTGGGACCAGAGATTGTATGAATTATAGAATTTTGCAGATTATAGGTCATTGCTGCATAAACTAATGTGTAAAAATGAGACAGTAATACATCCTGTTATTTAATTAAAAATCACTCTATATTACATTTAAAACAAAATTAGCCAATTTTATAAATTTCACTGCTTGTTTTAAAATTTTCAAACATAGATTTAATTGTTGTTTAAGAATTTTTGATTTAACATTTTTTCTTACAGTCTATGAATAGTAATTATTTCTTGCTCTGTAATAAACGTCTGTTTCTGTCAAGGTATTTATATCCCAGAGCTAAGTCCTGCTCAACAGCAACTTTTTCTTCTTTATCATCAGAATTAGCATCAGAATTTAATACACTATTGTAATTTATTGTAAATTTAACTGTTTAGATCCAAAATGTATTGTGGATTATAGGCTTTTGTAGATTATAGGGTTGTGGATTAATGAGAGTTGACTGTATATCAGTGAAAATTTTAAAACATTTCCAAGCTAAGTATTTCCTAAGATATGAGATTGATTTCAATGAAACATTTTTCATTAAATTATTTATAAAATTATTTTAAAAGTTAAAAAAAAATCTGATTTAAATTTAAAAAAAATCTAATTAGTTTGATTTAAAAAGAAAAAAAAAATAACGAACCATGCCGAAAACAGAAAAAATGAAGATAGAACCAATTTGTTTTAAAGAGCGTGTGTGTCAATTGTATATAAACACTTTACTGCTCTACATATTTAATCTCTAATCAACTAAAAATGCAGAAATGTAAAGTTTTATACCCAAAAGCCATTGCCAAATATTGAATAAAAACTTTTACAACCAACTAGGGAATTTTCAGTCAAAGAAAAAACCAATTCTAAAATTACTGGTATCCGATACAATTCAGATAATTTAAATAAATTTAAATTACTAAATCCTGAAGAAAATGAACTTCCGCTCCTTTTAAATGCAATTTATATGGAATAGAATTTTGAAATTCTAAATAAATGTAAAATGGGTAAATAAAATTAAAAAGAGGGAATATTAATAAGTAAGCCTCCCGAACCAATTTAAATAAATATTAAACTTTCAAAAATTACGAACTAAATATAAATAAGCAACCCAACACAGTATGTATTCTTAACGTCTAGTAATATTAGCAAATATATTACCTTCATCTGATGCAACATCTTTTGCGGCATTTTGTGTGCTTGACTGAATGCTGGGTACATATATAGATTTATCAGCTTTGATTGGCTACAAAAATAATAAAATAGGTTTTAAGCATATCATCTAACATCTTATGTAACAATATTGTATGATTTCCCCCACAACCTAATCATAATCATTTATCTCATTAGTCTCTTAATATTTATTTGCAGTAAAATTATTTTATCATATGAGAATTTTATGCAGTGGTTTAAATGTCATTAACAAAATAAAAGAAATCTAGAGTATAAGTCTTAACTTTAATTTTTTACACTCTCACTTTAATTTTTTACACTCTCATCTACAGAGAGTGTTCACACATTTTTGTAACGATTTTGACTTTCTCCATGAATTAAATTTAAAAAAATAAAAAAAAAACTTAACTGACATCAAGTCAGAATACGGTTTAATTATCGTCTGCATCATTAAAAATATTCTTTGCTTTAAAATGTCTCTAGAAAATGAACAATGAACACTCTATAATACATTTAAAACAAAATTAGCTAATTTTATAAATTTCACTGCTTGTCGCTAGAAAATGAACAATGGATCGAAGGCTATATTTCTGCACTTTACGAAAAGAAATACTCTTATTCGATTATTAAGAAAAAAATGTGTAAAGCATGGTTTTAATATTTCTACACGTAAATTAAGTGATATAATTAATAAAAAAGAAAAGAAACACATTTATATTTGACTAGAAAAAAGGTAAAAAATGCATACCCAACAAAGGCTGGTTCAGAGAAAACAAGGAAAGTTTTGCTAAAGGTTTTATAGTTATTGCTGGATTCAATTATAACGGAAAACTTAAAATAAGGAAAGTAGAAAAAAATGTCAAAATTAACTCGGATTACTATCAGAAATATGTTTTAACACTTGTTTTCGAAAAAGACATTCCATCACTTTATCCAAACAATCTTCACTGTGTTAAGTTCCATCAGGATAAGGCTACCAGCCATACCTCTAAATCTACTGCTATACTTTCGAAAAAATGAGAAATGAAACCAGAATTGAGGCTATTCCATTTAAATGCATCCCACCCAAATCCCCCAACCTGTCTTCTAAGGATTACTGTGCATTTGGACTTTTAAAAGAAGCTCTTTATAAGCGGCATCCCAAACCATTGGATGGACTCTGGAAGATTATGGTGGAGGAGTGGAGCAAAATCAACCTTGATATTTTAAGAAAAGCTCTTTTATCTTGGAAATCAAGATGTAATATGGTAGTTCAACAAAAGGGCTATCAGATTGAACACATTAGAAAATAAAATTCTTATCTTTGTTTATATATATATATATTTTCAAAACTGTTACAAAAATGTGTGAACACCACCCTCTACATAATAGTAAAATAAGATGTTTGTTCATCTGTTGGCAGCACAGCTGAAAATCTGAGAATCCACAGCTATGAAATTCAGAACAGTGATAGTTCAGATTATGTCCCAAAAACACTGCGAAGTAATTTTTTAATAATTCGAATTAGTTTTTAAGTTATTTCATGTTGAAGAGCAATTTTATGTGATTTTCATACAAATTAGCTCCTTAGCGATTGAAAATTGTATCACAGAGTTACCGTCTTAACATTATACGAAAGATCAAAAAATGCTCTTTCAGACAAACAGAATCCGCAAGACAATATGAAAATTTTAAAATTGATTTTAGAAAATATGTCACAAAATACTATTTAACAAAAATATTATTTTTGAATTCGTTCCTGCACAAATTAAGAATTTGTATGATTCTAATTTTTTGTGTGAATATGCAGTAGCATCTTCGCATTTTAATGATTTTTTTTTTAATTACTATTTTTCTGAATTTTTTGTAAATTTTAAAGTGGTCTATAAAAGTTGTGATTTTTCGTTTGATCACCTGCACCGAAAGAAGATTTTTTTCCTGTGTTCTTGATGTCACAATTGGTGATGGTGGGAAATATCCATTGGAGATCTCATACTCTTACTCATATAAAAAAACTGAGGATATAAATACAGCATATGGCTATATAAAAAGCAAGCAGTGACATATTTATACAGTCATTGTTAAATTGCCTTGCAAAATTTAGTGTGCACAAGGAAAATATAGAGCATGCAAATGTTTTCATTCAAAACAGGTGAACCAGAAATTAAATGGTGTTATCTTTATTATTTATGCAGCAGGCTCTTATTTAGGATACAGGTGATGCTAAGTAATTTTGTTTCAGTATTCCATATTTTCATATCCATCTGTATCACAATCAGTATCAGAGTGACAAAAATTTATGTTTTCATGAACTTTCATTTACAATTTATTTTTTAATTTCCTTTAGAAAAAAAAAAATGAAGTTAGCAACAAGTGAAGTTGATGAATTGGGTGCATTGAGCTGATTTATGTTAACACATACAATTGTAATACCTTTTACATGTATACTGAAATTCAAAATATATTTCCTGTATTAACTACTATTAATGTTCTGGAAATTATCATTGTTCTTAAGAGACTGTTAATGTTATGATACAAACTGTTTAAGGGAAAATTAATTAATTAAGCAATATATTTAATTAAGCAGTTGTAACACAACACCCGATGGAGTAATCACTCCTATGAAGTCATAAGAGGAAATTTAATAAAATAAAAATGTTATATTTAGTGAATAGGACCATATAGTAAATAGAAATATAATATTGAATAAATAAAGAGACCATATGCTAGAAAACTTGAATCTACATAATAATTGTCTAATGTGATTTTGTATTTACAGACACTTCAGAATTCCCCCTTCCTAGGTTACATAGAAGACTGGATTTTTGCACACTTATAGTGTACCTATAGTACACACTTATATACCTATAGTGTACCATAGAAAAGAACCTAATAAAGCCAGATTTTCATTTGTCCCAATCCACAGGGAAATGACAGGGTGTAGGCCTGTTGAGAGGAGGGAAGTCAGTACAAATTTCAAGGGTCCATGCTGCCTGCAGAGCCTGTATTTATAAAGAACAATTTCCACGTACACACAGATTTTTTTTTTCCCTGTCATGTGGCCTAGAATTACTGTTTCACCAGGGCCCAGTCCTACTCTCGGTGGCCTTGGCAGAGTGTAGAAAATGGGGAATTTTTTCTATATGTCTTTTGAGACTCTATAGAAGTTATTTATCTTTTATTCTTAGAGGACATATAGGAAGTGGGTATCATATCGTTGCTTGGTTTAAATTTCGAGCAATGTAGATACATTTTCTAGCACTTTTCTTACTAATTAAATGAAGATGTCTATCTATGTGTGTAGTCTGTAGTGGAAAATTTCAGTGTCGTACGGCCATGAAAACAGGTACACAGGTACTTCAGGACCCAAATAGGTGCATCTCAGTGTTATTTATTAAAATTTCCAATTTTTCATTTACTTTATGTTTTAGCCAGATTTACAATAATTTTGCACAACAATTTTTACAACGATATTCACACAAATCAAATTTTTAACAGCCTAAAATATTATTACAGAGTTTCCATCTTCATACCATCGGAAAAATAAAAAAATTCTCTTTGAAACAAACTGTAAATGAAATCCATACAATTATTAAAAGATTTCCGATGGATGTTTAAAAAATATATACTTTTTATACGTTTTAAAAGACTGATTTTTATGTTAAGATATACAGAATTTGATTTGCTATTTATTATTTTTCAGCACCTGTTTCAAATATCAGTAGTTACACCAGAAAAAAAAAATAATTTCATAAACTCTTCCGTTGATTAATTATAATGTTTTAACTGAGGCAGTCTGATTTTTTAAACGAATCTCGCAGGTTCTTGAAAGTCCTCAGACCTCATCTGAGGTAGAAAACATACCGGGTAAAGAACTACTCATTTTGCCATAGGGCAATGGATATTTTAGGATGGGCTACGTGGAATCACCTTATCATCTGTCTCATGAGCCATGTGAAGATATGGTCAATTGTGATTATCATACTTTTGATTTTGCAGAGAGCGCATTCGATTTGATTCATGTAATTTTCAGATCAAAGACATTTTAAATTGTGTTCAAAAATATTTTTTAAGCAGTGGGTGCTTATTTAATTATTTATACGTAGTGAACACTTATTTAGAATCCGGGCAACGCTGGGTAATTCATTCTAGTATACAATAAATGTAGTAAAAATCTTGCGCTTTCAGTTTAACACCTCAATCAAACTGATTCAAAAATAGATGGAAACCATTTCTTACTGTTTTCAAAGTTTCATCATAGTCTACTCTTGAACAACTAGGCTGCTCAGTGCTCAATTTGTTTTCAGTATCACAGGATATCTGCAGTGTTTCTCTAAAAATACACCCAGGAGACAGTAAATACACAGAGGAATAAGGCAGCAATAATTAAAAATTAAATGTCTAATACTTAAAAATGTCATATAGGTACCTTATTTTTTTATAAATGCGCAGAATTTCATCAATTAATCTGTTGTTTTGCAATTCTGGCTCAGTTGCAACCTTTGAAAGAAAAAGAAAAAAAAATTATTTATAACTTGAACATTTATAGTTTAAGTCAGTGTTATATAATTTCTGAGCATCGTAGCACTAAGTACATACCTGCCAATTTTTGAGATGAAAAATTCAAATGATTTTAGACAAAATTCAGAAAAATGTATGAAGCAACAGTTTAATGCCAAAAGAGATAAAATTTAGAAAATTGCACAAAGCGACATTTTAAGAACAAAGATAATATTTTTTTTTATATTCATAAAATCCAAATAGCGCATTTTAAAAAAATTTCGTTTGTTTTAAATACTTAAATTTGCGATTTTCATTTAAAAAAGTGTATTTGCGATTTTTTAGAAAAATTATTAAAATTCACTACTTTTAAAAGCACTAAAATTCTTGCTTTTATTTAAAAATACTAAAATACACTACATTATTTAAAAATACTAAAATTTGCAATATTTTTAAAAGTGCAAAAATCTGTGACTTTTTTTAAAAAAACTGTGTCAAACTACACGGTTTTATTCAAAAGCTTTTGAGTTACATATAAAGTTTAAGTATATGAGGATCATATAGGGGTCCACTTGAAGGCTCTAGAGGAGGGGAAAGCCAATGCTCCATTATCCCAGCCTTCAATTAGTGGGGGTTAAAATATACAATTTTATTTAAGAACACTAAAATACATAATTTTACTTGAGAGTTATATAATTGAAAATTTTGGCCATGATTGTTGTAATTTTGGATTTCTAGGTCACACTGGTAGCTTGACATGATAAAAAAAAACTAAACAATAAATCCCTAAATAATTTTGGGCAAAATTCAACTAATAAATAATTAAAAAAATCGTAAAAAATAGATACTATGTATAAAATTATAAAAATGGAGCATTTCATAAAAAAATCTGTAAAATTTGGCAGATTTGTAAATATTTTCACCTTGGCTATAGTCAGTTTCAAAATGTTGTCTTTAACAATTATACATTTACAGTTCCATAGATTCTTGCAATCAAACCTTCTCACTCTGGTCAGGATCAAAATCCAAATTTTACCAAATCTTCACCAACACAGTCAATCAAGGCCCTGACTTGCAGAAAATGAGGCCCAGGGCCTAGTTGGCAATGGGGCCCCTACCATGTATTTTTAAATTTACTTGAACTGTCAACAGTAAATGAATACGATGGTTTACAAGAAAAAAAATTTTCCAAGTGGTAAAAAAACTCAAGTTAAGTACTGTTTAAGACGTACTTTTTTATTTCAAGAAGTACTGTGTAAAATCAAAGAGTATTGTTATTTTTTATTTTACTTAAAAATGGCATACATTCTACATAATTGACCAAAATATAGTATCAATATTATTTTATAGCAAATATATATATACATATATATATATATATAAATATAAAATTGTAAATCCAATGTTAGAATGTAAGTGGTAACTCATAATACACTATTCCAAAATTTTTCTACAAAATACAAAGAAATAAAAGAAATTCAAGCATAAAGAGGAAATTATAAAGCGTAATGCAGGTCATAAAGACAAAGACAATCAACAAATTTCAAAGGTGAGGAATAAAAATAGGAAAACAAAAAAATCAAGCAAAAAAGCTTGCATGTGGAAGAGCTTTAGGCTTAAGATAAGTTCATTTCGAAAAAAATCTTGTCAAGTCCATATATCCCTTCGAAATGAACACAAAAATGCTTTTTTCTGAAACACAAGATAGATTTTATCTATAAACTTGTGTTATATGGACGACAAGCATATAGATTGGAAAAATAAAGGAAACATAAATACCTTAAAATACACTTCAGTAGTACAACCATGACGAGCAAAATATGACTAGACCAATGTTGCCATATGCAGAAATGAAAAGATGTGATTTGCTGTTGCCAAAGAGAGTAATAAAAACCGTACTGCGTAAAAGCAATAAAATGAGATATTCTACAGTTAAAGCTGTAAGATAAAAAGATGAAAATATAATAAATTCAAGAGAATGTAGATGTACGGCCAAAATAAGATACTAAGGAGAGATTATGAGAATTTTAGGCTAATCGAAACTTATTAACTATACCATTTACTAAATATGCTGGATATTTATAAAATTTACTGGTAATTTAGAGGTTATTAATGTGCAAAGTATGAAATTTTTTATATGATAATCTATAAATTCTAAAAAGTTGTTTAAGTATAATATTTCTAAACAATTGAATCGAGTTGCAAGAATTAAAAGGTAATAATTTATTAATATTAAATTAAAAAAAATCTTTTTTATCATATAAATTAGTAACTATCCCATTAGTAGGTTCTATAATTAGATTTAAATCCAAATAATAAATATTAGTACTAATAGTAGTTTCATTAGGTATTAATTCCAAATTATCCGGATAGAAATCTATATCTATGACATAGTTATCAGTAAATACAAGACAAATCAGATCATCTCTCTACATATCTGTAAATTTTATAATCTGCTGAAGTAAAGAATTTTTCATATTGATATAGGTATAAATTAGCTAACATACTGCTACTACAGCCACCTTGTGGAACACCTGAGACTTGTAAGTATAATTTATTACCTTGAAAGATATAATTATTGAAAAGAACAAAATGGAAAAGCTTAGGAAAATTGGTAAATTTATTAAGATGAGATTGATTAGTAATATAAGCATTATATAAAGCTAAAATGACATCATACAGATCAGTGATCTTAATATTATTAAATAGATCTTTAAAATCAAAAGTTTGAAATCCCATTATTTTACCAAGTGTTTTTAATTTATTTTTTAATTCTTTACTGTTATTTAGAATAATGTAGTTATCACTAGAATCTCGTAAATTAATATTTAGTACATTTAAATAATTAAGTAATAATTTACTAGCAGTAGTAGAGTATGAATTATGAACACCAGTTACAGTTCGAAATTTAATAGGATTTTTATGAAATTTAGGTATAAGCACAATATATGGAAATTTCAAAAAATTATTATTAATATCTAAATCACTATACATATTGATAATTTTCAATTTGATACTATTAACAGAGTGTGAATCAATTTTAAATAGACTATTATTTTTTAAATAATCTAACAGATATTGAATACAGATTTTTTTACAAATAATAGCATAATTATTAGAGGCTTTATCAACATAAGTAATAACAAAAGATCTATGTAAATCATTAACAGAGTGTTTTATATATTATCCATATTATATATAGATCTAGATAAAGTAATACTACAAATGGCATTTTTAATAGATTTTAAAATAGTAAATTTCCACATATTAAATGCCTCTAAAGGCTGAGCATATGTAGAAGCTAATCCATAAATAAATTTATCAAGGTCCAGATTGATTAACTTTAAGACATGTTTAGAATTATTACATGAAGGTAACCTGAATTTAGTACCAAATGACATTATAGTTCTTAAAGATTTATCTTTAATAACGGCTAAGTCTCCAGTAACTATATGCCCCAAGTGTGGATTTATAAAATTAGCATTATATATACATATATATATATATATATATATATATATATATATATACAAGGTAGGATCAAAATGTTCAGAGACTGTGCTGATATCTCCAACCCTGATTGGAGGAGAGTGGAACTATTTTACCGTGACATATAGACACATGTGATGCAAGATGTGAAAAGGAAGAAGCAGGTCCGCAGTGCAGGGTTTTTCCAGACAATGCATGTCAGTGAACTGTAGTTGTTCGCATTCGTCGAAAATAGAAATGGTGTTTGACGTTTTTGACGAACACAAACAACTACAGTTCACTGACATACATTGTCTGGAAAAACACCTGCTTCTTAATTTTCACATCTCACATCACATATGCCTCTATGCCACAGTAAATAGTTCCTCTTTCCTCCAATCAGTGTTGGAGATATCGGCACAGACTCCGAACTTTTTGATCCTACCTTGTATGTGTATATATATATATATATATATATATATATATGTGTGTGTGTGTGTGTTTTATAATTTTCAATCACAACTCTTAACATGAAATTTATTACTTACAAATCAGTAATATTGCTGATAATGTTGTAAACTGGATTAAATAATTTCTATTTGCTGATTTAGCAAATGTAAACTAATCAAACTTGTTCTTTAACAACAAAAAGAAAAAATTGATATTTTGTAATCTATGAAAAAAAACTTATGTTTTTCTAAAAAACATTTTAATATTTCAAACAAAAAATTATTTTGTGTATGTGTGTGTTCATAAACAAATTTGTGTTTGACAAACGAGTATTTGCAAAATACTATTTTACTTTGTTTGCCATATGAAATCCATAAGAATTCTTTGCACCAATTGAAATAAAAAATATTATTTTTCTTTCTGTCTGGGACTTTACTGTCACTTGCTAAACCTGAACTATTTTCAAACCCAATGTCTGTTGAATCAAATTCATTGCTAGTCTCTGCCTCTGTTTTTCAGCCATAAAAGCCTTGTAATTTTTTTTTTTAATGTTTCAGGATATTTCTTTGCGACACAAAACCAAAAACTTTTTAGTCTTACAAAAAAGTAAACAAAATCTTATTGTATAACTTTTTCAACTGCAATAAAGATGATATAATTACTCTAAAAAATTACATTTAGTGATTGTATAATGCAAGAGAGTACTTTAAAATGTCATAAGCAGCTGAGTAGAGCAGTCCACACCCTTTGAGAGTTTGGTTTTCGGAAGTTAAGCCTTGTTGGAAGTGCTGGAACAATTGCAGTTTTCATAGAAAATATTTAAAAGTTTATATATAGTTTTTCCAGTGATGGTCAGTGGCCTGCTGGCAGTGTTTTTTTTTTTTTTTTATCATCGCATAAAAATACACATAGCTCAAGTTTCACTGTATCAATTGGAGTTTCAATGTGCAAAATACGTACTTCAGTGCATATTTGCGAACATTGGTCTAGTTATCAAATTTTTTTTCAATTGAGTTAAGGGTCTGGTTAAGTACAGATTTTCAGCCTGATAAACAAAACTGTATATCTTTATGATAATTACAACTCATCTCACAAACTTTGCATTATTAATCAAGCAAGAACATTAAAACTAAGAAAAACAATTTGAAAATTTTTGGGTTCATGGAAAACTTTTTTTTTTTGCAGTTGGGCATATTTTATATATTTGAAAAACATGCAGTTGTTAACTGAATCTACTGAAAACTAAAAATGTGTAGTTGGAAATATAATGGATACACCATGTTATCTATGAAGTAAAATTATTGACAACCAGACCCTATCCTTGTAAGCCACTACAAATGCATGAAAAAAATATAAAATGTTATAAAACAGCACTTTGGCTGTAGATAATGACAGTGATTTAAATTCCACCTAAAATCGGTAATATATTTAAACACATAATTTTGCTGATAATTAAGCTAACATACCCAGTTAATTAATTTCATTAAATTGTTATTTAATTTTACTAAAAAATTTAGAAATTGAATGTAAGCCAGAGATGGTGAGTCAGAAAAAACTATTCTAACTCCCCATCATCATTTTCAATTAAAATTCAATCTTATTAACTTCGGTTTCATTTTAGTACAAAAGTGTAATAAAATTTATATATATCCTGTCAGAACTTTTGCCACAAAACGTGGTTTCTGTAACCCATATAATCAATACTCTGATAAATAAAGGTAAAATAACATAATTTGCCTAAAATCAGTCTAGGGTACTGCGAAATTTTGGTTTTTGTTAATATTTGGAATAGTGCTGTTTGAATCAAGTATCTCATAAAAATTGTATTATGGTCCACAAATACAGAATGCATTGTCAAAATATTGGAACAAATAAAATAAGTCATTTAATTTTACTAAAAATTCAACAAATATTAAAACTTAATACCCATAAAAAACTTAATCCTCATAAATGATACACCATACTAATAAAACATTAATCTTGTTATTTTTAACAGTGAACACAATTTTGTGCTGACTGGGGCTCTTGTAATATTTAATAGTCAGCACAATTTCAACAGAAAATTATACTTCATAGCTCATAAAAGAATTTTAGTAGTTTTATTCTAAAAGATTTACATGCAATAAAATTCAATTTTTATGAATACATGGAACTGTTTTTTACTAGGAAGGGGACAATACACTCAAACCAAATTTATTTTGCAAGTACTATAGTAACAGTAGATTTTGATTTTACCTTAGGGGAGAAAACTGGAGTGTTTTGAACCCTTCCAAAATTTTTTTCACTAGTGAAAGTGGAAGTTTTCAAAAAATTCAGATTCTTCAAAAGCTGTATCTCCAGTGGGGGTTCGCAGTAAAAATGCTCGCTAACCACCAGAGCTCTCAAATCGTAGAAATGATTTGAGAGCTCTGGTGGTTAGCGAGTGCAGCAAGCAGAGGATGGAGCCCTTTATTATTCAAAGAAAGTAAGATGTCCTGACATTAACACATGGAATATGAAAGGTATAATTGAAGGATGCCAAATCGATGGTCTTTCTGCCAGAAAAATGTTTAAACATTTCAAAATCAACTGCTTGCATTGTTGACGAGACAAAGCATGATACAATCATTGAAATGCATCAGCAGATCCTGAAAACAGACACTGTCAATAACTGGGTGTGGTAGCCCAGTGATTAGTACGCAGGAATTGCACTTGGTAGGCCCGGGTTCGATTCCCGCCACTGCCAAAACTGCAGCCGTGTTCATACGGAGTATGATCACGTTAAACATGTGGGTCCGTAAGTCCTTCCGAGAGGTTGGTGGTAGGGGAAGGAGGGTACGGTCCCTGTGGATGCCTCCCCCACTGGGTTCCGGTCTAAATTGGGTGGCACTTCCCGGCCATCCAAACAGCTGCCTTGCACCTTTCTGGTAGGTCGGACGGTCTGGGTCTCAACAACAACAACTGTCAATAATTAAACAGATACGTGAAAGCTGATTGAAAAGCAACTGCTTACTGTATTCCCCAAAGGATCAGGGCTGTAGCCAGAGACAAAATTGAAGAGAGGTTGGAGGAAAATTCAAGAGGGCTCAACAGTCTTAAAGGAAGAGTTCACCAAAAACACAATTAATCATTAGCATTTACAAATCATAATAGTTATTATATATTTCAATTCATATAAATTATGAACAAATAATTGCATTTTTATATTTGCAAGCTAAGAGCTGGTTATTAATATCCATATAACTACTGTACGTCAATATTAATATATAATAATTACAATTGATTGTAAGCATTAACTAGTAATAAAGCTGTTAATAATTTGTAGATTCTGAAAGTTAATACAAGTTAATGCTTAATATTAACTCTTTTCTACTTATTAGTTGATTTTTGACTCTATAATATATAACAGTGAATCCCACAATAATACAAAAGTGTCCTAAATACTATTGTCATAATTTTTAAATATTTTTAAAATAAATATGTAAATAAAATGATCATTAGTATAATCACAAATTCAGCTAAATTCAAAAATCTTTAAAATGAAGTAATTTACAAAAAAAAAATCTCAAATTTTTTTATGCAAAATTTGAATGACATTTTATATGAAATTTCATATCACTACTAAAAATTTAATATTTTTACCATGGGGACTGAGGCATTCCATGCTATTTCAACAATTTTTTTTTTAAATTGGTTGCTGTACCATTTTTAATATTTTTTATATTTTGCGCATATATTTATACATGTCTGGAGAGTTCAAAACCATTTTTAGAAAAGAAAAATTTCTTACTGTGTGGCAGTAAGGTCCCCAGATAGCGCTTTAAACATGTATATTTTTGTGATTACAAGCATTTGCACAAAATGGTATAACTTTCCTCCAAATTGAGTAAATTAAAAGATTTAAAAAACATTTTACTCAGAAAAAGTACTGATAATTTTGGTTCAACTTTGTTTTATCATTTGATATATTTTTGAAAATTTAATGGTAGTCAAAATTTACCATTGAAATTCACATTTTCTCATTTTCCAAGCCTGTTTTTCACTAGGAAGGGGACAATACACTCAAACCAAATTTATTTTGCAAGTACTATAGTAATAGTAGATTTTACCTTAAGGGAGAAAACTGGAGTGTTTTGAACCCTTCCAAAATTTTTTCACTAGTAAAAGTGGGCGTTTTAAAAAAATTCAGATTTTTCAAAAGCTGTATCACCAGTGGGGTTCACAGTAAAAATCTGAAATTTATATTACTGAGGCTTCTATTAGGTAACAACACTATAATAAAATTTGATCACTTTGTTTTATATTTTAACAAAAATATTTGAGTTCAAAGTTGTGAACAAAATCTGCTGTTTTTTTTTTTTTAAGGACAATTACAACTTTTTTTATAACTATTGAAGCATGAATATATCGCCTTTTTTATTTGTTGTAATAAAAACCAAATGAAAGTGTTAAAGACCAAGAAAATATATAAAAAACATACTACACAATTCATAACTGCTAAAGCAGCGGAGTTCATGGAATGTCTCAACTCATACAATATTGTTTAGTTGTTGTTGTTGTTGAGACCCAGACCGTCCGACCTGCCAGAAAGGTGTAAGGTAACTGTTTGAACGGCCGGGAAGTGCCACCCAATTTAGACCGGAACCCAGTGGGGGAGGCATCCACAGGGACCGTACCCTCCTTCTCCTACCACCAACCTCTCGGAAGGACTTACGGACCCACATGTTTAACGTGATCGTACTCCGCGTGAACACGGCGGCAGTTTTGGCAGTGGCTGGAATCGAACCCGGGCCAATCGAATGCAACTCCAGCACGCTAACCACTGGGCTACCGCGCCCTACAATATTGTTTAGTGTAAGTGTTGTTGTTGTTGAGACCCAGACCGTCCAACCTGCCAAGCCAAGCCAAAACGAAACATTTCGGTGCGCCTATGCTAGAGGCACTTATCCCCACATCGAATAATGATAATGTCCAATTTTAGTAATGTTTGTCATACTGTAGGTTATCCACATTCCTATGAAGGACGTAGGTTGCAGGTTTTCTCGTCGATGCTGATGCAGGTGTTATCGTCGGTGCTGATGTTGGTGACGCTGTCTTGGCATTGGCCGACTGCCTAGAGGAGGTAAGAGGGGGAGCGGGCGAAGGAAAAGCTCAGACTTGGAGATACCATAGTCCAGGTAAGTTTAAGTAAAAACAGACGATGAGAGAGCATAAGCATGAATTAATCACGAAAAAATATAACACTAATAATATACGCGAGTGGATTGCAAGTGGGCTGGCATCAGGAGAAGCTAGCTAATAAGTAATCATGCCATGTCAGTGGGTTTTGATCTAATAAAGAGCAGGCTCAGAAGTGGCGCCATCTGTCACTGTCATTCAGATCGAATTCACATATAAAGACACCATAACATATAAAGACAAAGTGAAAAATCGAATCAGGGTGGTCACAAGAAATTCATTTTGAAATTCCTTGATATTTTCCCCAATAATTCCCTGAAACGTTCACCTTCGAAGGATGTTTATCGAGGTCACATCGCCTGTTGATGAAAACTGTCCCTCAGAAGTATATTTAAAGGAAATGAGTGATGGGTCTTGCTTGTGACACGAGATGAAAAGTGTAAGGTCACGCCACCACAAAGATTAGTTGTAAATGATACTTTGGAGCCATAGAAAACTAATTATGAAACAATTTGTCACTTCCACAAACGTCTGCTCAGCCTCTAAATGGCTGACAGGTCATGCCACCACAAAGATAAGCTGTAAATGATACTTTAGAGCCATAGAAAACTAATTATGAAACAATTTGTCACTTCCATGAATGTCTGCTCAGCTTCTAAATGGCTGACAGGTCACGCCAAAGATTAGTTGTAAATGATACTTTGGAGTCATAGAAAACTAATTATGAAACAATTTGTCACTTCCATGAATGTCTGCTCAGCCTCTAGACGGCAGTCAGGTCATGCCACCACAAAGATTAGTTGTAAATGATACTTTGGAGAAATAGAAAACTAATTATGAAACAATGTGTCACTTCCATGAATGTCTGCTCAGCCTCTAAACGGCTGACAGGTTGAGCTACCGCAAAGATTACTTGTAAATGATACTTTGGAACCATAGAAAACTGTTTTGAGTCAATAAACATCGAAATCCATTCTGAATTGCAGAAGTTCGCAGTGAAATATACTTAATATACAGTGCTTATGTCATTTAATTTTATGTATCATGTATGTAAAGATAATTTTGGACGCCAGCATATTCAAATTTTCACATTTAAAACTGACCCAAGCTTTTATTTATAAAACATACCCAGCTCCCCCCTCAACAGGCCCAATTTCTATAATGTGTAATTTTTAATGTGGACAAAGATCAGTGACATATGAAAGTTGCTAAACCAAGAAATTTATGAAGGAGTCTTAATGAGTGATGCCAAATGGAGTGTATACTTTATTTTAGACACAACTATTAAGCAATTTCATTCTCTTTTGCCTTAGCCTACTATTTCGTACAATCATATGAATGTTTAGAAAAGTAGAATTGTCATCTACAAAACCTGATATTGAAATACTTAGTGAACCCCTTAATCTCTCTTGAACTCGATGCTGAATCCATATCAGTTATCATCTCTATCTATAACCAATATTGAGAAATAAATGTTTCAAAGAAATTTTTTGAACAGGAAGCAAAACTATTCCACGAGTGGAAATTTTTAGTAAATCCCCCGACATTCTTCAGAATTTAATGTTGAATTAATTCATTCTAAGCTCAAACTGTACCCAATTTTGAGAAATAGATGTTTCAAGAAAAACTTTTGGCCCGGAAGGGGAAATTCTTTGTAACTCTCCCCCCCACCCTTACAGAATTTAATGCTGAATCCATATTAGTTATCGTCTAAGTTATCTATAGCAGATTATGATATATAGATGTTTCATCGATAAAATATAATCTTTTTTAAATGGAAGGGATATCACTAGAACCAGAAATCCTTAGTAAGTCACCTTCCCCCTCAAGAATTTAATGTTGAATTAATTCATTCTAAGATCAAACTATACCCAATTTTAAATAGACATTTCAAAAAAAAAAAAAAAAAAATTGTTCCGGAAGGGGAAATTCTTAGTAACTCCTACCTACCCTTACAGAATTTAATGCTGAATCCATATTAGTTATCATCTGAGCTACCTATAACAGATTATGATATATAGATGTTTCAAGGATAAAATACAATTTTTTTTTAAATTGAAGGGATATCACCAGAACCGGAAATTCTTAGTAAGTCACCTTACCCCCTCCAGAATTTAATGTTGAATTAATTTATTCTAAGCTCAAACTATACTCAATTTTAAATAGACATTTCAAAACATTTTATTAGCCCGGAAGCGAAAATTTTTAGTAACTCCCACCCCTTACAGAATTTAATGCTGAATCCATATTAGTTATCATCTAAGCCATCTATAGCAGATTATGATATAGATGTTTTAAGGATAAAATACAATTTTTAAATGGAAGGGATTTTGCCAGAACCGAAAATTCTTAGTCACCTTAACCCCTCCAGAATTTAATGCTGAATTCACCTCAATCATTATCTAAGCTCTATTTATAACCAATCCTGAGAAATTGATGTTTTAAGGAAAATGTTTGAACCAGAAGTGAAAATTCTCAGTAAACAACATTATCTCCTTCAAAATTTGAAGCTGAATATCAGTTGTCATCTAAGCAAGCCAATCTTGAGAAATAGATGTTTCAAGCAAATTGAAAATTTTGCAACCGGAAATAGAAAAAGAACTGGACATGGAAATCCTTAATAACCCCTCCAGAATTTGATGCCAAATCTATATCAGTCATCATCTAAGCTCTACATATAGCAGAAGCTAAGAAATAGGTGTTTTAAGGCAAAGGGGGAGGGGGGGGGGGAAATAGTATAAGGACATTTTTGTCACCAATAAATAATTTAGAACAAGGATCTAAATTATAATCCCTTGGGAAAACTTTTCCACACTGTATTCAAGAAAACTTTTAAAGTTGTGATAAACAATTCATTCTATCTTATACATATGCTCAATCATAAAAAAATGTCGGGATTATTCTCCCATTGCAGATGAAGATATTTGAACTGATTTTTTAATGGAAATTTGCTGATAAATCGGTTTTATGCAAATCAACATGGAATAGCCAATATCTGCTATTGCACTAAGAAAACTTACTCTGTGCCACAATTTTGTGAACCTCTATGGGAGCCAACACATTCAATCCTACCACACAGCCTGGTATAAATTTCTTGAAAATTTTGTTTTCTTTCTATTGTACATATTGGCTATTCCATATTGACAAGCACATAAACATGAATCCACAGATGCTGTGGGAGAAGCGTAACCCTAACTTTAGGATCCCCTCCCCACACACACACACACACACCATTACCACTACACACACACACGGCAAACTGTGGTCATAAAAATTATATTTGGTTTAGAGAAATTTTAAAAAATATATTTGAAAAAAAGCAAATAATAATTGTACAATATAGCACTAGCGCTTTATTCAATACCTGAAAACATGTTGGACACTGGGATTTGTATACCATGTATCTCCGAATGCAAACAGAACAATCTGAAATTAAGCATTTTAATAAGTCACTAAAATGATAAAGGAGTCTTTAATTACATAATTAATGAAAAAACACATGTCATATACACTCATCTTTATATCATAATAGAACAAA
Organism: Amaurobius ferox; assembly: GCA_951213105.1. Classification (NCBI taxonomy): domain Eukaryota; kingdom Metazoa; phylum Arthropoda; class Arachnida; order Araneae; family Amaurobiidae; genus Amaurobius; species Amaurobius ferox. The sequence goes on from OX578155.1 coordinate 91,553,954, forward strand.
TTTCCCAGCATTGCCTGGGTCCTAAATAAACACCTGCTACTTAAACAATACAGATACATACAACACCCAATTCCCAATCACCTGTTTTGAATTAAAATCATTCCTCTGTTGTTTTTTCCCATGAGTAACCATGTTAATTATACAGCACGGGCATGATATGTCTTGAATTAACATGCCATAAGTAAATATAAACACTTGAAGTTGTAAAAAAGAAAATGTTCCTTTACCCTAGACGTAAAAAAAAATAAAAAAATGCTATGTCAACAAGTTTTTTTTCCAATTGGCATTAAATCTTCAGAGAACACTTAATATTAATAATATGGAAATAACTATGCATTCTAATGAAGATTTATCTTTTAAATTCACAAATTCTGAAAATGCAAATAAAATAGCACAATTGTCTTCTGAGATATCATTCACAGACCAACTGTGCCATTTTGTCTTTTATCGTCTGAACGGAATAAAAATGATTCTGAAGTCGAAATTTAGGCAGATATTTAGATTTAAATGTTCATAACATTTAAATTTTAAACTAATTTGAATTTTTAAAAAATTCCACTATGCGTACAGAAATATGAATCACCCCTGCAGCAAATTTTGCTGTATTACCCATTTTGTTTAACTTTAAGTAGTACTGAAGTTTAAGTAAGAAGAGTGCAGATACGTAAAAGCAAACTGACCAAGCAAGTCTTATTGTTAAATACGAGTACATATTGGAACAGTTGGTAACAACACATTTTTCAGGCAGGAATGACCCCTTAAGTAAATTTGAAATCAAAATTATATTAAAAAACATTCATTGACAGAAACGTCTAATAGTAACTAAACATAACATGCTGAACAGATATGTCCACTTCGACACACCCTGTTACTGTGATAGAAATTTTTTTTCTACAGATCCTCTATTTTGTAATTTATAATTTAGAGGAATCTAGTTATGTTTTGTTCTTTTCAGCAATAATGATCTTTTATAACTTGACAGACTGAAGACATTTTTTTTTTGTGTTAAAATTTTACACGAATGATATTCAGGTCAAATGGCAACTTTTTCTACCCCAAGATTTTTTGGGGAAAATAAAAAATTCTCTCCGCCTTAATGGAATACACAATATATATATATATATATATATATATATATATATATATATATATATATATATATATATATATATATATATATATATATATATATATATAAAGTTATGGAAAGCTATGAAATGCAAAGTAAAAAATAAAAAAGTAAAGGTATAAGACATGAAGTAGAAAATCATATTCAAATTATTACTAAGAATACTTACAATTATGACTGCATTTAGTAATCATGCAATTGTTGAAATATTCAAAACAAATGTGACATCGTAGAGCTTCATCAAGAGGCTGAAACAGAATTAAAAAATTAATATAAAAAATAAATTAGTAGGTAAATATGGTATGTTGTTAGTGTAATTCCCATTATCATCATAACTGGATAAAAATATAACATATTAGTGTACATAGATGTCAAAATAATTACTGCAAGCTTCAGGATGTATTACTGCAATTTCTGATACAAAAGTCATGCCATTTTAAATGGTTAAGTTACATTCATAAAAACTGTAGTTGATAAGATATTGTGAATAGAGCCGATACATGCTCTATGAACCTCACTGCAATTTAGACTCAAGAATTATTTTGCATATTTTTACTTTCCCCACATATCAAGCTTCTGGAAATTGTCTGCTCTAGTCAGGGCTCAAATCTGGCAAGAACAGCCAGTTTTCTGAAACTGCTATCCACTGGAATGGGAGTCATGAACCCCCATTATCTTTTAGCATCCATTCTTTGATTACATTATAATTTTTCTAATTAATTTGGGGGTTATATATTGTTCACAGGGTGAGGAGCGGAAGTGACCTTTGAAAAAGGTGAGAATGGTGACAAATTTTTTCAAAAAAGTGATTAAAAAATAGAATTCTTGCCAATAGAATGAAACCACAAATATGGTTACAAAATTTTTTTTAATACTCCCCTACCAAAAAAGGACAGGCAAGATCATAATAATTTCCTTATTATGATCCTGGATGGGGTATGGCCATATAAATATTATACAAAAAGTTTACACATAAGGTTTATCAAATTTATAAAAACAAAAAATCTACACAAAACTATTATGAAAATCCAATGATGTATTCTTTTCAATGTTCCAGAAAAACAATTCTAAAGAAAAAAAAAACTGTCTGGCCTATTGTTTTTTAGGTATCTTAGCAAAAAACGATGTAATCATATTTGATTTTCGTTTCTCAAGATTCCTTTGAATGCTTTCAATTCAACCTCCTTTTCTTCCTAAGCATACATTTTACACCCTCAACCATGCCCGGACGCCCAATTTGCTGCTCAAGTCTTCGGACGAGCCGGTCGTCCTGGGTTTTCGACCCTCAAGCATGCCTTGAGCCAATTTTGCTGCCTTTAAATCATTTTTTTCAAGTGCTATTTTCAGTTTAGCTGAAGCTTCAGAGAAGAGTTCTTCTCTAGCCTCCTTAGTTTGTAAGTGTTCTTTTTCTTATCATTCAGTGCCATAGTCTCACACTCGATTGGCTTTTTTTATCTTTTCCATCTTCTTCATAATCCTTTCTTCTTTTTGTTTTTCTTCTAACTCAATTTTCTTTTTCCTCTTACAATCTTCCATAAAGGCAGTGTACTTTGAATGTGCTTGTTGCCCATACTTAAGTTTTGGATCAATGGGTACAAAAAGAAAATGGGGGTATTGTTTCAATTCAAGGCATCCCTCACTATCAATATACTATTGAAAAATCTTTCTGTCATTGTTGACTTATCTTTTCCTAATATATGCTTAGAAATGGAAAATCTTCTCTCTATGTTAGCATTTCCATGTGACAAAAAGCAGCCTTTATAACTTTTGAAACATTCGGAAACTTAATATCTTTTGATAATGAGTACCTTGAGATGTGTTGTTGCCAGTAATCATCAATAGTTTTGTTTCCAAATGCTGTATCATCTTTTTCCAGTTGTAAAAAATTTCCACTCATTTAATAAATAATCTAGTTGAACATGAAATGGCATAATTTTTGCAACATTCAATATGTCTTTGCAGATTCTAGCCTTTGTTCTTTTTTTTGGGTCTAAAAATCTAAAACTTTTAAATGATCCATTTGATAAGCAAGTCTTTTCCATCACATGCTTACAAGCAGTACTGTAATGATTTTGAGCTTCTTTCAGAAACAACTTATGTTCTTTCAGTTTAGAAGGATCGTCTGTGACATCCTCACTAATGACAAGTTCTTCAAGAGGAAGTAGATAACTAACTGTGAAGAGTTAATTAAGATCAACTTTAGAAAAATTAGTGATTTTTCTAATGACGGGAGTCTTCAAAACACGAGCTATGGAGGTCTGAAGAACATTCTCTATTTCTTCATGCAATTTGTGGATCATAGGTGCTTGACACTGAAAACGTTGTGTGAACATCATGAATAGTTCTGCTGATGAACTAATGAAATGAAGTTCAGCTTTTATCGAAGGTTTCTTTAAAGCACTCACATCAATCTTGTAGGAGTTGGATTGAAGAACAGCCGAATTTTTTTCAGAGACACATGCTTAAGGAAATAGAACTAAATAATGTCCCACTGCTCTGAAATCCTGTTGGCTGAAGGCCCCATGTTAAGGCACCTTGTTGTTGTTAAGTTTTAAAAATTTGTGGTGTGGAATATTAAATTTAGATTGGATTTCTTCAATTTTCTCAACGGGTAAGCCAACCATCAAAATTCTGATTAGCAGCCCAGAAGCTTCTGAATCATTATGATTCATTCATTTTGATTCATTCATTCATTCTGATTCATTCATTCTGATTAGCAGCTCAGAAGCTTTTTCACCTAAACTCTTCAATGCCTTTACATATGCATTATGCATTGTATGGATGCTACAGTTACCTATGTTTATAAGTCTTGTTCCTCGCGTCTCCTGGACATTACTATCAAAAAGTCTAAATACTTTTTTATTAACATTAGGTCCATCTCATCCAAGCATTAGACATCTATTTTGTGATAAATTTGCTTCAGAAAGTGCTTCACATAGTATTTGATGCAATGTTTCACCATCAGCTTTACATAAAAGAAAGTTCTGAGGTGCCATGTCGTTACACCCCATTTGCTATTAGACCAAAATGTGATTGTTATTTGCAGCTCCTTTTTATCTTTGACATTGGTTGTTTCATCATAACTCAATGTGTAGTAGGATGAACATGCTTCTTCTAACATGAGTTCCTGAAAATAAGGGGCCAGTCCATCAGTGATTAAGTATTCTTAGGTGAAAGAGAAAAATGTTCAGGGATGCTATCAGGAAACATTTTCTTAAAAACATCATGAATATCTTTTGATGAATCCATTGAATTGTCGAATCCCAACTACAAAAATGTGATGTCAAACAAATGAAAATTATATAGGTACAAATATGGGTAAAATGTATATTTTTGCCCAATATAGTAAAAAAAAAGGTTGAAACAGGTGATAAAAACTAAAAAAGGTGACAAAAAGTGACCAATTTAAAAAAAATGTGACTAAAGGTGAGAAAGATGACTGACTCCACATCCTCCGTTCAGGGTAGCTACAGGATCTCAGATATGCACCACTTTTACTGAATCAGTTTAAATAGCATAAAATAGTTAATTAATAAAATTGAAAGTGATAATTAAGAATAAATAATTAAAATTAAATATGTTGAGAATTGAAAAGTATAATAATCAAAGTAATGCAAGAGTTATATAAGAACAGTATTATTATACGAATATTTATATCCTCCAAGCATTAAAATTCTACGTAAGCTATGTTCTTTCTTCTATTCTCAGCAGTGTTCTTTAAAATCCAGTCATGAATTCATACTAAATATCACTTAATACAATAAAATTATGTATAAGCAGAAACAATATTTTTTTAATCTGCTTTTCCTGTCATAAAATAACTCAACAACTTCCAAAAAAATTAAGATGAGAGGATCACTGAGAAATGTTGAAATTCTTTTTTTATTGAGGTGTACAATAGCCTGTCTCCCATTAAACATCAAACGTGAATAAGGAATTCTATACATGAGTATCATAGTGAGGTAGAAGCATGCTGCGATTTCCTCAAAAAATTCCAATTTCTCTGATTTTACAGAGTTTTTTTAGGAATTCCCTGATTTTTCCAGAATGTTGATATTCCCTGAATTCCAGGTTCCGTAGCCACCTTGTTATTGTGTTAGAAATGATTTTCTACAGATCCTCTATTTTTCAATTTATAATTTAGAGGAATCTAGTTATGTTTTGTTCTTTTTAGCAATAACTACCTATTCATTTGTTATAAATATTATTTTGTGTACTTTATAATTAACTAACGTACTTTATAATTAATATTTTAATGATAGGAAAACATTTTCTGTTGCCAAACTTAATTTTGAAAATAATTTTTATATTGCAGTTTTAAAGCAAGTGTGTTCTTTGTATCATCAGAAATAGCCTATCAATAATAAACAAGACAAATATCTGCCATTAAACATACTGAAATTTTTTTGGCCATGAACTTCAATTCATTACCCACTAAAAATTTTGTAATCAGTGGTACTACTTAAAAGTCTGAAGCTGCATCTATAGTATCCACTACTGGCATAGCACCTTATGCTTTACCCTGTTTAGACTGAACTTTTAATGACTTAAATATTATAAAGTAGTTAAAAATTCGGTAAAGAGACTTCTGATAACAATTTGACAGCTTACAACGGCATATAAATGGAATACAACCAGCGAAGTAACACATCAAATGGACATTTAAATCCAAGTAAGACCGATAAATTCGCAAAATTCATATTATTTACCTTCAAAACTTTGGCATTTAAAGTACCTTGTAAGTCAAAGCCAACAGCTAACTGCATTGCAGAGGAGGCCATGAATAACAATTTACAGTGTTGTTAAATAGTCTAAAATTTCGATTTTATCATCAACTCATGTGCATACTGGGGCACAAACTAGTTAAAGATTACAAAGTTTAATATAAAAATTGAAACTCATTAATTAATGATATTAAGCAAAATAATTTAAAATATTGAAATCTAATCACATTTTCTTAAAAACAAACTTTAAAATAGTAACAACCTTGGTAACAACAGTCACAATAAATAACAGTTAACTCTTAATTTACCAGTCACACCTGAAACCATGGAGTTCCACCTCTTATCGACTAGTTTTAGTAGATCTTTAAACAGTGGTACTGCCTCTCTCCCGTTCTCTGATTGGAGGTCAGAAGTTCGTATCTGTGGTCGTGAGTCTACCTCTACCGCATCCTGATGAAAACAGCCCTAGAAAATATTTCATTCCGAAAAATAACCTTGTTCCGAAATGCGAAAACAAATAATCAATTCTAATGGAGGCTCATGCCCAATTCATATTACCATGAAACTTTCATGATATTACTTCTTTTTTTTTTTTTGAGATATTAAAGATCTTTGATATTTTCTGAGTTGTATAATTATGAAACTGTGACCCATGTTGTCATATATTTTGAACCATTTCTATTCATAAGTTTTTATCGGATAAAGTTCAGTTATTCTTTGCGTCTTCGATTGTGTTCCCGCAGTTTTATTTCGTTGTACCTTAAAAAAAAAAAGACTTATTCTTCAACAAAAATTTTGACATTGTGATTCTTGTTAAAATATTATTTTGAACTTATTTGAATTATTTGTTTAAGAGGAAGGAGATAAATTGGAATTTTACTGTAAACCATCCCTGTGATCTAGTCGAGTGAAGAACAATGTTTTTTGTTTACGACATGAGTAAACAATCCAAATCCATAGCTTGTGTTTTGATGAGAGGATAAAGAATTTCATTACAATAAGTACATATTCCTACATTACATTTTTCAATTTTTACTGTCCATTCTGAAGTTTTTATCTATTTGATGGGTTCCAACTGAACCACAGTGACTAACAATTCAAAAATGGAAGGTGTGCCATGTAATGATTAAAGCAAAAACAAATTAATTTTATTTATTTAGACAGAAGAGTTAAGTATGTCCATGCACATAGAAAAACTAGTGTGTGAAATATGTCAGAAATCATACGCTACAAAAAGTAGTTTAAATGAACACAAAAAATATGTTCACACAGACAAAAGACCACATGTATGTGAAATATGCCAAAAAACGTTTACAAAAAAAAGTAGTTTAAATCAACATAAATATCTGCATACTAGTGAAAAGCCTTTTGTTTGTGAAATATGTCAGAAGGCATATAGAGATAATAGAAATTTAAATAGGCATCTTCTTAAACACACTGATAAAAAGCCTTTTGTTTGTGAAATATGTCAGACAGCATTTGTGTATCAAAAACTTTTAAAAAATCATCTAAACTTGCACACTCTTGAAAAGCATTTTGTATGTGAAATTTGTCAAAAAGCATTTACACATAAAAATATTTTAAATAGGCATCTTCTGAAACACTCTGGTGAAAAGCCTTTTGTTTGTGAGACATGTCAGAAAGCATTTAGTGAGAAAAGTAGTTTAATTAGGCATCTTCTTAAACACACAGGTGAAAAGCCTTTTGTTTGTGAAATTTGTCTGAAAGCATTTAGTCAGAAAGGTAGTTTAAAAACGCACCTACTTATACATACTGGTGAAAAGCCTTTCGTTTGTGAAATATGCCAGAAAGCATTTGCATATAAGAATCATTTAAATACACACCTACTTCTTCATACTGGGGAAAACCCTTTTGTTTGTGAAATATGTCAGAAAGTATTTGCAACGGCAGACTATTTACAAAAACACCTAGTTTGGCATAATGCTGAAAAGCGTTTTGTATGTGAAATATGTCAAAAAGCATTTACACAGAAAGTATGTTTAAATAGACATAAAAGTGTACACACTGGTGAAAAACCTTTTACATGTGAAATATGCCGTAAATCATTTGCAAGAAAAGATAGTTTGACTCAACATAGAAGTGTTCACACTAAATAAAAACTGAAAGATTTCTCTTCCTTGTAAATATTTTGATTAAGGGTTTCATATATTGGTGCTTTTGTATTAACCACATACCAGCGATAGGAGTTCGATCTGAAGGTCGAAATCTGTGAAACGAATGTACCAGTGATCCGTGTATGGGCAGGGGTTCGACCTAAAGGTTGTTCTACACCAGGATGGGACCCCCAGTGGTGTTCGGGTTATTAGGAACAGTCACCTGCTTCACCGAGATGCAGAACTGGCATACAGTTAATACAAAAGTACCGATATATTGATATCAATAGAAGGCAAAGATTTAAATAAGTTAAATATATTTATAAAATTGTTTCTACTTTCTGTAATATGATCACTGATTTTGAAAAGAGTAGAACACATAATTTTTATGATTTTAACCTACTAATGTAGTTTTGAATGGAAAGAGCTCTGTGTAATGATAAGAAGGGTATAAGTTGCTGATTGTATCATTTTTAGTATCCATCTTTTTTATATTTTAAGTTGCAGCATAAGTCCTTGACTCCTGTTCTTTTCAAATAAAATCCTGGTTACTTAATTGTGTGCTTTAATATACAGGGTGTCCAATGCTATTGGTGGCCAATGGCTATTTAATCAACCATTAGTTACAGAGATATACTTCCAATTGCAAAAATATTTTAAATTTTAAAATTTATCAGAAACAGTTTAAATCAATAAATGCATTTCTAAAAAAAATATGAAATATAAATTTTTATACGACCCTACCAATTATATTTTATTTTTCTTATTACTGTGCTTTGTAATAATGTTAGCCTATAATAAACAATATTAGTATGATTGATTCTGTACCAATATAGAAAACTAATTTAAATTTTATGAGTACAATTAATCAACATGATAAGGATTATTATTTTGTATATCTTTTGATTTTAATAATTCATTAAAAAATAAAATAATATTTTTTGTTGTTATTTACTGGAAATGTTTATTTTTGGACTTGAACCCAACAAGGTACTATCTCTACTTATAATAAAAAAGAGTGTGTGTTTGACGGGGAACACTTCCAGGACAATCCACTCCTAAGAATCAAAACAGAAGCGTTTTACATTTGCCGCCATCTATCAGCTGAAAATATTTTCCGTTCTCGTAAGTTGAATCGATTAGAAACTGCCTCAATAATATTCTCAAAAAAGCTTCTTTTTGATTTCTGATGCTCTTTGAAGCAATTGAAGTAGCTTTCATTTTTTTCCCAAGTTCATCCTCACAGATAATTGCCCTACCAGAGCAGAGAGATATTGTTAAACAAACCCATTCTTTTGCCGTAATTCATTCACCTTGTTAATTGGAGATTCTTTACAGAAATGTTTAATATTCTTAATATATAAGAAAAAGACAGACAGATTTGATTTAATTATAATGTTTATTTATTTTCGTATATTTAAATATAATTTATTTTTGTATATTTAAATATTTTCGTCAAAAATAAAATACTCAAAACGATAGGAGTTTAGGAAATGTTTGATTTTGCTGTTGGCAATTGGCAACTATAGTTTGTATTTTCATTTTTAAGCAGTGTTTTTATTATTTTTTCGGTAATGTTTCTCCAAAGCCTCTATTACACGACAGTATTTGGGACAACAAAACGGTTCGCAAAACAGCTCAGACAACAAATTTCGCCACAACATTTTAAGTTTAACCCTTAAAATGGTGTTGTTGAGGGAACTGTTGTGCAAAAATAAAAATCAGAAGTGCGTAAATCCGAACGTCACAGGTGATGTGCTTTTGAGTTATTTTATTTCTTACTTTGATGGCGACCAAAATGGCCAATAGACTGCTTTGGAATGCGTTAATATCTGGAGATTGAAAAAATAATAGAACTTCTACTAAATTATAGACATCTGCGGGATAGAAAAGATCCAAATTATACGAAAAAAAAAACACATTAAAGAAAGCTTTTTGAAATCGATGGCATTAGACAGGAAGGGCCTGTTAGAAAAGAGGGGCTTAAAGTATCATTGCCGAGCGGAAGTGCTGAAGTTTGGAGATGTAAAAACAATAATAGAACTTTTACTAAATTACAGACACCTGTGGGATATAAAAGATCCAAATTATAGGGGAAAAAAAACACCCTAAAGCATGCTTCTTGAAATGAAGTCTGTGGCATTACAAAGGGGCGTGTTAGAAAGGCGGGGCCTAAAATATCATTATCGGGCAGAATTGCTAAAGTCTAGAGATGGAAAAATAATAATAAAACTTTTACCAAATTACAGACATCTGTGAAATATGAAAGATCCAAATTATACGCAAAAGACACTGACAAGAATGCTTCTTGGAATGAAATCGGTGGCATTAGAGAGGAGGGGTGAGTTAGAAAGGCCGGGGTCTAAAGTATCATTGCCAGGTTGAATTGCTGAAGTCTGGAAATGCAGATGGAAAAAAGAAAATAATTTTTACCAAATTACAGACACTTTTGAGATATAAAAGATTTAAATTATAAGAAAAACACACTGAAGAATGCTTTCTGGAATGAAATCAGCGGCATGAGAGAGAATGGGTCTGTTAAAGAGGAGGGACCTAAAGTATGATTAACTGGCGGAATTGCCGAAATTCGGCAATAAAAATTGCCCTGTGTAATAACACCATTATTCAATCCAAACGGAACTTTTGGGATGTTAAAAGTATCTTTACAGAGTAGCGGTATTCCTGTGAGGAAATTACGAAGCGAGCGAATGCAAGGGGAAAAAGTTTCTCCATTTGCTGCTTACAGTGACATCACAAACATTCCAAACTGTTCGTGTTGTCCCAAATTACGGTCATGTAATAGGGCCTTAACAGTAACGATTCTTTATAGTAACATTTTTTGATATTCTTATATATTAAGATAAAGACAAACAGAATTGATTTAATTACGTTGCATGTTCACGGGTTGGAAGTAAGGGTAATCTTCATATCTTAGCTCAAATTTGTAGAACAGCTAATATTGTGTATCCAGAAGCTCTTCAATACTAATACAGAGACAAAGGCTATTCTTATATAGCTAGAAGGTATATCCATCATGGGACGGAATTAAAAAATTTGCAAAATATTACCTCCCATCTGCTCACTGACAGCACTTGAACTCCTATCTACACATTTGAGGGCATGCACCTTACCCAATCAATATAACTATTTCCTATAATATGTATCGAAATATACATACTATATCATCCTCTAGCAAAATACAATTCATTTATAACCTCCCCCATAATCCTCACATGAACTGTGGAATTTGCTTAAATATGAATCAAGTACATTAAATTAATAATTCCCACAAAGTTACAGGGATTATCAAGGAAATTGAACTTAATTTTGCAAAATATAGAATTTTCATCAACTGGACATCATTTGACTAATTTGGTAGCATTTTCGTTAATTTGGAAATATTTTAAATAAATCACCAAATGTTGACAAAAACATTTTAATTTAAAGAAAAAAGTTCTAAATAGTAAATTGTTGAAAATATTTTTGTATATTCATAAATGGTACCATATTCTGACAAAACAAGTAGAAATTGTTTACATTTTTATCTATTGGGATATTATTTATCTATTAAATATAAGTGTCCAACAATCTAGAACTAGATTGAATTTTTTTTTTTTTAATTTCGTGCAAAAACTTTGAAACTGATTTGAAATTTTATATTTTCTTAACATGGCAGCATAGGACAAATTTTATTTGACACAATCAGACCTAAAAGGGGTTATTTATGGCTCAATGATCACAAACTTAATTACAATATATAATATTATATTTATGTAACATTGAATGCCCTGTTTTTTTGTTTTTTTTAATAATTATATGAAAGATTCATTTAGAGCACTTGATCACATTGATTAATAAGGTTCCAGTATTTCCCGATTGTAATCAACATTCCAAATGCCCCATTCGTTTATGAGATATTGTATCCATTTCATACACACAGACATCATTTCAAAAACATTTGATTCCAGTTCAGGGATGTTTATAATGTGCTATTCTGTCAAAATTCAAATTTTTTATTTTGTTGCAGAACTTTCCCAATACATTTTGCTATGTTGTATGCAGAGAAAGTAATTGAAAAAAAAATTGGCCATGCCTTGTTGTGTACAGTATATAAAAATTTCTCAAATCTTTTATTTGATGAATTCCCCCCCCCCCCCAACTGTTGGAGGTTACCAATATGGATTTAAGTGGGAGGTACACTACAGAACAAATATACACTTTAATATCAGATTCTGGGAAAATGTAAATAATTTGGTATTGAAACACATCACCTTTTCATTGATTTTAAAACTGCCTATGATAGTGTTGATAGAACTGGTCTTTTACCAGTTTAAAATACCTGAAAAATTAATTAGACTTGTGGATCTTATATTGACCAAAACTTGTTTCATTGTTCCAATACTTGTTCTATTATATTTCAAAACCTTTTGATATTAAAAATGGCGTAAGACAGGAAAATGCACTTGCTGGTCTACTTTTCAATCTAGCCCTGGGGAAAGTAATTATAGATTTTAATATGAACACTAAAAGAAATATCTACCACAAATCTATTCAAATTCTTGCATACGCTAATGGCATTGATATTATAGCCAAAACCACTAATGATCTAAAGGAGGTCTTTCTTGCCTTGGAAAGCACAGCTGATAAAATGCATCTGAAAATTAAGACAAAACTAAATATGTGGCCTATCCCCCTCATATTTGAGACAGGTTTGTACAAATTTGAAACTGTTGAGCATTGTAACCACTTGGAATCTCAAATAAACTGTAAAAATAACATTAGTTTAAAAATCTAAAAACGAAATATAGCTGCAAATCGCTTTTTATAGATTAAAAAATTTCTTCAGATCACACCCTATTAGTAGAACAAAATTACAGCTATATAAAGTACTCATAAGACCTACCTTAATTTAAGCTTCAAAAACATGAACTCGCACAGAACATGATGATAAAGATCTTTGTATCTTTGAGCGAAAAATTTTTGGTGAAATTTCGGAAAATGATATTTTGAGAAGATATAATTTTGAACTATATAAATTATACAAAGATTCTGACATAATTAAATACATTAAAATTAATAGAATGCAATGGGCAGGACATTTGCTAAGAATGGATAACCAAAGAATCTCAGAAAAAGTTTCTTTAAGTCCACACCAATCGGGAAAAGACCTAGAGGACAACCAAAGTTGAGATGGATTGATTGTGTGGACAATGACTTTGAGAGGTTAAAGTATAAAAATTGGAAAAATGTTGCACCAAGAGGAATAGCTTGGAAGAATCTTCTCAGGAAGGCTTAGAGTCCACAATGGGCTGTCAAGCCATTAATAATGATGAGATACTTTTACTCTTATCACTTCAACTACTGAACTAAATGGTGGCGAACTTATATGGAAAGTTTTGCAAAAAGCACATAACTTGTGAAGTGCTTATTCAATCTACAAAATCCAAGAAGTTTCTAGAACTTTCCAAGTTGGAAATTTTTTACTAAATTCCTCACCTAGGTCTCTTGACTTTGGTCTTCAAAACGGTCTTTGACCTTCAAATTTTAACAAATGTTTTCTGCTACACATGTAACAATATAATGTTACTTCTGTTACATATTTCCATTTCATCCACTTCACATTTCATTTATAATTACTCCATACTGCACACCTAAGATGTTTCATATAAAATATTTTTTTGGACCAATGGCCCTACCGTGCTGAAAACACAGGTTCTCGTTAGATCACCGAAGTCAAGCAGCATCGGGCGCGATTAGTACTTGGGTGGGTGACCACCTGGGAACACCGCGTGCTGTTGCCACATTTCGGATGCGGTAGCCCGGTGGTTTGCGCACTGGATTTGCACGCTGCCACAACTGCCGCCGTGTTCATGTGGAGTACGATCATGTTAAACATGTGGGTCCGTAAGTCCTTCCGAGAGGTTGGTGGTAGGGGAAGGAGGGTATGGTCCCTGTGGATGCCTCCCCCACTGGTTTCCGGTCTAAATTGGGTGGCACTTCCCGGCCATCCAAACGGTTACCTTACATGTTTCTGGTAGGTCGGACGGTCTGGGTCTCAACAACAACAACATAAAATATTTATAAAAAAAAGTTGCAGAATTTACGAAATTTATAGTCAATTTTTTCAGCATCTTTTGTAACTATTTAATTTCTTGTGCCCAAGTTGGAACAAAATCGAGTCTACTATATGTATATATATGTTGAATTTTTCAAAATGGTAGCCCATTTTTCATAAAATGATTTTTTAGCATAAATATCCTACCCAATCTCAGTGCCAGGGGGTAAATGCTCTCATCAGTTCCTCTTTGCTATCCTATTGCCAAAATATAAAGTTAATGATTCCAACAAAGTGGCATGTATTATATAAATTAAATTTAATTTTAAAAAATATTAAATTATCAATTTAGGTCATTTTTCAAAAGTCACAAAGTTGGCTGTATTGCACCAAATTTGTCTATAAGTTGACCAAATTTATCCCCAAGGTCAAGGTCACTATATTTGTCGCCAAATGTAAAACAGACAGACATATTGGATTTGTTACTTTTCCTGCATAATAGCATAATGTAAAACAAAAAACCTCTGATATGGGTACTGGGTAGTACATAACTTTCTAAATACAAAATTAAAGCACCAAACATGTGGCTCTCCTTATGACATCAAAAATAAATTCTGGCTTTCTGGACAGAATTTCAGCCTTTTCATATTCTTTATGTTTTGTTAACAAATTTGGAAATAAGGCTGGATTTTTTTTTTATCCATAGCCTTTTCGAGGTTCGAGACATTCTCCTGGAGTTCCACTTCCTCAGACTTCAACACTTTCCATCATCATGGCTTAAGCCAAATTGACTTCTTTGATATCGCCTTTTGAAATGGCTGGTTTCAATCTTTTTTTTTGCTTCTTCAAATGTTTTCTCTAGTTTCTTTCTTTTTTACCTGGTACTTATTTCACTTTTCCTTCAAATCCTTTTCATTCTCTCAATATCTGCTTTCATTTATTTTACCTTCATTTTAATTTCTTTTTCTGTTCTACTTCTTTTTTTCTCTTTTACTCCTCACACTACAGTATACAGCTACACTGAGCATTTTGAATTAATCTTAGGACCTTGTTAGTTATGAGAATTTGAACAGGGTCATCAAACAGCATAATTTCGAGTGCGAGTAATTTTTGTATACTATTCTCGTTTACCGAATAAAAACAAGAATATTTTCAAGAAATAACATAGTTTCAAGTGTGAGTAATTTACACATATTATTATTTGCCAAATGGTAACAAGAGCATTATCAAACAACTTAATTTTGAACAAGCATATTATCAAACAACATAATTTTGAGTGTAAGTAATTTATGTATGTTATTATTGATTACCAAATGGCAACATGCATATTATTATACAGCATAATTTAGAGTGTGAGTAATTTAAGCACCTTATTATTGTTTGCTGAATGACAACATGCAATGACACATTTGTTTATGCTATTCACTTTTAATAAAGTAAGAAATTGCATTCAATATCAAAACAAATTTAATAAGATAATTTTGAGTCCTCTTACTAAGACAACTAATACTAAATAAAATGAATACTAAAAATATTCTTTTTGAAGATATCTTTGACACAAAATAAAATTGAACTTTAAGATCATTTACATTTAATAACTTTTGGTGAATAAAAATTTTCCCGTGATTTTTCATGGGTACTTACCAGTTATTAAATAACTTCCATCCATCAAGAACATTCAGCCTTGCATTTAGTGTTCACCCATTCATTGCAGCTCATTCTTCTGTGAGAATTCTTGCCGAGAGAAAAAATTCTCTTTCAATGTCTGCACTGACATGAGTGATTGAAGAAGACATTGATAATGCACACTAATCCACAACTGATAATTCAATCTTCCTTCAGAGTTTATAACAGGGGAAAAGGCGGCATTTGCAATAATTATACGATGATGATCATTTTTTTTTTTTTTTTACAGAATCGCTAATCTCATGATCATGTGAGAGGATAGCAACTTCAGAGAATTGGCCATCCTTGCCAAACTTTAACCTGGCTAGGACAGAACATTTTCTGGAAGCCTGATTTTCGGTATTCCCCCCCAGCCAAACATTAAGCTCCAAACCTTTTGGTGAGCCATGTGGTCTGAGTCGAGAAGGAAAAGTATTAGAAAAAAAAGATAAAAAAAAATTCTTAATATTTTTATAAAAATTAAGATACTCATGGAGATCAGAAAATTTCTTGAGCCAGTATTTATGCATTATTATACTGAACCCTACATAATATCCTTAAAATAACATTTAAATCTCAGTTTGTTTTATTAGGATTGGGAGGATTATATAGTAATTTGATTTTTTTGATATTATAAATAGAAAAGTACAACAAATCTACAATGAACCTTAAGATTGAGAATGGCAAGATCTCACATATATATATATATATATATATATATATATACTTTTGTATGCTTTTGTTTTCTTCATCTGATTACTTTTGTATTATATTATATATATATATATATATATATATATATATATATATATCGTTGAACAAATTTATTTTCTCTTATTCTAAAGTGTAAACATAATAAATTAGAGAAAAGTATAAATAATTTACTATAATATCAGCAAGATATAAAATGTATGTTTTCTAAATAATCCCTCATTTGTAACAGTTCAGTGATCAAATAAATTTTTGATCTATGTTTCAGCAGAATTGCCAATTGAATAGCAGATTTTGAAAAGGCAAAAATAAAACATTTCAAGTAAATAACAAAATAAAAAAAATCATTTTTAATTGACTATTTGAAGAATTATAAAAAGCTAGAGATATATAAAATATTAATACTTATAAGGTTGATCAATTGTACTGATATAATTTATATTAGTTTTCTATATTGGTTGAGTTATAATGTTCATGAATTACATTCTTTTCATAAATAAAACATGCTAACATTGATTACTGTATACTAATATTATTATGCAGAACAGCAATAAGTATATAAAAGGCTACTAGAGGTTTCAAATAAATATTAATGTAATGAAAATGGATTATGTTTACAATGTACAATAAAATATAAGCTTTTAACGAGTTAATGTAATGCAAATTGCCATTGCCAGCATCTGTGTCATAACCTCCATATTAGGATAACATAGGAACAGGGATGAAACAAAGTATTAATAAATTATTGATATTATTGTACATTTGGTAGTGAAGCAACACATATTTTATTTGAAAAGGATGGAAGTCGAAGACTTATGACATATTCAAACTTAGATAAAAAAGATAGCTGTGAAAAATAATTATACAATCACTTTCCATCTTTCTTATCATTACATAGAGCTAGCTCATTGACAAAAGCAGGTTAATTGCATTAGCAGGTTAAAATCAGAAAAATTGCCTTTTTCAAAATCAGTGATTTAATTACAAAACATAGAAACGATTTCATACCAATTTGCACCATTTTTAAATATTTGCACCCTTTAATATAGATAAACACAGATTTTAAGAAATTATTTCTCTTTATCAAATTTTTAATCAAAATTTTCACATAGGAAATGAATCTAACCAATCACTTTTGTTTATCATGCACACTATTATGCTGATTCAAATCATATTTTCTTGCAAATGTTTTATAACATATTTCACATAAGGTTTTTGACCAGTGTGCACACTTTTGTGTCTATTTAAATATTTTTTCTGTGTAAATGCTTTCTGACATATTTCGCATACAAAAGGCTTTTCAGCAGTATGCAGAACTAGGTGTCTTTAAATAACTTGTTATTGCAAATGCTTTCTGACATATTTCACATAAGAAAGATTTTTCGTCAGTGTGCAGAGGTTTATGTATATTTAAATTACTTGTATTTATAAATGTTTCCTGGCATATTTCACACTAAAAAGCCTTTTCACCTGTATGCATAAATAAGTGCCGTCTTAAACTACCTTTATATGCAAATGCTTTTTGACATATTTTACATACATAAGGTTTTTCAGCAGTGTGCTGAAATTGGTGCTGTTTTAATATACTTGTACATACAAATCCTTTTTGACAAATTTCACATATGAACGGCTTTTTACCAGTGTGCGAAAGTAGGTGCTGTTTTAAAAGATTTTTATACACAAATGCCTTCCAACATATTTCACAAACAAAAGGCTTTTTACCAGTGTGCATACATGTATGTTGATTGAAACTACATTTTATTTTAAATGTTTTTTGACATATTTCACACAGATGTGGTCCTTTGTTTTTGTGAACACATTTTTTGTGTACATTTAAACCACTTTTTAGCGCAAATGCTGCATAACATATTTCACATTTAAAAGACTTTTCGTTAGTGTGAACACCAATTATGTGGTTTTTAAATTCTTGTTTTAGCACATGCTTTCTGACATATTTCACATCTAAAAGGCTTTTCATGTGAATAACAATTATGTGATTCTTTAATTCCTGTTTTTTAGAATATGCTTTCTGACATATTTCGCATACAAAAGGCTTTTCAGCAGTATGCAGAACTAGGTGTCTTTAAATAACTTGTTATTGCAAATGCTTTCTGACATATTTCACATAAGAAAGATTTTTCGTCAGTGTGCAGAGGTTTATGTATATTTAAATTACTTGTATTTATAAATGTTTCCTGGCATATTTCACACTAAAAAGCCTTTTCACCTGTATGCATAAATAAGTGCCGTCTTAAACTACCTTTATATGCAAATGCTTTTTGACATATTTTACATACATAAGGTTTTTCAGCAGTGTGCTGAAATTGGTGCTGTTTTAATATACTTGTACATACAAATCCTTTTTGACAAATTTCACATATGAACGGCTTTTTACCAGTGTGCGAAAGTAGGTGCTGTTTTAAAAGATTTTTATACACAAATGCCTTCCAACATATTTCACAAACAAAAGGCTTTTTACCAGTGTGCATACATGTATGTTGATTGAAACTACATTTTATTTTAAATGTTTTTTGACATATTTCACACAGATGTGGTCCTTTGTTTTTGTGAACACATTTTTTGTGTCCATTTAAACCACTTTTTAGCGCAAATGCTGCATAACATATTTCACATTTAAAAGACTTTTCGTTAGTGTGAACACCAATTATGTGGTTTTTAAATTCTTGTTTTAGCACATGCTTTCTGACATATTTCACATCTAAAAGGCTTTTCATGTGAATAACAATTATGTGATTCTTTAATTCCTGTTTTTTAGAATATGCTTTCTGACATATTTTACATTTAAAAAGCTGTTCATTAGTGTGAAAGGCCCAGACCATGCAGCCAACCCAGGGGTTTACGGCAGTTAAATGCATGGCCGGAGCTGTTCATTAGTGTGAACAAAATTGTGATTTTTTAATTCTTGATTTGTAGCATATGCTGTTTGACATATTTCACATACAATTAGTTTTTCCATGTGCATAACTTCATGCTCATTGACAGAACCTGTGTTCACATGTTCATGTTGATTTAAAAGATATTTTGTTATAAATGCTTTCTGACATATTTCACATTTAAAAGGCTTTTCACCAGTGTGGACCATTTTGTGCTTATTTAATTCTTTTTTCCTTGCAAATGCTTTCTGACATGTTTCACATACAAATAGTTTTTCACCCATATGTACAACTTTATGTTCATTCAAAGAACCCATATTGACATATTTCACATATAAATGGTTTCTCACCAGTGTGCACATATTTGTGTTAATTCAAAAAATATTTACTTGTAAATGTTTCTGGGCACATTTCACATACAAATAATTTTTGACAAGTGTGCATGTGTTTTCGTTCATTCCAATGACTTTTATTGCAAATTCTCTACGCCATGTTTCACAGATATTTTCTGGCTTGTATATATATATATATATATTTTAGTCCTTTACACGGCACACCTTTCTGTTTATAGTTGTCAGTCTTACTGTGGTCCTGTTGGAACATATCGTACTACTAAAAACATTAGAATAGAGGGGTAATGGGCAGTAACAATTTATAAAATGTAATGTAAGAATTTGTGTTTCTTGCAATGATATTTTTTATTCTTTTAGCAAAACATGAGCTAAGGATTTGAAATGATAATTTATGACACTATACAGGATCCACACGATCAAGAGCATATTAGCCTCTTAAATATGATTCAAATACGTTCAAAAGAATGTCTCCCAAGAATCCCGATGCCAAAATTTTTGTCGAAGAATAAGTTCATTTTGTAAAACACCACGAAAATAAAATTGCTGGAACACAACCGAAGATGCCAAGAATTTCTTAAACCGAATATCTGAATTATAGCGGATGAAACTTTCTCTATGAATAAAAAGGTTTCACGAGTTTCCCGTTTCATATTATATAATGCAGAAAATATCAAAAAACTGCAATTGGGATTTCGCAAAAACAACGCAATATGAGTTGCTTCATTCATTCATTATTCGAAGTGAATCATTCTTAGACTGTTTACATCAAGATGCGGTAGAGAGAGTGACATAGCTCGTTCCGTTTCCTTGTTACGTCACATGGTCTCCTCTGTTCTGGCCATTATGGACGAGACCGGGTGAGGGCGGAGCCGTAGTAAGTAGTAATTTGAACACCCCGTCTCAATATATGAAGGCAGCAATAAAGGAAATGTCACATGACTTCAAAACGACTTCTGATTGAAGGGAGAGACTACTCTCTTTACCGGGTCTATAGAAAACTCTAGTGTTTACAAATCCAGATTTATTATAAGTCAATGAATACAGTTCGAAATTGTTACAACATCTTTATACGGATTTGAATCCCATGTTTAAGAAGTGGTGGTCAACTGCTCCATTTCTTTTATTGCATGGATTATATACGATATTTTAAGTGTGAAATGCTTGCTAGATAATCTTGTAAAGAAAAAAGCTTTCCCGCGTACATGAAGGGCAGAAATAAGGGCTACCTTCATGCCCCATAAATCATCACATGAGTAATCAAATCAAAGGCAAGGTTTATTCTTTACTAATGCAAAATAAGTAATTTCATTGCATGAAGAAGAGCTGCACGTGAAGGTTGTGAAGTGCCTTTTATTTGTGGATTGTACATAAAAATTATTTAAATAAGCACTTACTTATGCATACTAGTCGAAAGCCCAGACCGTCCGAATCGTCCTTGGACATGAGCAGCAGTTTGGACGGCCAGCTTGTGCATACTAGTGAAAAGCCTTTTGTTTTTGAAATATGTCATGAAGCATTTGCACTTACAGGTGATTTAAATGAGCATCTACTTGTACATACTGGTGGAAAGCCTTTTGCTTGTGAAATATGTCATAAAGCATTTGTACGAAAAGGTCATTTAAATAACCATCTACGTGTACATACTGGTGAAAAGCCTTTTGTTTGTGAAATATGTCATAAAGCATTTGCACATAAAGGTGATTTAAATGGGCATCTACTTGTACATACTGGTGGAAAGCCTTTTGTTTGTGAAATATGTCATAAAGCATTTGTACGAAAAGGTCATTTAAATAGCCATCTACGTGTACATACTGGTGAAAAGCCTTTTATTTGCGAAATATGTCGAAAAACATTTGCAGAAAAAAGTACTTTAAATAAGCACCTACGTGTGCATACTGGTGAAAAGCCTTTCGTTTGTGAGATATGTTATAAAGTATTTTCACAAAAAGGTCATTTAAATAGGCATCTACTTACGGAACATACTTTTGAAAAAAATTTTGTTTGTGAAATATGTAACAAAGCATTTCCAAACAAATATGATTTAAATAAGCATTTACTTGTACATACTGCTGAAAAGCCTTTTGTTTGTGAAATATGTCATAAAGCATTTGCACATAAAAGTCATTTAAATAGCCATCTACTTGTACATACTGGTGAAAAGCCTTTTGTTTGTGAAATATGTCAGATAGCTTTTGCACGAAAAGATACTTTAAATAGACACTTACTTATTCATACTGCTGAAAAACATTTTGTTTGTGAAATATGTCAGAAAGCATTTGCGCTTAAAAGTAATTTAAATCATCATCTACTTGTGCATACTGGTGAAAAACCTTTTATTTGTGAAATATGTAACAAAAAATTTGCACATAAAGGTAGTTTAAATTCACATCTACTAATGCACACTGGTAAAATGCCTTTTGTTTGTATAATATGTTGTAAAACATTTACAAAGAAAAGTAGTTTAAATACACACCTAATTATGCACAGTTGTGGTCGGAAAGCAAATTGTATATAAAATTGATTTAAATAAGCATCTACTTGTGCACAGTGGTGGTAGGAAAGCATTTGCATGAAAAAGTGAGTTATAAGCTTCTAATTGTGCATACTGGTAAAAAGGCCTTTTGTTTGTAAAATATGTCGGGAAAACATTTACACATAGAACTTAATTGAATAAACACTTCCTTCGACACACTCAGGAAAAACTTTTTGAATATAAAATAAAGAAAAACATTTCCAAAGAAACATGAATCAACATATACATACTCAGTGATGCAAAACTTTTTGTATGAGAAATATGTTAGACAACGTGTGTTGTGAAAATTTATTTTTTAAATTAAGAAACATTTGTGTAAAATGTCAGAAATTATTGAATTAAACTTTTGTGTACTCTGTTAAAAACCAGTTGTGAATGAAATTATAATGAACTTAGTCATAGTGAAAAAAAATGGTACTCTTCTGTTAGCTGGGTACCAGACAAATCCGTTAACTGGGTAATTGTAAACAAAATTCACAATTTCATGCCTGCTATATAAATTGATCTTTTTTTTTTATTGCATATAAAAATAAAAGTCCACCAGACTGAACATTTAGGCTTGTCGATGACTACGCCAACTTTAAAGCTTGGCGTTTTGAACTGATACCCAGCTAATGGAAGAGTACCAAAAAAATTCTAAATAAACATGCTATATAAGCATCTATTCAAAAAATTTTGGAAACCCACATAAAATCATAATTGATTAAGAAAAAAAACATCATTATCCCTATCTAAAAGTTAAACATTTGAAATTGTGTATATTATTTTATAAATTTTAAGACTTGAAAATGAATGCAAATGACATTAATCATGTTTATTTAAGTACACTCACATTTCTATTTTGTATATATATACATATATATATATATATATATATATATATTTATATATTAAATAATAATATACTTCAGTTATGTTAATCCATAGCTATATTAGTTTAGTAGAATGCCATTAATAGATCTGGGGAAAATTTTGCTAAAGATTTGGAGAATGTTAATTCTATTAGAGTAGAGTGGTCTGCTTTGTCAGTATATTATTAACTATATATGTTTTTCGTGTTTGTGAGGTGCCAGCAAGCGATGCAATGTCGGGCACGTTTGTGAAGTCAAACTAAATGCACAGAACAAATTGAGTAAACTGGTCATGTGCCAACTCAGTTTGGCGAGTTCATTCCATTTCTCGTTCGATTTTATGAACGGCCAGTTTGCATTCAAGATAGAAGACTGAGGAGAGGATTTAATTGAGTGCTCATACTTAAAATCAGAGAATTTACTTTTAATGATGAGCCTGCAAATGATGAAAATTTAATTGTTGAAAATTTTTGATTCAAACATTATCAATAACAAATCTTCAATGTTTTTGCTAAATTTTTATTTGCATCCGCCAATTGAATTAAATTTTTTTTTAAGGTAGCGGTAAACAAAGTTTATTAACTTTACTGGAAAATTACCGGCAATTTTATTTTGTTAATAATTTTAATCATTTATAAAAGTTATTAACATTGAAAAATGTTCATTGCAATTGTTATACATTCTTTAATGAAGCTTATTTTGCTCTGGTAAATACATGGAGTACTGCAAAGAGACATAAGTACTCTGGAAAGTACTCATATCTCTGCAAGACACTAATTTGACACTAATTGAGACACTAATTTCTGGCTGGCCTATTGAGTTACTAAGTCATCCTTCTATATTTGAAGTAAACCATTTGGTATCAGAATAGAATATCAACAATTTTACTTCAAAATTCTAACAATAATTTGATTTATGAAATATCATTTGCCTAATATTTACATTTATAACTTAATATTGAAAGTAAATTATAGTCAAAAGAATAGAAACATGTCAACTATATAACAAACAGCTTTGATGAATCAGGTTTATTCTTATTAGAGCTCACTAGCAATGAACAATTAAAAACAAATATATATATAGCATATATATAGCAAATGTCAAAAGTAATAAATATTGGTTATCGATAAGTGTAAGCTTTTGTCACTGTTTATAGCAGTGTTTTATTGCTGGTGAGCTTGAATATATCCCAACTATACTCTATGTTTGTAGCACTAGTCAGAAAGAAGTAGCATCACTAGAGAAAATCTTAGGGGAGGGGGGAGGGTAACGAAATGTGTCCCCATTTTCGAAATGTCACTTTTCTGAATTTCAATGGATTTCTGAAGGATGGGGGGGGGGGGGGGGGGGTATGACCTCCAAAATATCCTCTTCTTTGGCTATATTATAAAGTGGGAATATGATTCAGAGTTTTGAACCCATTTTTATGAGGTTTTAAAACTATACTTCTAGGATAGAATAAACTTAAATCAAATTATTGGTATTTGGGTAGTAATCATAAAATAATTTGTATATTAGCCATACTTAAAAGTGTTAATAAAAAATGGCAAATTTAACACAATTTCAAACATGTATATTAAATATGCAAATTTTTGCAATTAATTGAACAGATTTTATTCCACATAACGCAAATAACAACACATATGCAGCCAATCTGTAGGTTATATCAATCATCTGAGCATAGGCGACAGAACAAAAGAATCTTGGGGGTCAAGAAATTTTTTTTTGTTACGCATACTAATGCAAATTTTAGGGGATACTCACCTGCATTCATTACTCACAGTATGTTATTAGTTTTCATTAATATTTTTATTTTATATTTTTCATTCATATAAGGGTATAATCTTTCATGATGATAAGGGTTTTATCATTTCAAATGTCAAAATGTGCCCAGGGGTTCATAGAGCATGTATTTCTCTCAAAATCAAGAATACTAAAAATATTTAAAACATTTGAATTGCCCTTTTACACAACACATATGAATTTTCATAGTGATAACTATATTTGATTTTGTGTTATAATTTCAAATGTCAAAATGTGTCCAGGAGGTTAAGACACATACATTTCTCTCAAAACTGAAAATGATGAAAATATCAGTTAGCTATATGAGTCTCCTCTTTGCACAATAAATATACAATTTTCATGGCGATATGGGTATATGTTCTTGTCTTATAATTTCAAAAATATTAATATGTACCCAGGGGCTTATGAAACATGCATTTTTATCAAAGTTGAGAATACTAAAAATGTCGTTTAACTGTACAAATCATATGAATTTCCCTTTACATAATAAATATAAATTTTCATGGTGATAAGATTAGAATATTTGTTCTGGTATTATCATTTCAAATGTCAAAATGTGCCCAGGGGATAAAACCTGCATTTCTCCCAAAATCAAATATATTAAAAATATTGGTGAAACATTCAAGTACAATGTAATTCATTATAATATGAACAGAAATAAAAGTTGGTGAGAAAGTTAAATGTAGATTTTTGCTGTAAATTATTTTATTTCATTATTAACCAAGAGAATTTTAATTCAGAAGAGTAAGTATTTTTCAGTTATATCTTGGAATGTAAATGTACCATATTGAGCTACTAAAAAGAATCAATGAGACATGTCAATATCTTAAATTCATGGGAAGTAAATTTAATAGCAGGAAAAACTTATATGCAGTATATGTCCCATTTTCAGTATTTGAACTAAAGAATATTTTTTTCATGTTAGGATAATATCTTTACAACTAAAATATAAAAGTATGGAATATGTACAGCCACGGGAAAAAAAAAACGCTCCACCCTCTGTTAATCGAGCATCGTTCATCGAAGAGAAAATTGAAAGATACCATTCGATCATCCTCTATAAATTAATGTGCTTAAAATTTGCATAAGGGGCCATCTTCATATCTAAACGCGCACAAACTTTGAAATTTTAAATGGCAACACCCAAGTTTGACAACATAGTTCGAAACTAGAGCAAAATTTAACCTGTGATACCAAATTTCAAGTCATTTGAGTGAAGCGTTTCTGAGTTGTGAGTATGTAAAGTTTTGAGCTCCTAATGTTAAATTAGTTTCCAAGACTTCCATTCATATCTTCTGTAATAATTATCTGCTCACGCTGATTATTTGTATGACGTTACTACTAAACAACCAAACACATTTACGTGATTTTTATTTTTGTAGAATAAGTTGTTTGTATGAAATATTAATTATGAAATCAATAATCGAAAAAATATGAATGCAAACCTGGACATGTTTTGATAAAAATCGATTCATAAAGACTTTTTTTATGTTTATGTAAAATTCCAGATGTTTCCTCCCTCTAGTTCTTTCGAAATGTTTAAATATTCAGCATCATGATGATTTTAGGGGTCGTATATTAGTTTAAAAAATGACTAATTTGAAAAAGTTATATTAATTGTAAGTTAATCTTTATTTAAGAAAACGGATATTTATTTTTACCCAGTTTTATTAAAAACTTTGTATAAACAGTGTTGTATAGATGCAACCTAATCAACGTAATTCTGCTACTGTATTGAATAATGAAAACTTGTATTGTTATAAATGGGATCTACTTATGTTACTGTCGATTAATAGTTCCGGAGCTACTGTATGTTGAAATCGCCCACAAAATGTGATAATTTATAATATTATAAATATTTATATGAAATCTTTCTCTTGGCCGTTGGCGTCTCAGCTGTCTCATTTTTGCTCTGTCTCTTGTCCCTTTTCATTTCCCAGGTTGCTCTTTGCCTCCTTGGTTTATGCACCCTTCTCCCCGGTTTTCTCCCTTATTTGGGTCTCCATCATGCCTGTCCCCCAGCCTGGGGCTTCCTACCTTCCTTCGGCTTTCCCATCCCTGGTTTATCAAGCTCCACCTTGGTTTTTAAACTTGTTCTTCCCTGTTAGCTTGTAGGCTGTGGCCCTTTGTCGTACTTTTGCCCTTAGCCTCTTGAGGCTTTTTCAGCTCTTAGAATAGCCTTGGCATTCCGCCTTTGCTTTGTTTTCTTTTAGTGTTTTTAGTTTTGTAGTTTAATGTTTCTAGTTTTCTAGTGTTTTTAGTTTTCTAGTTTAATGTTACTAGTATTCTAGATTAGTGTTATTAGTAGTTAGATATTTCTCTCCTAGCGTACTAGTTTAATTGTAGATCCTCATTAGGTATTAGTTCTTGTCCTTGGCCTTTGCTGCGTCCTTCTTCGCTTAAGCCTCATTTTAGCTATAGGTTCCCTCTTGTCTTCTCTTCCCTGCGGTCTCCTTAGCACTATTAGTGTTCTTCCTCTGCTTACAGTTCTTCCTTTGGTCCAGCCCTTTGGCTCTCGAGCTTTCTCTCCCGGCCCTGGCTGATGCCTTTACCTCTCTTTCATTTCTTCTTCCTTTCCTCTTCCTTAGGTTAAGCTAACCCGGCAGTACGGGTAGAAGTCCGAGAAACGACAGCGCCTCTTTAGGTTGCATACTGCCTCTGCATAACTAACAAGGGATAGAAAGTTGGAATCCTCTGCAAATCACGAACAAACCTCTCCGTTGCCATAACCGTGGCTCCTCTTGGCTCTTTTGGGCGGTCACTGCATCTGAATTATTTCGTTCATGCTTCTCTTTGAGTAGGGGGCTCTGCTTGGGTCGCCTCGACTGGGGGTTTCCCTGGCCGGAGCGATCCGAGCCCAGTTCGCATCTTTTGGCTGCTCTCTGGGTGTGGTGTGCGTGGTCAAGGGTCCATAAGCTGCTCTGCTTAACTTTGGCATTAGTCCTGACCTGAGTTTTCTGTCTGTTTTTTTGACCACACTACCTCCTCTTCTGGACCTCAGCCGGGTCGTCTGTAGACGACTCTCAGTAGTGGAGAATTAAAACCTGCAGGCCGTGTGGCGGATCAGGTCTCCACTTGCTGTCTGACAGACAGTGTTGCGCTTAAATCAAAATTGCATGATTTTTAATATAAATGCAGATCTTTCAGCAGATTGGGTATTTCTCGCGCAAGAAGAAATTTTTGATGATCTAAATTTATCCATGAGAAATAAGTATGTTTTCTTTAATTACAAACCGAAACGCAGCCTTTACGAATGGCACAAAAATATTGCGTTCTTTTTTCATCACAAACCAAAAACATTTATTAACAGAACCAAAACATCACTCTGCCTGCAACACTATAAATATCACTCATTTGAGACTACACCAGTTGAAGATATGTCACATCCTTCTACAAAAAGTTACCCATTTTCCCAAAGTTCCTATGAATGGGGCATTTTTCATTTTTTCATAATTTATAACTCTAGCTCTCTGGTCTCAAACGACATGAGGCTGATGCAGTGTTTTTTTCAGGACTTTTTGGCCGGGGGCGAATGAAATTTTAGGGGGGGGGGGGGGAGCAAGTTTTCTATTTGTTCAACGTAAATATATCTAAATGATGTATCACATAAATTGAAACTAAAGTAATATAAAATGAATACTGAACCTAAAAGAAATACTGAACTAGTGGCTACCAAACGTCCGGTACAAAGCTATTTGCGGGGTTCGCAACTTTAATTAGGTATTCCACGATGGTAATTGATGGCGTGTATATAGAATGCTAACTTCACAGTATAGGAGATCAACAATTTCCCTCATTGGGCAGTGCAAAATTTAACCATATTAAGGGCAGGGCCTACACGAAGGGGGGGGGGGTCAGTTGGTACCACGGTATTGGAGCCCGGCGATTGTTAGGGGCCCGTGAACATTGCTGAAGATAAAATATTTATTATAGAACATCTGTGTATGAATTTATAATTTTTTTTCCTAAATTACTTGAAGATTGTCTGTTTCTCAAAATAGTCAAACAAGCTGAAAGAAGATCTCCTTAGTTCAATACAAGTCCTCTGGGTAGAGATAGCTTCACAATGTCTTTGTGTTTAACGGCAGAATTTGTCATTACTTGTTGTCAAGAAAAGCGATGGCGACAAGGCAATAAAAAAACCGATCCCTACAAGGGAAGCAGGGAGCAATTTTCTAAAATTGCACTGTGAAAATGGATACGTTTATAACACTAACGGGTATCATTCATTAAAGTTTACAGCTTATATCAATCACATCCAGCTGACTACTGAAACGATTCTTGTCTAGATTTCTTTTGTGAAATTATAAGGATGGGAAGGGGGACGATCTTATCTTCCCTCCTCGTCGCGACGGGGTATCCATAGTGTCCCAAGTCAGACTTGGTCCAACTGAATGCCGAGCAGTAGAAAAGAAAAATTCTTGTTTCTTTCTACAGCTTTGGCATGGCACGAACCAAAGCAAATTAAATTGCTCCTTCCTAGAAGTCATGAACTTGCTTCCCACATTCATTTCAGTGATGTAATAGTTTATATTACTTTAAAGAAAGTACAAAAAGCAAGTTTTGTTATCGGTGCTAGTGCATCTAAATTTTATAAAAAAAATAAATTTTTCACTGAAACAGAGGCAGTATTGTATGCATACTACCATCTAAGATTTAAGGTATGTTCAAAATAATTGTCTTACATTTTTCAAATATTATTTTTAGATATCTTACTCCTTAATATCTTACTTATCAATAGGCTTGTTGTATTTGACAGTCTTAGAAACACATAAATCTCCAATAGGCAATAAATGTTTGAACTTGTTAAACAGATGTCCAAAATAATGTAACAGATGTCCAATGTATATATATATATATATTATGTATATACTGTCCCTTATATATTAAATAATAATATTCTTCAGTGATATTAAACCCTAGCTATATTAGTTTACTAGAATGCCATTAATAATAGATCTGGGGGAAATTTTGCTAAAGATTTGGAGAATGTGAATTCTATTGAAGTGGTCTGCTCTGCCAGTATATCACTAACAAAATGCTTTTTGTGTTTGTGAGGTGTCAGGAAGTGATGCAATGTCATAGTGGAGTGGAATAACCATTTCAGGGCATGGAATGAGATAGGGGCACTGCAAATAGTTGCATTGAAATATTTTCTGTCAGACAAATTTCAGATCAAACAAAATTATGATGTTTCTCTCATTTAATTACATATTTTTTAGGGGGGGGGTATCATTTGCATGAAATGAAAACATTTTATGAATTATATTTCAAAATGTTACAAAAGTTGGTATTCCCGGTATGTTGTTGCCAACTGTTTTAAGGCTATAGCAGTTTATTAGTAAATAAATTTAGAGAGCTTCTCTAGTACACTGTTAAAGCTATCTTTAATGCATCATTGGAAAACATAAAATAAAATTGTCAATGTGAATTCAAGTTATCAATCGAAAAAACAACAAAAAAGTTTGCAGTGTTCCACAATTTGTCAAACTTTATGGATACCAAAAAATTTCAGTTATACCATACAGCCTGCATCAATTAGGTTGCAGCAAGTAAGTTCATACCAACAAAATGCTCCTATAGGTGGCATTTCATTAAAAAAAGAAATCATTTATAATTTAATATATAAACAATATTTTTTATTTGTAAAGTTTAAATTTAAAAAAATTGTTCGGATTCTATTGTTTAAATGTTAAAATGTTTTTATTTCCTTAATTTTTACCACCAGAATATATTTTTATATCTTCTATTCAATATAGTATATTTACATTTTTAGATTTTTTTAAAATAAGCTAAATTTAAAATAATTTTTTAGTTTCCTTCAGTTTAAATGATAAATAATATTTAATTTCTGTCATTTAAAATTGCTTTCATTTGTAAACACATTTTATATATCTTTTTTTTTTCTTAAATTTGATTATGAATTTTGTTTTGAAATTTAATTAGGTGTCAGATAATAGAGTGATGTCTGTCCATCCCTCCCTTTGGGTGCCCCTGTAAGCATTTTAATTGAATCTCTTTCTTTTTATTTACTTTTCAATGTTTGAATGCATTTAAAACCTGAAATTTTGTACTATAAAAACTATATTGCTTTGATAGACATGTTGATATATTTTCAAAATGTCGATATATATTTTGGGGAGAGGGGAGGGGGAGGCGCTGCGAGGTTTAATAATTTTTTAATCATCTAGTGAACACAGAACTGGTATTTACAAATGAAAAAGACAATTCAATAAAAATAATGCATTAAAAAATGACCCCCCTCCCCTACACACACGTGCAATCTCGAGTGGTGTCCTTCCTATTGTAGGCTCTAAGAATTAGCATTCCTTTTTATTTGCTATTCAATATTTTAATGCATTTAAAACTTGCAATTTTGTTCAGTAAAAATTATATTTGCTTTAAAATGTTGATTTATTTTATTTTATTTATTTATTTTTTTCTTTTGGGAAGAGTACTAGATTCATTAATATTTGAATCATCTAGCAAACACATAACTGGCATTTTACAAATGATAAAACAATTCAGTAAAAATAATGTATTAGAAAACATAAAAATAAGGGCCGCCCATAAACGTTGTTGGACCCCCTACAAACCTTTACACCCCACTTACCGCCGGTCCCTGTGGATGCCTCCCCCACTGGGTTCCGGTCTAAATTGGGTGGCACTTCCCGGCCGTCCAAACAGTTACCTTACACCTTTCTGGTAGGTCGGACGGTCTGGGTCTCAACAACAACCCCACTTACCGCTCAATGTGGGATTTTCTTTTCTTCTTTCTCTAAAAATGATGCTATTAAATTCTTAAATTTAGAATAACTCGTGTTCTAATCACACAAAATAGAAAAAAAAAACATTCTGAATTTTGTTTTTTGCATAATATATATACACATAAAATGTCTTAGCAATGCATTTATTTTGTGGTATTGTATCCAGACTTCACTTACACCACACACAAAGACAAACATTTTTACAAAAATGTTCAACACGAATTCCGGGTATCTTAAAACGTACTTTCGTACCAAAATCTTGAATTCAAAAAGTTTTGAAAAAACATTTTTTTTTTTGTGATATTTAAGTAAAAATATTGTGATCGTATAGTACATATTCTTCGGGGTCATACAGTAAATTACATTTTGTTAAAAGAGGTTATATAGTAATCATATTTTGTTAAAGGGTGGATATAGTAATCGCATTTTGATAAAAGGTGTCGTATAGTAATCACATTTTGTTAAGGGGTTCGTATTGTAATTAACTTTTGTTCAAAGGTAGTATAGAAGTTATGTTTTGATGAATATATACACTCTATAACAAAAAATCGACGCACCAAGAAGGAGTTGTCCAATTGCGATAAAAATTGGTGGATGTGAAGAACTTACATAGAAAAAGAAATGATTAAAATTTCAGAACAATTTAATGATTTAGAGTTTGACCGTATACAAAGGGAGGAAGTCAATAAGGCTGTTGTCCACCTCTGGCCTGCATGCAAGATATTACCCTGCGTGGCATTTTATGCCACGCAGGGTAACGGATAAAGTTCATGGATGGTATCCTGCGGAAGGTCTTGCCAAATTGTCTCCAACTATCAGGCTAAATCGTCAACATTCCGGGATGGTTGCAATCGCCTTCCCATAACATCCCAAATGTGCTCTGGGAGAGACATCAGGAGACCTAGATGGCCAAGGAAGTGTTGGGCAAGCTTGAGGACAATTCATAGCTACACATTCTGTGTGTTGCCGGGCATTATCTTGTTGAAAAGTAAGTCCTGGGGGGGGGGGGGTCTCAAAAGGAACGGTAACACAACCTGTCGTAGAATGTTGTCTACGTACCGCTGTGCTGTCAGTGTGCCAGAAATAACTACCAAAGGGGTCCGGCTATCAAAGGAGATGGCACCCCAGACCATACCTACCTGCAGATATACACCTGCCCAGATATATGCCTGCTGAATGCGCACTTCCGATGAGCTGGAGCTCCCACTATTTATTCATTGGACACCAAATTTTATTCATTTGCATGTTCGCTCAAAATGTCTTTGCATATGAAATTTCATTACAATCGGACAACTCTTTCTTGGTACGTCCATTTTTTTTTTGTTATAGAGTATATATTGAAAGGTCGAAGTTACGCAAGGAGAAATCATATAGTAATTGCGTTTAATTAAAAGAAATCGTATAGTAATTATGTTTAGTTCTGTTAGAGAGTCGTTAAAAGTTACATTTTGTTAAGGAGAATCATGCAGTAATTACGTTTTGTTAAGAGAAATCATATAATAATTATGTTTTGTTAAGGAGGCTCATATAGTAATTACATTTTGTTCAGGGGTCATATAGTAATTATGTTTTGCATAGGGGATCGTATAGTAATTTCATTTTATTCAATGGTTATAAAGAAATTAATAATATAGATTGAGATATGTGTGTGGTGTGCTTGGTTTAAAAATTTTATAAGCACAAATGCTGCCAGCGGATGGGAGAATATATTATACAGAACTTTATATATCCGTTACAGGATAGTATTAATGTCTAGTAATACTTTTAACATCAATGAACATTTGACTATTCGCTATCCTGATGCAATAATAAAAATAATCTTATGGATCTGTACCAGCTCTCGCCATTTATGCCACCAGCACCAAAGACCACTCGGTACGGCGTTTCTCTAAGTATCACATAAATGTGGAAACTGCATAATGTTTTGGACGCCTGACTTCTGAAGACTCCCAATGGGGACTTGTAACACATAACTTTAACGTCGGTGACAGTATGCTGACATTTGAAAGCAATCATTTTTGGCACCGGCATATGTGAAAACTAATATGATTGTCCACCTTGCAAACACGTGGTGTACGTGCATGACACCCCCATAAATGAGCCACGTGACTTGTGACGACCAATGAAATCATAGGCGCCTAGTTTTCAAAACCTCACTGGGAACACAATCCAATAAAGTTATATAAAAGATTCACAAAGTCGATAAAGATATAACAACTTACAAGGCCGCCTTGAAGAAAGCAAGCATATGTCAGTTAGGTGACTACAATTGGTTCGAGGTCATTTTAAGCCCCCTCTTCAGGCCAAAAAACAGTATGCGCCTTTAACAACTGCCAAGAATGAACTGTCCAACGGCAGTAGTGGCTGTTAAGAGCATATACTGTTATTTTGACCTGAAAAAGAGGGATTATAATGCCATCGAAGCAACTGTAGTCACCTAACTGACATATATATGCTTTCCTCAAGGAAGTTTTGTAAGTTATTGTCTTACAAGCAGCAGTTTTGGAGTGAGATAACCGAGTGGTTAAGTCATGGGGATTGTACTCTGAGAACCCGAGTTCGATTTCCGGCTTTGCCTAAACTATTCCCGTGTACGAGCACGTTACATTTGTGGGTTTGAAAGTCCTTCCAAGCGGCAGTTGGTAGCAAAGGAAGGAGGGTCGGTCCCTGTGGATGTCGCCCCCACTGGGTTATAGTCTAAATTAGATGGCATTGTCTCAGCGGTCTAAACACTGCAGATATCTTACACCTTCAGGTAGGTCGGACGGGATGGGTCGAAAGAAAGATATCAGCAGTTTTATTTATTGTACGATAAATATTTTTAGACCTATTTATATTTGTAAACTAAGAGTTGATTAGGATAATCCATATAGTTACTATGCATCAGTATTATAATGTATAATAATTGCATTGGATTTTAATATAAGAATTAACTAGTAGCAAAGCTGTTAATTAATCAAAACAAAATCTTAATACAAAGTTAATACACGTTAAGGCTTAATATCAACTCTTAACTACTGTGGCGATTGTGCGTCGCCGTGGTCCCGAACCAGGGACCTGATGCATTGTAGACCGACATTATAATCACTGAGCAAAAGCTAGCTCTTCCTCTGTTCTTATAATTCGGGTATTGGCGGTGTGGCATCTTTGATAGATGTCTTTGCTGCCGCACACTCCCCTCGCTGATGAGGAGGCCGAGAGGCGTGTCGCCTCGGCGTGACGTCAGGGCCGGGAGGCGTGTTGCCTCGGCGTGACGGACAGTTGTGGTCAACCAGGAAGGGAGTGTGGCTTCTGACTCCTTGTGGTGCTGCCATCTCGTGCTGAGAGGCGAAGTCGTTGGAAAGGTTGCGTGTTTCAAGCGTCCAGGGTAACCATTGTAGGCGATTGTGCGTCGCTATCAGTTGATTCAGTTGACACAATAAATTAAAACAATAAACCCAGCAATAATACAAAAGTATCCAAATACTATTGTCTATATTTAAATATTTTTAAATTAAATATGTAAATAAATTGATCATCACTATAACCACATATTCAGCTAAATTAAAAAATCTTTAAAATAAAGCAATTTATAAAAAAAATCTCATGAATAATATTTTTATGCAAAATTTGGATGACATGTTGGTTGACATTTCTTATCACAACTAAAACTTTAATATTTTTATCAGGGGGTAGGCTGAGTATACATAGGGTGTGTGTGTGTGGGGGGGGGGGGTTAGCTCCCTCTGACCCTTGCCTGACTACGGTGCTGTGCCAAACGTCCGGTGCTCACTAGGAATAAAGCTACCCACAGGGTTTGCGACTTCGAACGGAAAGAATACCACCCGCGGGATTTGCAGCTTCGAACGGAATGGATGCCACCAACTTGGCGACTTTTTTAAATGTTGCCAAATTAAAGAAAATCTCGCCAAATGGATAAAAATGATGCTAAATCAATGAAAATGACGACTAATTGACGAGAATTCAATATCTTGGAAAAAAATATAAGTATCTACTATAAGAATAACCTTTTTTTTTTTTTTTGCTGTATAATTAGTTAATTCATTGCATTATATAAGGAAAGTCATGTGCTGCCCACATCAGATTTTTTTAATATAGAGAGATTACAATGAAATAGAAATGGAAAATTTACCGACACACATCTCTAACTATGTCTGAAAATCTTTAGTATGAAATTAATATGATGTTTATAAATAACAATGTCCGGATGCATATAATTTTTTTTTTTAAATCATCATGCATACAAACATTTAGTGTAGTTAAAAAAAAAATGACTTTCTTACTTTCATGGATTTACACGCTTTAGTTATTTATCCCTGTACACGAATCACAGTGTTTAAATAATTTCTGAACAAATATTTGTGTATAATATCGTTAACATTTGAAGTACGCTTTTGTATAACGTAATATGAAGCAAGGGCTATTTTTATTTTATTTAAAAAAAAAACATGTTATCAACAAGAAATATTTAAAACTGAATGGCAGCACGAAAACTTGCTATATGCCACAATAATGTGAATTTCTATGGGAACTGATATATTAAGTGCTACCATGCAGCTGGCTTCTCATTTATTTAAAATTAAACTCTTCAGAGAACTTCGCCTATAGAAGATATTTCCAAAGATTGAATCAAGATCTCACTGTAGGTAAGATAACTGCATCCATGAACATATAAAGCTGACATAAAAGTTTAAATCAAATTTCAAATTCACAACAGTATTCCTATGAAATAATTTAGATTATCAATGTTTTAAGCAGTATATTTATCAATGTTTTAAGCAGTATATTTATCAATGTTTTAATGGAATATTTTATTAAATATTTTGGAGTGTACTACACGCAACAGATTAAGGGTTATAGTAGGGTCCATTGTTTATAAAATGCAGTGGATGATATATTAGGTAGTTTGTGAAAAATTGTAACTACATACATGAATCCTGCAATACTATTTACTAATTGTCATTTGTAATTACTGCAAGAAAACATTAAAAACAGAATAAAATTATTTGATATTCATGTTTGCAAGCTTTAAATATGTTGTAGAAAACTTGAAGAGGAACTCGAATTCAATACAAAATAATACTGATGATTAAAATGATTTTAAAAATGCGAGCAAGATAAATTTACAATGAATCAGATGTCTTAAAATCCACCTAATGCAAAGGAAATACCCAGCTCGCTGGAATATTTCAAAAATTACATTATGTGCTCAAATATGAATCGTAGTTTGAATGAGTTCTGATAATACGTAAATAGAAAAAAAATATTTACTTACATAGAAATGTTTCCATCCGCAATACGATGAAGACAAAAAAATTGAATCTTCTTATTTTAGAACACATAAATTGTAAACTAATGAAAATCCCCTTTCTGAAATACATCAAATAACTTTAAATTGTTTAAAAAATTTTATCCACCTAATTAATATCACGAATCTTTGCTTCTTGACTGACACATCTCCATGAAATGAAATGCTATTTTGAGCAGTATTGCGAAAAGCGGCATTTGTGCCCTATCCTTCTTATATTTCGTTTAATTGTGAAAGTAATATTCACTTTTGTAATCTGTATGCATCGTCAAAATGTTTTATACTTACTTCGTATTTTATATATAAAAACTATTGTTCAAACGTATTATTAATGAAATGAAAGGCTATTTTGCAGCAGTATTGCGAAAAGCGGCATTTGTGCGCGATTCTCCTAATATTTCGTTTTTGAAAATCATTTCCACTTTTGCAATCTGTCTGCATCGTCAAAATTGTTTATAATTATTTCGTATTTTATATTGAAAAACTATTTTTCAAACGTATTATTAATGAAATGAAACGCTATTTGCAGCAGTATTGCGAAAAGCGGCATTTGTGCGCGATTCTCCTAATATTTCGTTTAATTATGAAAATAATTTCCACTTTTGCAATTTGTCTGCATCGTCAAAATTTTTTATAGTTATTTCTTATTTTATATAGAAAAACTATTGTTCAAATGTATTGCTAATGAAATGGAAGGCTATTTTACAGCAGTATCGCGAAAAATGACATTTGTGAACAATCCTCCTTGTATTTCTTTTTAATAGTTGTTGAGACCCAGACCGTCCGACCTACCAGAAAAGGTGTAAGGTAACCGTTTAGACAGCCGAGAAGTGCCATTCAATTTAGAGTTTGGGAGGCATCCACAGGGACCGTACCCTCCTTCCCCTACCAACAACCTCTCGGAAGGATTTACGGACTCACATGTTTAACGTGATCGTATTCCACATAAACACGACGGCAGTTGTGGCAGCGTGCAAATCCAGTGCGCAAACCACCGGGCCACCGCTTCCGAAATGTGCCAACAGCACGCAGTGTTCCCAGGTTGTCACCCACCCAAGTACTAACAGCGGCCGATGCTGCTTGACTTCGGTGATTTAACGAGAACCGGTGTTTTCCACACGGTAAGGCCGTTGGCGCTTCTTTTTAATTGTGAAAATAATTTCGACTTTTGCAGTCAGTCTGCGTCGTTTAATTTTTTTTTATTTCATGTTTTATACAGAAAAATTATTTTTCAAATTTATCATTAATGAAATGCAAAACTATTTTCTGAATAACAATATTAAAACTTTTTATATAACTTTGATAGAAGAACACTAGACGGCGACACCAAAATCATCAAGATAGAATATTTTTTTAAGGAACTCTACATAGACACATATTTTCATTTCACTTTGCAGTGTTTGCATCGTATATAACTCCTTTCCGTTCCATGTGCACTTTAGAAAATTAATATTTTAGCTTGTAGCTAATTTTAGAAAAACAGATAGATTAGATGTATCTAGAGTGCTTTTATAAACCATATCTGTTTAACGTTTTGCCTGTTCTATCCCGACGCGCATGCGCACTCTAGTTTGGAGATTCAAAAGGTCCTCCAGACGCTAGTGGCAGGACAAGTCTAGTTCTGTTCAAAACAGTAGCATTCTGCCGTTTGCCGAGAGCACATGGTCGTGTGTTTCGTGTTTTACAGTTTATGTTTTATTCATTTTTAACGCAGTGCCTCATTTATTTTCTTAAAGTTGGATGCCAATATATTTATTCAACTCTTAGGTAAGTTAATTTGTTAACTGTATTCTGTTGATGTAAAATAAAAAACAAATATGTACATTTGAAAAATGCTTAAATGAAATTAATGAAAATTGCTCCTCCTTATATTTCGTTGGTGAAAAAAATTTTCACTTTTGCAATCTGTCTGCATCGTCAAAATTTTTATAATTATTTCATATTTTATACAGAAAAACTATTGTTTAAACGTAATATTAATGAAATGAAAGGGTATTTTGCTGCAGTACCGCAAAAAATGACATTTGTGTGCAATCCTCCTTATGTTTCTTTCAATTTGTGAAAATAATTTTGACTTTTGCAATCTGTTTGCATCGTCTAAATGTTTATAATTATTTCGTATTTTATACAAAAAAAATATTGTTCAAACTTATTATTAATGACATGATAAGCTATTTTGCAGCAGTATTGCGAAAAGCGGCATTGGTGCGCTATCCTCCTTATATTTCGTTTAATTGTGAAAATAATATTCACTTTTGCAATCTGTCTGCATCGTTAAAATGTCTTATAATTACTTTGTATTTTATGCACAAAAACTATTGTTCAAACGTATTATTAATGAAATGAAAGGCTATTTTGCAGCAGGTTCGCGAAAAGCGGCATTTGTGCGTGATTCTCCTGATATTTCGTTTAATTGTGAAAATAATTTCCACTTTTGCAATCTGTCTGCATCATCAAAATTGTTTACAGTTATTTCATATTTTATATAGAAAAACTATTGTTCAAACATATTATTAATGAAATGAAATGTTATTTTGCAACAGTATCTCGAAAAATGTCATTTTTGCGCGATCCTTCTTGTATTTCTTTTTTATTGTGAAAATAATTTCGACTTTTGCAATCTGTCTGCGTCGTCTAAAATTTTTTTAATTATTTCATGTTTTATACAGAAAAATTATTTTTCATACTTATCATTAATGAAATGAAGAACTATTTTCGGAATAACAATATTAAAACTTTTTATATAACTTTGATAGAAGAACACTAGATGGCGACACCAAAATCATCAAGATAGTCATTTTGTAAAGGAATTCTACATAGACACATATTTTCATTTTATTTGCAGTGTTTGCATCGTATATAACACCTTTCCGTTCCATGTGCACTTTAGAAAATTATTGTTTTAGCTTTTAGCTAATTTTAGAAAAACAAATGATTACATGTGTCTAGAGTGCTTTTATAAACCATATATGTTTAACTTTTTGCCTGTTCTATCCCTACGCGCATGCGCACTCTAGTTTGAAGATTCAAAAGATTTTCCAGACGCTAGTGGCAGGACAAGTCTAGTTCTGTTCAAAACAGTAGCATTCTGCCGTTTGCCGAGAGCACATGGTCGTGTGTTTCGTGTTTTACAGTTTATGTTTTATCCATTTTTAACGCAGTGCCTCATTTATTTTCTTAAAGTTGGATACCAAAATATTTCCTCAACTTTTAGGTAAGTTAATTTGTTGACTGTATTCTCTGTTGATGCAAGATAAAAAAAAGAAATATGTACATTTGAGAAATGCTTAAATGAAATTAATGAAAAATGCTTCTCCTTATATTTCGTTTGTGAAAATAATTTCGACTTTTGCAATCTGCCTGCATCGTCTAAATTTTTTTAATTATTTGATGTTTTATACAGAGAAATTATTTTTCAAACTTTTCGTTAATGAAATGAAGAACTATTTTCTGAATAACAATATTAAAATAATAATTTGGGCACTTAAGAAATGCAGCCATTTCATAAGCATAAATTAGAATTTGATGTATTTTCATTTACATAGTTTTAGAATTTTATTTAAAAATTAGCATTTGTTTCATCCTTTAGTTTAAATGAAAATATCGTTAATAATATTAGTTTAAATGATTTCTGAGAATGATAAAAATTAATAAAATATAGGTTCAGAATTATTAGAGCATGCTGAGAAAAACTAAATCCGCTGCAATGAATTTTAGCACTTTATAAAAATAATTTGATAAAACTATTCCAGTTCATTATTGAATATGTGTTAAATAAGCTCAATATATTTGAGTATCATTTGCTGTACAATTTAAGATTTAATTGCTTTAATGATCCCCGTTAGTGCAGCCAGAAATCTTCATTTTTTTCCTTCACAAAGTATGTGCCTATTTTTCTTTCTGGTAGGTTGATAGCTATGTTACCTTGAAATAGTTTGACGGTAATGAATTTGAATATGCTTTTTGCTCAATCTGTGCAATGGACTTCAAAATTTCACACTGCAAGAGGGGTATTACTGCCCAAGCCAAAACCAAAAGACATGTGAACAAAAAAATTGAATTGAAGAAAATGTAGATATCAAATACAGTTTCTTTGCTATTAAAAATGAAAGTGGGATGCCTGCTGAATGTTATAATCATTACATATCTCAGTTTTATTTGTTAAACACTTGTCCTTTTTATGTTTAGAGTAAGTATAACAGTAAGAAGTATAGATTGAGTTGTGCAAAATTTCCCGGTTTTTTCATATTTGGAGGTTGGTAGTTATGAATAATCTTTATTTCTATATATTTGCCTAACATCGTTTAAATTTTACAATGCAACTTTCAATCATGATATCTTTTCATCCAGCTTAATTTCTCTTCAAGCATGCCAGAACTATTAAAAAAATGATTTAAAAACACATTTAACTTTAAAGATAAGTATTTGTTTAACAAAAATA
Source organism: Amaurobius ferox (assembly GCA_951213105.1). Classification (NCBI taxonomy): domain Eukaryota; kingdom Metazoa; phylum Arthropoda; class Arachnida; order Araneae; family Amaurobiidae; genus Amaurobius; species Amaurobius ferox. The sequence continues at coordinate 91,595,302 of OX578155.1, forward strand.
CATATATTAGCAGCTTCATGAATTTTTCCTCTGCATAATTAATTTTGTATTCTATTGTATTCTATTTTGTATTCTAATCATTGTGCATTATTGAAAGTGCACAAACATTGTTTCCCATCTACCTTCTGTGCATATTGCACTGTATGCTTAAATTAGACCAATATATTTAAAGCGGTTCATTTTAAATATCGAATTATTTTTACAGTAAATAAATTAATAAATATTTTAATAAACGAAATAATTTTTCACATAAATGGTGCGATTGCACAATTCATTTTGTATCCTAGGGTTTTATTAGAGCCCACAACTATCTTTTCCAATCCATCTCCATCCTTTAATTATCACACAATATGTAGACTAAACTTGCTTATTGTCATATTTTGATTAATTTTAAAGAAATATTTTGCATAATTAAATATGAGAGTTAATTGTGATTGAAGTAAGATTATTCTTATAGACAACCAACATTCTCATGCAGTTGTGAATTTAAAGAATTTTTTTGTAATATTTTGGGTTTTCGAAAGGTTATTATGTTCTTCTAAGTTTATTCTAAGATATAATGTATTTCTTATTAAACAATAAATAAAAAGGTAAAAATAAGTTAATAAAATTTTGTGAGAACACATTTAGTGAATCTCGTACAGAAACATTAAATTATGGTTTAATAATCAGTTTGAAAACATAGTAATTTTTGTTTTACATGATACTAATTAAATTTATATGATTAATATATAGCACTTGGTTTGTATATCGGTAGTATTTGAAAAAATTTGAAATTTTAAGAAGCTGCATAATTGATATATCAAATAAAACATTTTACTTGAGATCTGCTTTATATATGACCCGTATCAATTTATTTGATAATTTTATATATACAGTTGAACTTCTTTAACTTGAAGTCCAAGGTAAATGTAAAATAATTTGAGCTATAGAAACATGCAGTGCATGCAAACTTTCGTGTTGAAAATGCATCAAGGGAATTAATGGATGTGAATAGAATGGACGTGTGTGTGTGGATTAATGGAAGGGAATTAATGATGGTGTGTCATATTATATGGAAAATATTCAAAATCATATATACATATTGATGTTAATGCAGTTAAGGCAGAATGCGATATGTGCAGACCAAAATATTTGGCTATAAGTGGGGGTTTTGAAGTCGCAACTAATGTCTAAATGCATCTAAAGGTAAGATTTTAGTTTTATGCAGTAGAACTGTAGAACCTCGATTAATAAATATTTTAGCTTGTCCCTTGGCATTCAGTTAGTGGACCCGTCGGTCTCATCGAACTTGTACAAGGAATTCTTGGAGAATTTGCAAAAATTTGATAAAAAAGTAGAACTTGAATCTTTTTGTAATTAAGAAAATTAAAATGATAATGGTTTGAACAGGAACTATTAATAAAATAATAAAGCATTTTGAAAGTTTAACTTGATTAAGCAGCGAGGATTTTAATTGAGAAAATATATTTTATTTAGACTGAGAATTTTTGCGGCTTCAAGGAATTCAGTTAGCAGCTCAATGGTTTGCAGTAACAAATATTACTAGAACTTTTGCTAATTACTCATAAAGTTTCCAGATAAAAGATTTGAAAAAAAGAATCAAACAATAAGGGAAAATATCAAACCAATGAAATTAAAATATATTTCGTTTAATTACATCAGATGAAAATGTGCATGTATCATAAAACAATTCAATTTCAATGTAACTTTTTTTACTAACACTTTTATGAAAATTAAATCATAATCATCACAAAATATGTACACAATGTTTGTTTGTAATCAGTAAGCCAGATATTAAACAAAAATGTTTTTATTTTTTATTAACAATAATTGAACTTAAACATATGGGCAGCACATGACTTTCCTTATATAATGCAATGAGTTTAATTCTTTCACCGTGATTACTTCTATCACCATTAGTGATATCCCGTCAAATTCGTCGCCAAATTGTTCGCCTGTAATTGTCAGTTCCATAAATTTGGCGACATTTTCGTCAATTTAGCAGAGTTTATAAAAGTCGTCAAGTTGCCGATATTCTGTCAAATTCGTCGCCCAGTGTTATGGATGGAGAAATAGGTTATTCTTATAGTAGATAAATGAGTAGTGGCATCAAAATACAAAATTATTACCCAAGGTATATTCTCAGGTGAATGGAACGAGCTAGATCCACGAGAATGACGCTAAAAAATTTATCCTGTAATGTTCATATAGAAAGTGAACATATTCTACAATAGTTAATATTTTTTTTTATTTTATGTGACTTTTTGTTAAATTTATTTGGAAAATGTGCAATATCTCGAGGATGGTTTATACTAGCTTTCTAAAGTTTATGTCAATCGGTTTCTAAAAAAACAGTATATAAAAAAATAATGATCTACGTAACTTTATTGAAAGTTTTGATTTTTTGATGATTTTCTCAAAATTTCATTCGAAAATCTGGATGTCTTCCGAACATTTGATTGCGTTTAAAAACAACAGGCTTCCAGTATTCATGAATTGTAAATTTTGTACCAAATTTCATTCGAATCGCTCCATTTGTTCGTGAGATATCGGCTCAACAGACTCACTGATATACACACATACATCACCTCGAAAACGTTCGATTCGTGTTCTAGGATGCTTGAAACGTGCTCTCCCGTCAAAAACTCGAATTCGAAGTTTCAACCCCGTCACAATACTTTCCTTATACATTATACTATGTATATAAGGGAAGTAATAAATAGAAAAAAAATAAATAAATGCACTTGAAATATTTTATTCAAAAGTATGAATTAGTTACACTAAAGCTTTACACGGCTATTTTGTAATTTATCACTATGGAACTTAATATGTGTCAGCCGAGTAGGGGTCCCATGGGATTTTACTAATATTTCAAGAGTTCCTGCTAACAAAAAATCTGATGTGGGCAGCACATGACTTTTCTTATATAATGCAGTAAATTTACTACTTTTACAGTTAAAAAAATCTGATGTGGGCAACACATGACTTTCCTTATATAATGCAATGAAGTTACTACTTTTACAGTTAAAAAAAATTTTATTCTTATAGTAGATATTTCAAAGATATTGATTCAAAGATTCTTTCAAAGATATTGAATTTTCTTGAATTAGTCGTCATTTTTGTTGATTTAGCGTCATTTTTATTAATTTGACGAAATTTTTGTTAACAATTTTTGGCAACAATTTTTGGCAACAATTAAACATGTCACCAAGTTGGCAGCATTCCGCCAAATTCCTCGCCAAAATTTCGCCAAGCGTTATGGACGGAGAAATAAGTTATTCTTACAGCAGATAAATGACTATTGGCGTTCAAATACAAAAGTATTACTCAAAGTACCTTTCTCCATGAATGGAACGAGCTAGATCCACGAGAATGATGTCACCCAATTTATCGCATGGTATTACATATGAAAAGTGAACATGTTTCTCAATAGGAAATATATATTTTTTATTTTATATAACTTTTTGATAATTTTTAAAAAATTGCAATATCAAGAGAACGATATTTGTTAGCGTTCTAAAATTTATGTCAATCGTTTTCTGATGAAAAATTACATAAGAAATGTTTATTTGCATAACTTTATTAGAGGTTTTGATTCTTTGACGGTTTTTTCAAAATTTTGCTCGAAAATTTAGGGGGTTCTGAATATTCGATTGCTTATAAAAACAATAGACTTCCAGTGTTTACAGATTGTAATTTTTGTACCGAATTTCGTTCGAATCGGTCCATTCGATCGTCAGTTATCGTCTCCAGACTCACTGACACACACACACACAGATATATATTCACACACATACTTTCACACACACACACATACAGACATCACTTCAAAAATGTTTGATTCGTAATCAGGGATGTTTGAAACGTGCTCTCTCGTCGAAAACTCGAATTCGAATTTTCGACCCCGTCACAATACTTTCCTTATACATGATGTTGTTGTTGTTGAAACCCAGACCGTCCGACCTACCAGAAAGGTGTAAGGTAATTGTTTTGACGGTCGGGAAGTGCCACCCAATTTAGACCGGAACCCAGTGGGGGAGGCATCCACAGGGACCGTACCCTCCTTCCCCTACCACCAACCTCTGGGAAGGACTTTCGGACCCACATGTTTAATGTGATCGTACTCCGCATGAACACGGCGGCAGTTTTGGCAGTGGTTGGAATCGAACCCGGGCCTACCGAGTGCAACTCCAGCGCGCTAACCAATGGGCTACCGCGAAAAGTAAAAATGTTATTCTTATAGTAGAAACTTATATTCTTTCCAAGATATTGAATTTTTTTCAATTAGTCGTAATTTTCATTGATTTAGCGTCATTTTTATCCGTTTGGCGAGATTCCGCTAAATTCGTCGACAAAACCTCGTCAAGCGTTCTGGACGGAGAAATAAGTTATTCGTACAGCAGAAAAATGACTATCGGTGTTCAAATACAAAAGTATTACTCAAAGTATCTTTTTTCATGAATGGAACGATCTAGATCCACGAGAATGATGTCACCAAATTTATCGCATGATATTACATATGAAAAGTAAACATGTTTCGTAACAATTAATATATTTTTTTAATTTATGGGACTTTTTTGCTAAATTTATTTGAAAAATGTGCAATATCTCGAGAACGGTTCATGCTAGAGTTCTAAAGTTTATGTCAATCGTTTTCTAAGGAAAAATTACATGCGAAATGTCTATTTGCGTAACTTTTTGATATTTTGATGATTTTTTTTTTAATTTCACTCGAAAATTTAGGGGGGTTCTGAATATTCCACTATGTTTTAAAAGAATAGGCTTCCAGTATTCATGGATTGTGATTTTTGTACCAAATTTCATTCGAATCGCTCCAATCGTTCGTGAGATATCGTCTTTACAGACTCACTGGCACACAGACATCACCTCAAAAATGTTCGATTCGTGATCAGGGATACTTGAAACGTGCTCTCCCATCGAAAACTCGAATTCGAATTTTCGACCCCGCCACAATACTTTCCAAATACATTATTGTATATAAGGAAAGTAAAAAGGTTGGGATTTACAATTTGCCTCAACCCTTTAAAAGTATGGTGGTATATTTTACTTTTCAGATGCAAATATTTACAAAATCTCTATCATATAAAATGTGCCAAGAAAGGATATTTTTAATTATTAATTAATATATTTTTTGTAAAATATTTATATTTTGTTTAGATTACTATGGCTAAGATTTTGCGTTGATAAATCAATTCATAAATTGCAGCAAAAGATGTTAAAATCGAATATTTTTTTCTTGTGGGCTCTTTTTACTTTCCTTATATACTCGTACATATAATGTATATTGTATAATGAAAGTATTGTGACGGGGTTGAAAATTCGAATTCGAGGTTTCGACAGGAGAGTACGTTTCAAGCCTCCCTGAACACGAATCAGACATTTTTGAGTTGATGTCTGTGTGTGAAAGTATGTGTGTGTGTTTGTGTGAAAGTGTGTGTGTGTGTCAGTGAGCCTGTGGAGACGATAACTGACGAACGAATGAACCGATCCGAACGAAATTTGGTACAAAAATCACAATCCGTAAACACAGGAAGCCTATTGTTTTTAAACGTAATCGAATGTTCAGAACCCCCCTAAATTTTCGAGTGAAATTTTTAAAAATCGTCAAAAAATAAAAACCACTAATAAAGTTACGCAGATAGACATTTCTTATGTAATTTTTCATTAGAAAACGATTGACATTAATTTTAGAACGCTAACATGAACCGTTCTCGAGATATTGCACGTTTTAAAAAAAATTTATCAAAAATCATATAAAATAAAAAAATATATATTTCCTATTAAGAAACATGTTCACTTTTCATATGTAATACCATGCGATAAATTTGATGACATCATTCTCGTGGATCTAGCTCGTTCCATTCATGAGAAAAGATACTTCGAGTAATACTTTTGTCTTTGAACGCCAATAGTCATTTATCTGCTATAAGAATAACTTATTTCTCCGTCAATAAAGCGTGGCGAGATTTTGGCGACGCATTTGGCGGAATGTCGCCAACTTGGCGACTTTTTGAAATGTTGTTAAATTAACGAAAATCTCACCAAATGGATTAAAATGATGCTAAATCAATGAAAATGACGACTCATTGTCGAAAATTCAATATCGTGGAAAGAATATAAGCATCTTCTATAAGAAAAACCTATTTTCAGATATTTTATAAAATATTTCTATTTTGTTTAGATGACTATAGCTATGATAAATCAATTCATAAATTTTCAGCAAAAGATGTTAAAATCGAATATTTTTTCCTGTGGACTCTTTTACTTTCCTTATATACATATAATGTATAAGGAAAGTATTGTGACGGGGTTGAAAATCCGAATTCGAGTTTTCGACAGGAGAGTACGTTTCAAGCCTCTTCGAAACTTTGAACACGAATCATACATTTTTAAGATGATGTCTGTGTGTGAAAGTGTGTGTGTATCAGTGAGTCTGTGGAGACGATAACTGATGAACGAATGGAGCGATTCGAACAAAATTTGGTACAAAAAATACAATCCATAAATACTGGAAGCCTATTGTTTTTATATGCTATTTATATATTTGTTATGCACAAAGCTCAAGATGGCGTCTGTTAGGACTTTTCAAGCACCGTACGCGTTGGCGCCATTCTTGGCGACAAACAAAAAATGGCGGATTTTGCCAGATTCTTTATAACAAATCTGTTCCGGATATTTTGCATACAGTCCACGGAGAGAACAAAAACGTGAGATTCATATTTATTGGTTCATTTTTACTATCGAATACTAAAAGCTGTTCTACAGTGCTGCCATCTAGTAGATGTCATAGTGTATTGTAAGCAACAAAGGCTTTAGCCCAGGAATAAAGCCCTTTCTGCTCTCAACAAGAAAATTGGCCCATCTGTCCCACCCTAACTAATCATTAGACGGAATTCTTTTCTATATACATTGATGGGTGTTATCAAATATCTGTTATTTTCATTTTACTCATGAAAATTCTAACGCTAAATAATGTTTTTTAATATTTTTGTATCAGCACACATATTTTAATATACTAGAGCAGGGCTTCTTAAACTGTGGGTCGCGACCCCCAGGGGGGTCGCGAGACTACTGAAAGGGGGTCGCAAAGATCTGATACTTTTTAATCATTATAAATAAAATTTTAAAATTAGTATACACACTACGTACAAATATAAATACAAATAAAAATCATACAAAATACTATTGTAGTTTTATTATAACTATTTTTTGAAAAAAGTGGCAATGCAAAACTGTTATGTAGGGCCTATAAATGAAAATATGGAAGTAGCATTTAAAATAATAAATACAACGCGCTCCTCGATTTTCAACTGAACGTTCGACATTGATGTCTGGCCGCCGGCGTCAGTGTTTGCAAGATAACTTAGTGATTATAAGTACCCAGACGCCGCGTCGCCTTACAGCTTACACATACAATACGGAAGCATAATCAAGCTAGGCTAGGCGAATCGGCATATTATTTTTATAAAAGAATAATAAAAAAAATTAAATGAAAGCTTCTTGTTCGGCGTCTTTGTGATACGGTGCCTTTGTGCGCTGCACACTTTGAACACGCCATGCGTCGGGGTTGATCTGATCGTAATTTGTTGTCATTGCACTGGTAAAGATTCGAGTGTAGTTATTTTTCTGTTTGTACTTCAGTTTGGACTCAGCTTTGTCTTCGTAGTGACATGTGTGTATTTACTGTGTAATTTTCAGTTGGTGTTTTTAATTATTACGTTAAAGTTCAACTACATTTTGTTTAATTATTTATTATTATTTAACCATCATGGATAAATGGCTAATTAAAATTCCAACTAATAAGTCTGCCACGCCGTCACAACCAAGTTGCAGTGCTTCAAATCCGACTTCTAGCAAAACAAAAAAAAGAAAATATGACGAATCATATTTGCAGTATGGCTTCACATGCTCTTCTCACAACAATGAAGAACAACCAGTGTGCTTAATTTGCAAAGAAGTTTTGGCTGCAGAAAGCATGAAACCGTCAAAACTGCAACGACATTTGAATACTAAACATGCAACGTTATCAAAAAAGCCAATAGAATATTTTGAGCGTCTTTTGCAAACATCAAATAAAGAAAAGAACACTTTGGAGAAGTATGTTACTTTGAATGATAAATATCTATTGGCATCGTATGAAGTTTCGTATTTGATAGCAAAAACGAAAAAGCCTTTTACTATTGGAGAGCAACTTTTACTACCTGCAGCTATAAGAATGTCTGAAATTGTTCATGGAAAACAGTATGCTGCTGAAATTAGTAAAATTCCATTATCAAATGACACTGTGTCCAAAAGAATTTCAGACATTAGCAATGATCAATTTCAACAGCTTCTTATGAGGCTTAAAGACAGCTCAAAGTTTGCAATACAACTGGACGAGTCGACAGACATTTCAAAAAGGGCACAGTTGTTACTTTTTGTAAGATATATTTATGAGGGAAGCATTCATGAAGATATACTGTTTTGTCGTCCTCTGGAAGGTCATACTCGTGGAAAAGATATATATAAAAAAGTAAATGAGTTTTTTGAAAAAGAAGGATTAAATTGGAAAAATTGTGTTGGTGTGTGCACGGACGGTGCTGCAGCAATGACCGGACAAGATCTTGGTTTTACAGCATTTGTTAAAGCTGGAAATGATCATATTACATTTACACATTGTATGATTCACCGAGAGGCACTTGTTGTTAAAAAAATTGCACCAGAATTAAACACTGTGTTTTTTGATGCAGTCAAAATCATTAACTTTATTAAAAGTCGAGCACTTAATAGTCGATTGTTTAAAAATTTGTGCATTGATATGGATTCGGATTATACAAGTTTATTGCTACATGCTGAAGTTAGGTGGCTATCAAGAGGTCGAAGTTTGAAACGATTATTAACTTTAAAAGATGAAGTTCTTATATTTCTAACAGAGCAAAATTCTAATTTGGCCGATTATTTTCACGATAATTTATGGCTTCTCAAGCTATGCTATTTGGCAGATATTTTTGATAAAATCAATGATATGAATTTATCAATGCAGGGAGTCTGCGTTAATATGTTTATGTTAAAAAATAAACTTGAGGCCTTTGTTAAAAAAATTCTTATATGGAAGAACAGAGTGGAAAGTGGATCGCTCGAAATGTTTCCATTTACTGACGAGTATATAATTAGTAACAATATTTCAAAAAAAGATACTCCTATAACAAAAATTATAGTTAATCATTTGAAGGATATGGAAGTTTACATGCATAGGTATTTTCCCAATGATATCGATACACAACAATGGATTTGCAATCCATTTTTAATTGAAATGGAAGAAATTAATTTTTTAAACTTAAAAGCACAAGAAGAATTTGCCGAATTAACAAGTGATACTACCTTGCGACTCAGATTTTCTCAAGTGCCTGTGCATGAATTTTGGATAGAAATCAAATCAGAATATCCCCTACTATCGGAAATGGCAATGAACAAATTACTGCCATTTTGTACAACATATTTATGTGAATCAGCCTTTTCCACATTAACTTACATAAAATCAAAATACCGTTCAACTTTAATAAACGTTGAAAATTTATTACGATCTGCACTAACTCAAATTGAGCCTAGATTTAATTATTTGTGTAAAAATAAACAATCACATCCGTCACATTAATATTGTTTGATGTTAATAATATGTTTTTATTAAAAAAATTGTTACAAAAGTTTATTTTTTCTATTGAATATATAGATATAGTTTTATGTTTTCTTATAAAAAAATTGTTACAAAAGTTTATTTTTTCTATTGAATAAATATATATAGTTTTATGTCATTCTATTTATTGTGTTTTATTACGACCGATATCCCGTCAACGTTTCCAATTATATATATGTGAAATGAATGGGTACGTATTCTTTAATCCTTATTTTATTTACATTGTAAAATAGTGCGATATTACATCTACATCTACGGTTAATATATATTTCATTATATGGAGGAGGGGGTCGTTTAAAATTTCCTAAGCTTGAAGGGGGTCGCTATATAAAAAAGTTTAAGAAGCCCTGCTTTAGAACGTAATGTTTAAAATTCAACCAGAATTCGAGAATAAATTCACGAAACACTGGTAATATTTTATTACATAAATTGATAAATCAAAATTTTACAAAAATGATAAATATTACATATATCATTATATTAAATAATTTTTTGTGTATTCTATATATGAATATCTATGAATTACGGAAGCGACACTGAAATATTTAGTTTCAAACCCTCAAAATATACTTTTTAATATTTATTTTCTAATTTTTAATTTATGGATTAACTGTCAGCAATCTTTCTACATTGTTAATTTACACTTCTAGCATTTTATATTAACTTAAATTTAAATTATCAGCAGGTATTGAGGTTCTACAGTATTGGTACAATTAATTTTGAAAAACTGAGACCAAATTATAGAGCTACTGAAAAATATTTTTTTATTTTTAGCGGCCAATTAAACTTTTCGATTACAAATATTAGGCTGTGAATTACTAAATTCACAAATGGCTATTACTTTAATTGGAGGATGCGTTCATGATTTTAATTTATGAGCTTCATTAAGGTTAAATTTCTTGTATACTACATATGTATCAATTAAATATGCTTGGTGTTCATAATTTGATATGCATTTAAATTTTGATGTGAAATTTGCAATTCAATCTTTTTTTTTTAAATTTTGCAAGAATATTTTATATAACCTTCACTATGAATTATGCAATTTATAAATGTAGTTTAAACATGATACCATATATACACGTGAAATTAGGTTATGACTTAAATTATAATTTCATTGCATAGTTAGTCTGGAAGTGAAGACGAATCAAAAGAATTAGAACCTGAATTCCAGGATAAATGTAATAGGACATGTGGACATAAGTATCTCTTTACTTTAATGAAAGTTAGTTTAAGAGTTATGCAGTTGTATTTTTGCAACCAAAAGTGCTATCTAAAAAACCAAATTGCTTATATAAGGTACATTACAAAATAAAATGATTTCGAAGAAGAGCATGGCCCTGAAAAGGGCAGTTTATTTCTTTAATTTTTATTTAAATTAATATAAGACATGTTAGAGAGAAGCAAGCAGTTAAATATCAATAGAGATATGTCATCAAAACAAACAAGATGACTTTCACGCATGCGCAGAAATATTCAGGAATCCGAAACTTGCGAGTGAAGCGTTTTTGATAAATCAAGAATCCGCGGACTGTAGACGCTAGAAACATAAGGGAATTTCTTGAGTGAAAATTTGATGCTATCCAAATATGCTCGATTTGATATATTTCCAGAAGTTCTCGAAATGGGTTAATGATTAAAAAATGTTTATCTGTGAAAACATTTCGAATTCGAGAGAGCAATAATGGCTGTGCACAACAGTTTCTTCAAGTAAAATTGCTGCAATTATTTTAAATTTATAAAAATGTTAAAGATTCTTATTGTAACGTAATATGTAATTAATTTAACCTTTAATCTTTTGCAGGTCATCGAAACCACCGAAACAACAGTCGCTTTTACGAAAGATTCAAATCGATAATATTTTCTACAGAAACATGCTAGGTGAATTGGAAAGGAGAGCACTCAAACTGCCCACTTATGAGACATTGGTCAAATACGACATGGCCCTGCCCACACTCAAAGTGCGAGTCATTACGAAGATAGCCATCCAGTTATGTCAAAATATGGAACTAAAAAAATTCATCATATATGAGTCTGAACGACTTCGACTGCATGATGATAGGACTGAGAAAATATATCAATGGAATAGTTTAATTATCCAGCATTCGGCTGATATTTGCGAGAAAATTCCTCTTCCTCTTGAATTAAAAAAGCTATTGATTGCTCGCTTTCAGTCCGTTGTTCTGCAGTTGCTCCACTGGAACAGGCTACAAGCCAAATTTGATCTTTCACCGCTTTTCGCAGATAGTCTTTTAACTCCCTCGGATTGGACAGCGGACGGAAGATTGGATGAAAACAAGATTGCGGTGCGCCTAGTCCAACACGAAGGAATCCCAGTTTTCAAACGCTATAAAATGGCGTGTTTTCATTGCTTAGAAGTCTTTATTTATTCCTTGTGGGATCAAGTTTCAACTCATGAAGATTTGTTCCGTCGTAAAAAAATTTCGTTAGTTGACATTTGGTCGAGAAAAATGGCTGGGGAAAAAAGGTTTATGAATACGCGGTATCTTCGACATGTTTTATTAAGGGAAGGAGTAAAAGAAGGTTCAATATCAGCTACGTATCATCGCTGGTATCTAGATCAGCTAAGTGCTAGTCCAACCTATGTAGGCGCAGCAGTTGCATGTATATGTATAGTTATCAGGTATAGAGGAAATTTCATGGGTTTTAACCAGTTGAATATTCTATGCTTTCTGTTAACGCATCTACCTAAAGATGAAGCTCTCTCTGTTTTGGATGAACTTCTCGAGCAAACCAAATATAATATACTTATATGGTTTGTACAATGGCCGTACTTGGATATCTTGATACCAATTATTAAAGAGTTATGGAATATTTTACCTGTAGTAAATTACGGAGATCTTTTATTAACATTAGCGCACAACTATGCCGATGAACCTGACTACAGTATTAGAGCAATTGGCTATGTGGATTACGATTATGGAGATTTAATGATAGAACTGCTGGAAGAATCCCCTGATCGTTTCAAGCGGTACTTATTCAGCGATAATCATCATACCAATGAAATATTATACATTATGATCAGAAAAAAGAATCTTAATTATCGAAATATAAAAATATTTCAAAATATCTGGCATCATGTTACTCTTGAAGAGAGAAGATCATTTTTTAAATCGAGGTATGGAGAATTGTTTTGTTGCTGTTTGGCCAGGAAAGAACATTTAGAATTACTTGACTCATTGTTGAAAGAATGTTTGTCTGCAGAGGAAGTAGCTATGTTTCAAAATAAAATTTCGAAGCGAATTCTACAGGAGGTTGATGTTCTTGATAATGAGGCTCTTGTATTAAAGGCTAAATCGGGAACTCAAAAAAGAAAATAATTTTGATTTCTCATATTCTATTAAAGAAATCAGTGATACTGGCTTGAATGAATAAATGAGTATTCAGCGTTTTATTCACGTTGCAATTATTTAAATATTTATCTATTGAATAAAATTAATTTTGTATTACTCACTGTTGTGATAAACATGCTGCATAGACCAATTTGAATAGAGTAATTAAAGAACTAATAGTAATTGCCTTAAGAGCTTAAAGAAAATATTTTAAATCAATTACTCTATTCAAATCAAGATTCCTGCAACAAATTTTCACAGGTCAGATTCTCATGTCAAATCAATTAAATCTTAATGGCCAAAATAACAATAAAAAAAAAGTTATAAGGTAAATTCCGTGTCGTATAGATTTTTTGTATTCCCAGGTATTGACATGAGAACATTAAATAAAATGATAATGTTAAATGAATTATAGTCATGCATAATAAATACAATCACTATTTTTGAAGTATATAAAAAATGTCAGTTATAAAAAATGTTCCTTAGAATTTTTTTTAAAGCAGATATTTAGGTAGATTATTATTTAAACCAGAGAAATACATTCAACAATTTCATAATAAAAAAAAAACATAATAGAACACATTATAAAATATAATATTTTTGAATTCATTCAAAATAATACAAGATGAGAAAGATTCCTACTCATATATATATTTTTTAAAACCTTAATTGAAACTTAAAACATTTTGATGGGGCTATTGCATGTAGGTAGGTCACAATTTATAATCAAATCAAATTTGCAATCTATTCAAATTTATGCTGCATTTGCTCTAAATTTAGTAATAGAATTTAAATTCACTTTTATTAAGTATTACTTTTAAATCTACTTTCTTCCTATGTTGATTGAAGTTATCTGTGGCTCACATTCTCCTATTTTATTCTTTTCTTTTATTTGCCTAGATTATTAATTATAAATATGCTGTAAGTATTCTAAATAGTTCTCTTCCTTTCTGTTTGTTAATATAGTAAATTTTACTTGTTATATTTATATGTATCACTATTTTTCTTTAGCTATTAGTAATGTAATATTAGAAAATACAAATTCTAGTGCTTCCATCTATTGTTATTTCTTCTTAATATTTAATTTTTGTAGTTTTTTGACTGGGCAATTACATATGGGATTTTACTTCTGGTGTTATTTTGAAAACTTTTTTAATATTGTAAACTGTACTTTTTAGTACAAACTATTGGATAGGATTCTATGTGAATCCAAGATTTACACTATATGTGTTTTATTTACTCTAGTTTAGAATTGATAGTTACTTTATAGTTAAATCATTTCTTTTTTTTCTTGTAATATCCTCCTTACTACATTATTATTAGGTTTTACATGGACTTAGTTGTTTATACTTATATATAAGCAATTATTTTATTTCTATTATTCATTTCTACATGTTAAATTGTCATACTCATAAAATTACTATTACTATTATGAATTACACTTCTTATTTGATTTAGTGACTGGCAAAAATATTTATACTTATTATTATATAATTTGATGGATATTGCCCGGTATTTTCAATTTGTGTTGGGAATTGTTTAGATCGATATCCTTTTACCAACATTGTGCCATGGATAGTTTTGGAGATAATAATTGCCCTGCTAAGAATTACAACTTCAATAAATGTAAAAACAAAAATTGCAAAACCTGCCCATTTGCTTCAAACTCTCAAATTACCAATCAAAATAGCCAAAAGTCTTTCTGTAAAATTTTTAATTGCATCTACAAAATATCCTGTAACATATGTAATTTATTTTATATAGGACAGACTAGTAATCCTATTCATCTACGTATGAATGTTCACGACACAGAGATCATGTCAAAAAATGTATCCTCAATAATAATTTTCTTCCTACTTCTAATAAAATTAAATTGAATATAAACACGTTGCTAAACATGGTTTTGGAAATATAACTATACATATTTTGGATATAAAAACTAATACAGCTGATAGAATGTTCTTTGAAAACCTCTATATTAAATCAAATCGTACTCTTTTTCCATATGGATTAAATCAATTATATCTCAATGGTAATATTGTTAAAATTATTTTGTAGACAATAAATATTCCATTTTTAATCACCTTTTTTTTAATCATCTTCTACATAATAAAAAATCGGCTAAACTCAAAAGATTTTAACGCGGTCAAGGAAGTTACCCTCATCATGACTTTAAAGCTGAGATTAAAAGTATGCATCAACATTTTAACAACTCATTTCAATGGAGATTTATAAAATCATGGGTATTTTGAGTTAAGAAAAAACAATTAAATACAGTTTATGCTATTTTCTTAAAATTAAATCTCACTAATGAACATTTTAATCATATTTTCTATGATTTGCTCATTACTAGATCAAAATATTTAAAAATAAAACTTAATCATTTACATAATAATAATAATTGTTCTAATTTTTATTGTGTAATATTTTTAAGCATCCCATTTATAATTCTATCAATTCTAGGAATTTATTTAATCGGTTTCATCATTTATTGCCTGTTAAGGATTTAAATGTTACTGTACTAATAGTTATAAATGAATGCAAGAAAAGATTGTAAATTAGCTTTTAATAACTAAGAAGACCAGATACTCTACACGCGTTGTAACAGCCATCATTGCAAATGATATCAACAACCTTGTGGTGTTGCCAAACTACAAAAACAAATACAAGTGTTGCCACAAGACCAACAGGAAATAATATCACATTCACCCCTCCTTTTATTTTGTCTATGAGTCTCTGACATAGTCCTTTAGGTAGGCAGGAGGTTGTCTGTGACGACTTGGATGCAAGGGTAGAGAGTAGGAGTCATTTTTGGTCATGCCTCCTGGAGTGGGTACAACGTCCGGATTCAGTTGCTGTACCAGCGGTTGTCTGGGGGGACCATTGCAAGGTGGTAGGGTATCCGAGTTCTTTTCACTCATGCTTCTTGGTGAGGTAACCTCGTCAGAGTTAACATTCTGCATTACTGAATCTATTGGACTATTCTCTTCAGTATTAAGTATGTTATCCGGTTTTCCTTTCGGTGCCAAATGTCTGATAGAAACAGTGGTCTCTCTCCCATCCGCCAGCTTTACATGAGCATAGTCCGGGTTCGCTTCGAGTAGTTCGACTTCTTGTACGAGTGGCTCATATTTGTTTGTACGCACATGGTTTTTCATTAGGACTAACCCCGGGGTGGAAAGCCATGTAGGGATGGAGCAGCCGTTATGCGACCTTCGAGGGTGTGAGAACATTCGCTCGTGAGGGGTGGCATTGGTCGTCGTACACAATAGTGAGCGTATAGCGTGAAGAGCTTGTTGCACTCTTTCCTCCCACTGCTCAGTTCTCATATTGTTAGATCTTAGGGAAAGTTGAATGGTTTTCCAGATGATCCCATTATAACGTTCAACTTGACCATTTCCTGCCGGATTGTACGGGGTCGTGCGGCTTGTCGCTATTCCGTGAGACGTCAGAAACATTTTTAGTTCCTGCGACATAAAAGACGACCCTCTATCGGAGTGAATGAATGAAGGCATTCCAAACATGGAGAAAACGTTCTTTAGATGAGCGATTACCGTAGCGGCAGAAATATCCCTGCAAGGGATTGCAAAAGGAAAACGGGAAAATTCATCAACAATTGTTAGAATATACCTGTTTCTTGAAACACTAGGAAGGGGTCCTTTGAAGTCCAGGTTTAACCTCTCGAATGGGGAAGTGGCTTTAACAAGTGTTCCAACATTCCTCGCGAATCGAGGCTTCAATTCGTTACAAACCCCACACGAATGTGTGGCTCTCCGTACGTCCTCCAAAGAAAAAGGCAAGTTTTTAGTACGAATCCAGTGGTGCATCCGCGTCACTCCTGGGTGACAGAGGGAATAGTGTAACTCCTTTAGGTCGACTCTAGCCGTCAAAGCACCGGTTATCCGGGATAAGGTGTCCGCGATTATGTTTTGTTTCCCAGGGCGGTAGATTATGTCAAACTTGAAGCTTGCTAATTCTAGTCTCCAACGAATTAGCTTCTCATTCTTGATCTTGCTACTGTGTCGCTGATCGAACACAAATGACACTGCTTGTTGGTCAGTAAACACTTCAAAATGTTTTCCCATCAGGAAATGTCTCCAGTGGCGAAGTGATTCAACAATGGCATACGCTTCTTTTTCGGGAGATGAATGTTGCCGTTCTGAGGCATTCAAGGTCCTTGAGAAAAAGGCCACCGGATGACCAGCTTGACTCAGAGTGGCCCCAATTGCAAAGTCTGAAGAGTCCGTCTCAACTCTAAAGGGTATGTCGTCTTCAATCGCTGCTAGGGTGGCGTTTGCCACATCTTTTTTCAATAGGTTAAATGCCGCAATTGCATCGTTAGTGAGTGGAAACTGTTTCTTTCCTAGCAGCGGACGTATCTTTTCTGAAAAACTGGTAATCCACCGACAGTAATGGGCAAACATCCCTAAAACCCTCTGTAATGCGGCGGAGTCTCTGGGGACCGGCATATCAAGCAAGGGTTTTAGCCGTTCTGGATCAGGTTTGAACGTTCCGTCGCAAATTATATATCCCAGTGACCGGACTACATTCGTCGAGTAAGTGCACTTTTCTTCATTTAATGTCAGGTTGAACTTTTTCACAGCCGACAAGAATTTTGCAAGATTATCGTCATGTTCCTGCTGATCTTTCCCACAAACAGTCACATCATCCAGGAACGGGTAAGTCAGTTTAAGTCCCTCATCTTCTATCACGGTATCGATTACTCGTTGAAAACATGCTACTCCGTTTGTGACCCCGAATGGGACGCGCAAGAATTGGTACAGCTTACCGCCTACCTCGAAAGCTGTGTAATGCTTTTCACTGTCCAGAATAGGGATTTGATGGTAGGCACTTTGAAGATCAATTTGACTAAACACTTTATTTTTTGAAATTTTCGCAATAACCTCTTCAATTTTGGGGAGAGGGTAGGCGTCGAGTAACGTATATTTGTTAATGGTCTGAGAGTAGTCTACCACCATCCTGGGTTTGTGATTTTCACCTCTGGTCACAAACGCTTGAGCTCTCCAAGGTGAATTGCTCGGCTCAATGACTCCTTCCTGGAGGAGTTTCTGAATTTCCGAAGCCATAAATTCATTGTCTTCGTCAGTGTGTCGTCTTGACTTAGTCACTACCGGCCTACAATCAGGATTCAGGTTTGCGAATAACGAGACGGGAGGCACTTGTGCCACAGCCAAGGAACAAATTGTTAAAGGGGGTCTATTGCCATTAAATCCAATTTCTACAGATGAATGTCCTTGTAAAATATCATGGCCTATCAAAACATCACTACAGAGATCTTTCATAATTAATAGTTCCGCATCTTGATAGAGGAATTGCTCGATTCTTAAGTTTACTGTGCAGCAGCCTACCACTTCGGCAACTATGGAAGAATTTGCCATGGCTATTCTGCCCACATATGGTTTCATTTTTATTTTACATTTAGCTAGGTGTTTCTCATTTAGGAAACTTAAGGAACTTCCGGTGTCGATAAGTGCACTAAGTTGAATATTGTTCACCGTTGCTTTCACTATTGATTTCTGAAGACAATGAAGGGCTCCCGAAATGGCGGCGAGTGTATTAGAAGATGCCGCCACATTCGGGGAATTCCTAGTTTCCTTGGACTTGCATACACGCTGATAGTGTCCCTTTTTTCCACACCTTCTGCACGTGACGTCTCTGGCAGGGCATTTGATTCTGGGATGTACCTCTTGTCCACAGAAAAAACATTTTTGGGACCTGACGGAGGTGTAAACCGCTGACGTGGTCGGGGCTTCTTCTGAAGAATGGTCTTCCACAGCGGCAGTTGTTGCCGGATTCGGATTCCCCAAATATGAGGCCGCGTGCACTTCGGCCAATTCGAGAGCTTTTGCTTGATCAACAGCTTGATCGAGAGTCATTGACGTGTTTTCTAGGAGACGTTGGCGGATGCGCGCACATCTTAATCCTCGAATGAAGACGTCTCTAATATATTCTTTGCGGTATTCTTCAGCCTTAACGTCCGAAAACTCACAGTCCTTGCTTAGCTGATTTAAGCTTTGTAGGTATTCTCCCACCATTTCTCCCGTTTGCTGGTGTCGCGTCGACAAACAATGTCTAGTGAAAATGACGTTTCGTTTCTTCACGAAGAGGGATTCAAGAGTCGATATGGCTTGCGTATAAGTTGTACAGTCATTTATGAACTGGTAGACATCAGCGCTCACGTAGTTGCATAGTAATGGCAATTTATTTTCATCCGAAATGCTTGGTATCTTTTCCAGGAAGTTACTGAAAGTTCGTTTCCAATGGCGCCATTTTGCTTCGGCGTTCGCACACGCGGGATCCGTATTAAACCTTTCTGGTTTTAGAAATTGTTCCATATTATTTTGTAAAAGCGATCAAGATACAAAAACTTTCTTAGTTATTAAAATTGTACTAATAGTTATAAATGAATGCAAGAAAAGATTGTAAATTAGCTTTTAATAACTAAGAAGACCAGATACTCTACACGCGTTGTAACAGCCATCATTGCAAATGATATCAACAACCTTGTGGTGTTGCCAAACTACAAAAACAAATACAAGTGTTGCCACAAGACCAACAGGAAATAATATCACAGTTACTAAGACTTTTAAATACAACAAGCGTATTGGTAGAACAATTTTTAAGTACAATGAAATTTCCCAATCTCTATCAGTCGATAAAGATTCCTCAACAAATTTAGATGGTGAATGTATTTGTAGAGTTGATAATTATGCTAATTTTATAAATCCACACTTGGGGCATATAGTTACTGGAGACTTAGCCATAGTTAAAGATAAATCTTTAAGAACCTTAATGTCATTTGGTACAAAATTCAGGTTACCTTCTTGTAATAATTCTAATAAAGTCTTAAAATCAATAAATCTTGACCTTGATAAATATATTTATGAATTAGCTTCTAAATATGCTCAGCCCTTAGAAGCATTTAATAGAAATTTACTATTTTAAAATCTATTAAAAATGTCATTTGGAGTATCAAGTTATCTAGATCTAAATATAATAATAATATGGATAATATAAAACACTCTATAAATGTTTTACATAAATCTTTTGTTATCACTTATGTTGATAAAGCATCTAATAATTATGCTATTATCTGTAACAAATTCTATATTCAATTTCTGTTAGATTATTTAAAAAATAATAGTCTATTTAAACTTGATTCACGCTCTGTTAATAGCATCAAATTAAAAATTATCAATTTTTATAGTGATTTAGATATTAATAATAAATTTTTGAAATTTCCATATATTGTGCTTATTCCTAAATTTCATAAAACCCCTATTAAATTTAGAACTGTAACTAGTGGTCATAATTCTTACTCTACTACCGCTAGTAAATAAATTATTACTAAATTATTTAAATGTACTAAATAGTAATTTACGTGAATCTAGTGACAACTACATTATTCTAAATAATAGTAAAGAATTAAAAAACAAATTAACATCACTAGGTAAAATAATAGGATTTCAAACTTTTGATTTTAAAGATCTATTTAATAATATTAAGATCACTGATCTTCATGATGTCATATTAGCTTTATATAATGCCTATATTTCTAATCATTCTCATCTAAATAAATTTACCAATTTTCCTAAACTACTTCATTTTGTTCTTTTCAATAATTATATTTTTCAAGGAAATAAATTATACAAGTCTCAGGCGTGTTAGCTAATTTATACCTATACCATTATGAAAAATTCTTTACTTCTACAGATTATAAAATTTATAGTTATGTAGATGATCTGATTTGTTTAGCATTTACTGATAATTATATTATAGATATAGATTTCTATCCGGATAATTTGGAATTAATACCTAATGAAACTACAATTAGTAAAAATATTAATTATTTGGATTTAAATCTAACTATAAAAACTACTAATGGGATAGTTACTAATTTATATGATAAAAAATATTTTTTTAAATTCAATATTAATGAAATATTACCTTTTAATTCCTGCAATTCGATTCAATTGTTTAGAAATATTATACTTAATCAACTTTTTAGAATTTATAGATTATCAGATAAAAATTTCATGCTTTGCACATAAATAACCTTATAATTACCAGTAAATTATATGAATATCCAGCATATTTAGTAAAAGGCAAACGTGATTTGCTGGATCATAGTGGCACTACTAGCGCCACACTTATTCATCTAGCGCGAAATTTGAATAGGCGTCATCTTTCATATGTGCAAAAAGGCGCCTCCCAAATTTCGTTTATCTAGCACAGCATTGGTGTTGGGATTTTATTTTCCGCCAGTGTATATTAAATTAAAGAAATACTCGCAGCTCACCACGATTTCATTCCGATGTTTTCGGGGACAGCTATGCTTATAAATATTTGAAATAAGAATTTCAAATGGGGTATCATTTGCATGAAATGAAAACATTTTATGAATTATATTTTAAAGTGTTCCAAAAGTTGGTATTCCCGGTATGTAACTGCAAACTGTTTTGAGGCTATTGTAGTTTATTAGTAAATAAATTTAGAGAAATTCTCCAGTGACATGTTAAAACTGAAAAACATAAAATAAAATAGTCAATGCGAAGAATTCAAGTTATCAATTTACAATTTCAGTTATTTTATAATATCGATAAAGTAGATCACAAACTTATAAATTAAATTTAAAACCTTTTTCCTTAAGAAAGTGTATTGTGTATATTTCTGGCTTGCTATGACAAAAAAAAAAAATGTACATTGTGTGAATGGGTGCCCTGAAATTCTTTGCTCTGAGTGTTCAAAAAATCTAGTTACGTCACTGATGTCAGCATATAGTTCTAATATTGCTGTTACATTTCACCCTACCCACTCATTTAATGAAAGTGCAAACATCTTATTAGACTAAAGATTCTGTGACCCTATAACATGAGAGCACAGTTGCAAGCATTGTTTGTAGGATTTTCACTATTGGGAGGGGGAGTACCAAATCCTCACTACAGATGCGTTTCTGAACTGGTACAAATTTATTAGCACTCTTCAGCATGGAATAGCCAGTGCGTGTTATTGCAGAGGGGAAAAAAACCTTATGTACTGCAATTTAGTAAATTTATGTGGTAACTGATAAAGTCAGTCCTGGTGAGAAGCAAAAAGTGTTAATCAACTTTAAACCTCTGTTGTATTTTAACAAATGTTGATCTGAATAGGCTGTTACAGCGCATGCGCGTAAATGCCCTTACAGCTCATGCGTGTTGGATATAAGCGGGGGAGCTACGGCGCATGCTCATTGAGACGGAGCGAGTGAAAGACCATACTGATGAGGCTGTTACAGCGCATGCGCGTGGAAGATCTTACGGCGCATGCATGGAAGAGCTCCTACAACGCATGCGCGTAATGACAAACTGAATAGGCTGTTACAGCGCATGCGCGTTGGATATAAGCCGCCGGAGAGCTACGGCTCATGCTCGTTGAGACTTGGAGCAAATGAAAGACCGTACTGATGAGGCTGTTACAGCACATGCGCGTGGAAAATCTAACGGCGCATCCTGGGAGAGTTCCTACAACGCATGCGCGTTGACAAACTGAAAAGGCTGTTACAGCGCATGCGCGTTAAATATCGTACAGCGCATGTGTATGAAGGATCTTACAGCACACACGCTGGAAGTGCACTGAGCTTGCGTGAGAAGAGAGCGCAAGCGCAGTGGGTGAGTTCCTACAACGCATGCGCGTGAGATATTGTACGGCGCATGCGTGGGAAGAGCTTTTGCAACGCCCGCGCTGGGAGTGATAGGATAGCCACATTGTTTAAGTGCACTGCGCTTGCGTGAGAAGACTCCTACAGCACATGCGCGTTGGATATAAGCATGAGAACTACGGTTCATGCGCGTTGAGACTTGGAGCAAATGAAAGGCCGTAGTGATAAGGCTGTTACAGCGCATACACGTGGAAGAGCTTACGGCGCATGCGTGGGAGAGCTTTTACAACGCATGCGCGTAATGACAGACAAACTGAATAGGCTGTTGCAGCGCATGCGCGTTGGATATAAGCGGGAAGGCTACGGCGCATGCGCGTCGGGACTTGGAGCAAGTGAAGTTAAATTCTATAAAGTTACTAGCAGCATACCAGTTCTTCGTACAGAGTATATAATATAAAGAAACTTATAATTCGCAATCATGTGCAAATTCTGTTAAAATATTAAATGTATTGCTCCTAAAGAGAAGTTTAAGAATACCTGTTCTCACTATGCAAAATTATCTTCACAGGCAAATCTGATGAATAAAACATCCTGGCCCCTTTTGTAAGCAAATTTACAAAAAAAAAAAAGAAGGAACTGAATCAATATATGCAACCCCGTACTACTTATATTGTCGCAGATTAGAAAATGTGCCAGTGTGTTAGTAGAAGATTACCAATATTATTACAATATGAGTCTCAAAAACCTTTGCCAAAATAAAAGAGATGACGTAATGAATTGAAAATATCAATAATCCCCGTGCTCTTTATATCAGAAGGTCGTAATTGATTCCAATATATATCAGAACATATGCCAATATACCTGTACTACTTATATTCCCGCAGATTAGAAGATATACCCGTGTATTTGTAGAAGATTACTCGTACAACGTGCAATATATGAGTTTAAACACGTTTTGTCATAATAAAACAATTGCACAATAATTTGAAAATATCAATAATCTCTGAAAATATCAATAATAATAAAACCTGAAGACCGTAATTAATATTATCCAGTCAAAAATGCTATAAGAAAAGTCAAATCGTTCTTTTCTAAAATATATTTTTATATCCATTTATTTATTATTCAAATCGAAAACATAATAATTAAAATTAACAGACAGATTTAATTTAATTGCGTTTCTGAGCAACATGATATAAGATAGAATCTTCCTCGTAAACTGCGAAATCAAATAACCATTTTGATTTCTTTATACTTTTCATTGTTCAGTAAAAGCTTGTGAAAAATAAACCAAGGAGATAGATTTCCCATTTAAATCATGTTTCAAACAATTCATGTTTTCAGAAAGTGACTAATTAGCGCAAAAAATCTCCCATCAAACTCAGATATAGGGTTTTAATTCATTTTCAAACGATTTTAAAGCTTTTCGTTTGTATAAACCACGGAGTTAGAGAGTGCATATCCTAGGAAAAAGTTTCGTTTTTCATTAATATCTGGACAACCCCTGTCCTTAGATACTCGAAACTTGGGGGAAATTTGTGGGGCTCTATTTCAAGGCTATCCACAAAATTTCATTAAATTCGGTTCAGCCGTTCTCCCATGATGATGAGACAAACGAAAATTTCGTTTTTTACTAATATCTCGAGAACCACTAATCGTAGAAACTCCAATCATAGATTAAATTTTAAGTAGGACTATTTCCAGGCTATCCACAAAATTTCATCAAATTCGGTTCAGCTGTTCTCTCGTAATGACGGGACAAACAGACAGACAGATTTTCATTTTTATTTATATAGATATAATAACTTACAATACTTCCTTGAAGAAAGCAGGCATATGATAGTTAGGTGATTACAATTGTTTTGAGGGCATTATAAGCTCCCTACTTTAGGCAGTATGCGCCCATAACAACCACTAAGAACGAACTGTCCAACGAACGACAATCTTGGCCTGAAAAAAGGGGCTTATAATGTCGTTGAAGAAGCTGTAGTCACCTTACTAACATATTCCTGCCTTCTTCAAGGAAGTCTTGTAAGTTATTGTCTTAAAAGCAGCAGTTTTGGGATGGGATAGCCTATTGTTTAAGGCACGGAGATTGTACTCGGAAGACCAGAGTTCGATTGACTGTCCAAACTGTTCCCGTGTTATCGCGGAGTACGAGCACGTTAAATCTGTGGGTTCGAAAATCCTTTCGAGAGATTGATGGCAGGGAAAGAAGGGTACGGTCCCTGTGGATGTTGCTCCTCTGCGTTCCGGTCTAAATTGAGTAGTATTGTCCCGGCGGTCTAAACAGATATCTTACACCTAAGGGGTACCGGCCGTCCAAATGGTTGCTCAAGTCCTTGCTGACGAGCCGGACGGTCTGGGTCTTCAACACCTAAGGGGTAGGTCCGACGATCTGGGTCGCAAGAAAGAAATCAGCAATTTTATTTACTGTACGATAAAGTTATACAAAAAATGCTATTAGGCCTGCGTCACTCTAGTTTGATAATTATACAACTTGAGCTCTTAACCTCCTGAACTCACTCTCTCGTTGACATACCAGATATCATATAGTCTACGCATTGCATTTTCTCCCTTCGAGGAGCAATTGGGGGTTGAAAGTGTGTGTGTGTGGGGGGGGGGGAGCTACAAGGTACTACAAAAGTCCGCCACGTAACGCTCTCAATATTGTTAATTAACCGCAGCAGACCCGGATGAGACAGGTGGAATCTCTGGAGATTTCTCGGTAGACCGGGTCCATTGCATTTAATATTTTTGTTATCATTATAATTTTGCAAAATGCGATGCGCAGAGTCATTATAACATATATATTTACCAGATAGTGTTGAGCTTAAATCAAAATTGCATGATTTTTAATATAAATGCAGATCTTTCAGCAGATTGGGTATTTTTCGCGCAAGAAGAAATTTTTGATGGTCTAAATTTATCCATGAGAAATAAGTATGTTTTCTTTAATTACAAACCGAAACGCAGCCTTTACGAATGGCACAAAAATATTGTGTTCTTTTTTCATCATAAACCAAAAACATTTATTAACAGAACCAAAACATCACTCTGCCTGCAACACTATAAACATCACTCATTTGAGACTACACCAGTTGAAGATATGTCACATCCTCCTACAAAAAGTTACCCATTTCCCCAAAGTTCCTATGAATGGAGCATTTTTCATTTTTTCATAATTTATAACTCTAGCTCTCTGGTCTCAAACGACATGAGGCTGATGCAGTATTTCTTTCAGGACTTTTTGGCCGGGGGGCGAATGGAATTTTAGGGGGGGGGGTCTATTTGTTCAACATAAATATATCTAAATGATGTATCACATAAATTGAAACTAGAGTAATATAAAATGTCTCCGGGTTGCTTCGCCCTCCTCCGGAGACATACCTAAAAGAAATACTGAACTGGTGGCTGCCAAACGTCCGGTACAAATCTATTTGCTGGGTTCGCAGCTTTAATTGGGTATTCCACGATGGTAATTGATGGCGAGCATATAGAATGCTAACTACACAGTATAGGAGATCAACAATTTCCCTCATTGGGCAGTGCAGAATTTAACCATATTAAGGGTGAACATCAGTAAATCTTCTGCCCTACCCGTGCTTTGTTAACTTTTGCGGCACACGTTTTTCGCCGAAATTCTGCTCAAACAATTGCGAAATATTTTCTGATAGATAAAATGCTATGCTTAGATTATATTAAAACTAAATTTAATACCCAATAAAACATAAAATATATGTTTTATTTTAATTTAAAATATTTTTGGTGCTGCCATCTGTTGTCGTAATTTAATTCATACCGACTATTTTTATTTTTTAATGAACATTTTTAAATGTATATTCCTTTTAATACGCTATTAAATACAACAACAGATCATATATAATGCCATAATCACGGAAACGTAATTGAACTTGGACTTGAAGACAAAGGAACTTGAAGAAAAAACTGCAGTCCTCAGTGATGTACATTCAGATTCTTTATCAAATTTATAGAATGATAAATCACCTTTCCGTGATTGTGGCATTATTATATATGATCTGTTGTTGTATTTAACACTGTATTAGAAAGAATAGATATTTAAAAATGTTCATTAAAAAATAAAAATAATCTATATGAATTAAATTACGACAACAGATGGCAGCACCAAAAATATTTTGGATTAAAATAAAAAATATATTCTATGTTTTTTGGGGCATTAAATTTAGTTTTAATATAATCTAAGCATTGCATTTTATCTTTCAGAAAATATTCGCAACCGTGTGAGCAGAATTTCGGCGAAATATGTGTGCCGCGAAAGTTAACAAAGCGCGGATAGGGCAGAAAATTTACTGACGGTCACACTTAAAGCTGGAAGCGCAAAAAATTTTGCCGCCCTGAAATTAATTTTTATTCCACTGTTTATTCCCATTTCTGTGTGCATATGTTGTAATATACAGTAATTTTGATTGATAGAACTAAAAAATGTGTTGAATTTAGTTTTACATTGTAAAAACAAAATGTTGCAATAATACTGTATTTCACCAGTTTCCTAATATTATTTACAGTTTGTATTGCGATACAATTCCAGCACAGTATCTAAATGCAGTGTTTTAATCATCATGTAAAACTTGATCTGGGAATTAATCAAATTCCAGACTATCTGTAGTAGCATGGATGTAAATAGTGCAAGACTTCGTTACACTGCAGAACTTCTCCCAATGATTTGAATTGAAAAAATCTGATGTGGGCAACACACGACTTTCCTTATATAATGCAATGAATTTACTACTTTTACAGTTAAAAAAAATATTATTCTTATAGTAGATACTTATATTCTTTCCAAGATACTGAATTTCGTCAATTACTCGTTATTTTCATTGATTTAGTGTCATTCTTATCAATTTGGTGAGATTTTTGTTAATTTGGCAACAATTAAAAATGTCGCCAAGTTGGCAACATTCCGCCAAATGCGTCGCCAAAATCTCGCCAAGCGTTATGGACGGAGAAATAAGTTATTCTTACAGCAGATAAATGACTATTGGCGTTCAAATACAAAAGTATTATTCAAAGTATCTCTTTTCATGAATGGAACGAGCTAGATCCACGAGAATAATGTCACCAAATTTATCGCATGGTATTACATATGAAAAGTGAACATGTTTATCAATAGGAAATATATTTTTTTTATTTTATATAACTTTTTGATAATTTTTTTGAAAAATGTGCAATATCTCGAGAACGGTTCATGTTAGCGTTCTAAAATTTATGTCAATCATTTTCTAATGAAAAATTACATAAAAAATGTCTATTTGCGTAACTTTATTAGCGGTTTTGATTTTTTGACGATTTTTTCAAAATTTCATTCGAAAATTTAGGGGGGTTCTGAACATTCGATTGTGTATAAAAACAATAAGCTTCCAGTGTTTACGGATTGTGATTTTTCTACCAAATTTCATTCGAATCGGTTCATTCGTTCGTCAGTTATCGTCTCCACAGACTCACTGACACACATACTTTCACACACACACAGACATCACTTCAGAAATGTTTGATTCGTGATCAAGGATGCTTGAAACGTGGTCTCCCGTCAAAAACTCAAATTGGAATTTCGTCCCCGTCACAATACTTTCCTTATACATTATGTATATAAGGACCAGGAGCTTGCGCTTCTAAGAAAATGTGGCACTGTCATTGGAACTGCAAGAGATAATTTATTTAAAGAATTTTCAGAAGAAACGGAAAATTTGCCAATGTTAAAATCCCTAGATGAAGTTATGATGCCAATTTTACGAATTTTTTCAAATGAAAATATTGTTGCTATCACATTTATCATATCCTCTATTCATCTGCCTTAAATTGGTGAAAATAGATTCAATAGAATCACTATTGAAGCGCCTAATTAGAACATAATGATAACCACTCTCTAGTAAATAATGTATGCAGTCTTTGGATCTTGTAGTAAGAACAATTGCTTCATAAGTTTCTTTGCTTAAGAACTTAAGAGGAAGCTTATACAATGAACATTCTGTTCAATTTTATGTAGATAAAATAAAAAGTCATTTTTTAGTCCGTTTAGTTGATCATCATTGCAAGTAAAAAAGTGCATTAAACTAGCGATCCTAGATATCACATGCTTGCAAACATCATGGATTGAAAACCATTCATATGTTTGTATAAGAAATGTTATTGTAGAACCTGCATTTTCAAAATCTTTGGCTCGTGGATTTCTGCATGAATTATCATGAAAAAATTGAAGAGCTGCAACAGGAGGAGCAAAAATTAAGACTGCTCTTTGTACATTCTTCTTTTCAATATTGGTGGGCAAAAAATGTTTTAAGCTAATTTAAATTTAATTAAATTAACTAATTTAAATTGGGAGGAATATATAGAAATTTGATTTTTGTGTTATTATAAATAGAAAAGTACGATGAATCTACAATGACCTTAGGATTGAGAATGGTCAATAAGGTGAGATATCACCTATTGTGAATTAAAATAGTAAAATAAATATATTTTAAAAGAAAAAATATAATTGACCAAATTAATTTTGTTTTATTCTGAAGTGTAAATACAACAAATTAGAGAAAGTGTAAATAATTTACTGTAATATCAGCAGGATATAAAATATATGTTTTCTAATGTTGAAAATGACTCATTTGTAACAGTTTAGTTATCAAATAAATTTTTTGATCTATATTCAAACTTCAAACATAATTACCAATTGAATAGCTGATTTTGAAAAGGGTGCAAGTTCAAAATAAATATTTCAAGTTAATGACAAAAACATTTTTGACTGTTTGAAGAATTATTAAAAATCAGATATATAAAATATTAATTCTTATCTGGTTGATCAATTGTGTTCATGAAATTCAAATTAGTTTTTTATTTTAGTTGAGTTTAACTCTTAATGAAATGTTCATAACTTGTGTCCTTTTAAAAATAAAACATATTAATAATGATTCTTATAAACTAATATTATTATTAAGAACAGCAATATAAATATAAACGGCTACTGGAGGTTTCAAATAAATATTAATGGATTATATTTATAATACAAAACAAAATTTAAGCTTTTAATAAGTTAATATAATGCTAATTGTCATCACCTAAATCTGTGTCATAACCGGAAGTCATAGTTTTAGATGCTAGGATAATATTGCAACAGAAATGAAACAAAATATTAATAGATTATTACATATTTGGCAGTGAAGCAACCAACATTTTAATTCGAAAAGGGTGGGAGTTGATGACTTATGCTATTGTCAAAACTCAGAAATAAAAAATATGTGTGTGAAAAATAAGGATACAATCGATTTACATGCGCCTTAGCATTACATAGAGCTCATTCACACAATAAAATTGCATTAGCAAGTTAATATCATAAAAATTATGTCTTATGTTGCAATGAAAATCGGTGATATTATTTGAGAATGTAGAAATAATTTCATACAAATTCAGTTTAATTTTAATCATTGCATATTTCAATATATTGATAAACATAGATTTTAAGTAATTTTTTTCTCAATAAATCAAAATCTTAAAACAAAGCTTTCACAGGAAAAAAAATCTCTCCCATCATTTTTGTTTACAGTGAACAAATTTATGTTTATCCAAATGATATTTTCTCATAAATGTTTTAGCACATAATTCACATGCAAAAGGTTTTTCACAAATGTGCACACTTTTATGAGTGTTTAGATATTTTTTCTGTGTAAATGCTTTCTTGCATATTTCACATACAAATGATTTTTCGCCTGTGTGTAGAAATAGGTGTTGTTTTAAACTACTTTTATATAAAAATGCTTTCTGATATATTTCAAATACAAAAAATTGTTTAGAAGTGTGTTGAAATAGGTGCTGTTTTAACATACTTTTACTTATAAATCCTTCTTGACATATTTCACACATGAAAGGCTTTTCATCAGTGTGCAAAACTAGGTGCTTTTTTAAAGCATGTCTATACACATATGCTTTTTGATATATTTCACAAACAAAAGGCTTTTCACCAGTGTGCTGACGTTTATGTCGATTTAAACTACTTTTGTCGCTAAATGTTTTTTGACATATTTCACATAGATGTAGTGTTTTGTTTGTATGAACACATTTGTGTACTACTTTTAAATGCAAATGCTGTATGGCATATTTCACATACGAAAGGCTTTTCACCGGTGTGCAGATGTAAGTGTTGTCTTAAAAGGCTATTGCACACAAATGCCTTCTGACATATTTCACAAACAAAAGGCCTTTCACCAGTCTGCAAACATTTATGTTGATTTAACTTCCATTTTGTTGTAAATGCATTTTGACATATATCACATACAAGTGGTTTTTTTGTCTGTGTGAACACGATTTATGTGTCTATTTAAGCCACTTTTCATTGCAAATGCTGCAAGGCATATTTCACATCTAAAAGGCTTTTCATTA
This sequence comes from Amaurobius ferox, assembly GCA_951213105.1. Lineage (NCBI taxonomy): Eukaryota > Metazoa > Arthropoda > Arachnida > Araneae > Amaurobiidae > Amaurobius > Amaurobius ferox. The sequence continues at coordinate 91,626,416 of OX578155.1, forward strand.
GTGTGAACAATAATTATGTGGTTTTTTACTTCCAGATTTGTAGCACATGCATAATGACATATGTCACATCTAAAAGGCTTAGTGTGAATCATTTTGTGCTTACGTAATACTTTTTTCTTTGCAAATGCTTTTTGATATATTTCACACACAAATAATTTTTCACTTGTGTGTATAACTTTATGTTCATTCAAAGATCCCATATTGACATGTTTCACATACACCAGTGTGTGTATATTTATGTTTATTCAAAAGATAGTTACTTGATTCCGGACAGTAAAATTTTTAAAATATGAGATAGCTTGCAATAAAAAATTTTATTCAGTTTGTAAAACATAAGCTTTGGATTTGTATAAATTACTTGAGATATACATACTATGTTTCTCTCACTATAACAAGATCAACCAGTTGTTTGATATCATAGGGAATACACACGATCACGAGTATATTATTCATCTCCTCTTTAATATGATTCAAAAAACTTCACAATTATGTTTCACAAGAATTTGTGGAAGAAAAGTCTATTATGTAATACCACGAAATATATCTGCAAGAACATAGGCGAATTTTTTAAGTCGAATATCTGAACTTCATTGTATAAAAATTTGTCTAGTGTGGCAATTTTTTATATAACATTTTCTCGTTTCTTTTTATACAACGCAGAAAACGGCAAAAAAGATCCAAACATTGTAAACAATATGAGTTGAATCATTCGCAAGCAGGAATGCATCCATATGAATGAATCAATGAATCACTGCAGATAGAACGGTTTGTGCATAATGTCGACGCGTTTCAGAATTTTCCCCTTTCTTATTGGAAGATAGCTGGTTTGATCGGGAAGTATATTTGGCTCTAGTATTGGCGATATTTCTATTTTATCGACAAAACATGTAGACTCAAAGACTAGTGTCTGCTAGTTGCGCTGACTGGCTATGACCCAAGGTCTACAGAGAGGATATGAAAACCTATACTGCGCATGTTCATGGAGGTCGAAGGAAAGAACTTTTGCAGGTTGGAAAACATATTTGGCAAAAAATCGCTCATTTGGCGATGTATGTTTTGACTGCTACTTTACTGTAATGTATACAATAAGAAAAATTTTGAACTTTCCATAGTACGTGATTGTTCATCTTTCAGATATTCCAAACAAATATAAAAATGAATGCAATAAAACAAAATTTCGAGAATCAGCTTCTGAAATTTTAATGTCGATTCCACGCTGCTTATTTAGAGATAGTATAAATGCTATTTCCCGGATTGTAATGAATTTCTTTAATTAAAAAGTTCTTTCAGAGTAGTTTATACCAGTTGCATGAAAATGTTTGTGTGTAGTGTAGCTTGAAATTTGTAATTTCTGTTCTTTACTTTCAAAATTATATTGTCTTTTCTATTTTTAATACGAATATAATTAATAAAGTGTTCAGTGACGCCATCTATGATATATAATTGAAAGATTCTTTCCAGTCCCTGTTTAAATCAGTTTAAAAATATTGATATTTTTTCTTTAGTTTAATATGTATGATAGGATAGTACACCACCGAATTAAATAATTCTTTAGTTGTACTTGATCCATTAAAATTCTAAACTCAGATATTAATGTTAAAGAATGTGATAAGATTATACAAAATGTAAAAACCCAGAAAATATTCAAAATCGACATTTTGGGACTTTTAAAGCTATTCGAAGAATTATAATATTCCATATTTTTATGTATTTTCTATGATGTTATGTAATTCCTATGATTTTAACCTGGTAATGCAATTTTATTATGTGAATGAGCTCTGTAGTGATAAGAAGGGTGTAAATTGATTGTAGTCTTATTTTTCACGGCCATCATTTTTATCTCTGAGTTTGACAATGACATCGACTGCCGCCCTTTTCAAATATAATTTTAGTTACTTCACTGCCAAATGTTCAATAATCTGTTAATATTTTGTTTCATTTCTGTTCCCATGCTTTCTTAGTATGGAAAACTACGACTGCCAGTTACGACACAGAAGCTGGTGGCAGCAATTAGCATTACAATAGCACGTTAAAAGCTTACATTTTGTTTTATATTAGTAAACATAATCCATTTTAATTAAATTAACATTTATTTGTAACCTCCAATAGTCTTTTATATTCACATTACTTTTCTTCATAATTCTATTAGTATATAATAAACGTTATTAAAATGTTTTATTTTGATTTATAACATTTCATTTTATTTTTATTCATAACATTTCACTTTATTTTGATTCATTGCATTTCATTTCATTTAGTCAAACTCAACCAATATAGAAAATTAATTTAAATTACATGAGCATAATTGATCAATCAGATAAGAATTATTATTTTATATATCTCTGTTTTTTAATAATTCATGAAACAGTCAATCATGTTTTTCTCATTTACTCAAAATGTTTATTTTAGGACTTGCACCCTTCTTAAAATCAGGGATTCAATTAGTAATTCTGCTTGAACTGAACATAGATCAAAAATTTTTTGAGATCAGTAAAATGTTACAAATGAGTCTTTCTCTAGAAAACATACATTTTATATCTTGCTAATATTACAGTAAATTATTTGTACTTTCTCTAATTTATTGGATTTACGCTTCAGAATAAAACAAAAAAAAATCTGATGTGGGCAGCACATGACTTTCCTTATATAATGCAATGAATTTACTACTTTAACAGTAAAAAAATAATAGGTTATTTTTATATTAGATACTCATATACTTTCCAAAATATTGAATTTTCGTCAATTAGTCGTCATTTTCATTGATTTAGCGTCATTTTTATCCATTTGGCATGATTTTCGTTAATTTGGCAACATTTAAAAAAGTTGAGAAGTTGGCGACATTCTGCCAAATTCGTTGCCAAATTCTCACCAAGCGTTACGGACGGAGAACTAAGTTATTCTTATAGCAGATAAATGACTATTGGCGTTCAAATACAAAAGTATTACTCAAAGTATCTTTTCTCATGAATGGAACGAGCTAGATCCACGAGAATGCTGTCATCAAATTTCTCGCATGATGTTACTTATGAAAAGTGAATATATTTCACAAAAAGTAATATTTTCTTTTATTTTATATAATCGTTTGATAGTTTTGAAAAATGTGCAATATCTCGAAAACGGTTCATGCTAGCGTTTTAAAATTTATGTCAATCGTTTTCTAATGTAAAATTACATATGAAATGACTATTTACGTAACTTTATTAAAGGTTTTAAATTTTTGATGATTTTTTCAAAATTTCACTCGAAAATTTAGGAGGATTTTGAACATTCGATTGTTTATAAAAACAATAGGCTTCCAGTATTCATGGATTGTAATTTTTGTACCATATTTCATTCTAATCGCTCCATTCGTTCGCCAGTAATCAATATTAATAATTGAGTAATAATCGCTCAATTCGTTCGCCAGTTGACAGACTCACAGACACACACACACACACGCACACCATCTCAAAAACGTCTGATTCGTGTTCAGGGATGCTTGAAACGCGCTCTCCCGTCGAAAACTCGAATTCGAATTTTCGACCCCGTCTCAATATTTTCCTTATACATTATATGTGTATAAGGAAAGTAAAAATTATTTCTGCTTAAATTTTTCATCACGTAAAAAATTTAAGGGCTTCACTTAAGCTATTACTTTCCTTATGTACATAATGTATAAGGAAAGTATTGTGACGGGGTCGAAAATTCGAATTCGAGTTTTCGACGGGAGAGCATGTTTCAAGCTTCCGTGATTACGAATCAAATATTTTTGCGGTGATGTCTGTGCGTGTGAAAGTGTGTGTGTGTGTGTCAGTGAGTCTGTGGAGACGTTATCTCACGAACGAATGGAGCGATTCGAATGAATCCCAACAAAAAATCCCATAAATTACAAAAAATATATTAACTGTTGAGAAACATGTTCACTTTTCATATGTAATAGCATGCGATAAATTTGGTGACATTTTCGTGGATCTAGCTCGTTCCATTCATGAGAAAAAATACTTTGAGTAATACTTTTGTATTTGAACGCCAATAGGGAGGATTCACGTGACGTCACGTCCATCTTGCGGTGAAAATCCTAAGTTCTCGTTGTACAAATAAACGTTGAGCTTGTATTAGGTTTATATGTAAAATATACGGTGTGAATTTTTAAAAAAAAAGTCGCTTTATTAAAACTATATCCAGCCAATATCATATATAAACATAATTTCTTTAAGATACTGCAACAAACGATCCGTACGTGATTGTAATGTATCATTTTTTTCATTCCCTCGAATAATTGAAAATAAAGGGAATAAAATCAAGGACTTGTCTGTTAAAAGAAGCAAAGAATGGCTTTCAAGAATCAACAAAGAAGATTTGAATACTGAAAATTTGTAGCACAGGAAAGTTTGCAGTGAGCATTTTATTCATGGTGAGTACATTATATGGTGCAGTATGTTTTTCAATTTAAGTTTAATAAATCTTAAAAAAAAAAAAAAACTTTTTTATGTTTTATGATTGGATTATACAATCATTAATTTATTAGCAATCAACTCCGTAATTTTTATTTTGTTTCATAAATCTGAAATTAAAAAAAATCAACATCAAATTAAAATCACTAAATTCAGTAGTAAATACCTGTAGGTTAATTTTGTTTGTGACAGACATGACATCAGATGTGTAATATAGCACATTTGACATAGAAGATAATATTTCTAGAAAAATAAATTTTATTCACATATGTATAGCTATATAACAGCTATTTCCTAGGGAAGTTTCAAAATCTCAATTTGTCTACTTATTTAATATAAAATTAAAAACCCATCGTGACAGACATGACATAAAATCGACATGAGATTTCAGTGACCATGAAGCTACATCAAAACTCTCTAAATTGACAAGAGATTAATTTGTGGAAACATCTTTTTCCATATCATAAAGTTTCCAACTATTACCATGTTGATTTTTAAAAACATTAAAATATAACTTTTCTGTGAGTTATCTTCATCTGTGAGTTATCTTGGAATCATGTCGAAAATCGCAATTCGAGTTTTCGACGGATTTACACGTTTCAAGACCTCTAGAATACGAAAAAACCATTTTTAGCGTGACGTCTGTGTGTATGTCTGAGTGTCTATCTGTCTGTGTGGCTGTCTGTCTGTGCAGATTTTGTATCCACTGTAACTAAAAAACTAATAGACCGAATTTCACAAAATTTGGTAGGTAAGTCACTTGTAGGCGAGTCTGGTGCTGATTACCTACCAAATTTCACAAAATTTGGTAGGTAAGTCACGTGTAGGCGAGTCTGGTGCTGATTAGTTTTGGGTACGATTAGGGATAAAAGAACCCGCCTATATTTACGAAATAGCCCGCAAAATCTTTTATCCACTCTAACTAAAAAACTAATGGACCGAATTTCACAAAATTCGGCAGATGAGTCATTTGTGGGTCACCATGGTGCTGATTAGATTTTGGTATGATTCGGAAAAAAATAACCTGCCTTTTTTTGCAAAATGGTCCGCAAAAATCGTCAAAATCTAAACTAAAGAACAACGTATGCTCAAATATATCCATTAAATGCTTGTTTAATACGTAATTTTTAGAGAAGAAAAGAATAAGACCAACCCCATTACTCTAGGACTAGCCGTTCTCGAGATATTTCAGATTTTTCGTATTTTCTCTACTCCACCTTTGAAAATAAGTCAAGTTATCAAATGTGAACGAAAATTGAATTAAAAGTGAATTAAATTTATTTAAAATAAAGAGAACGTGGATATAAGTCTGCAGGGAAAGTCATGTGCTGCCCACATCAGATTTTTTTTTGTTGTAAACGTAGTAAATTCATTGCATTATATAAGGAAAGTCATGTGCTGTCCACATCAGATTTTTTTGCTTTATAAGAAGTATAGGCAATGTGCGTGTAAATTAAGTTGCTGAATGTAGGGGAGAAGTTGTGGGAATGGAAAACTGGCCCTAAATATGAAATGATATCTTTCATGAAAATGCACTTTCTATGAAGAGAAGACAAATTCATGCGCCTTGTCTGTCCAACCAATAATGATAATGTGCTAATAAGTGGCAATTTTGAAGTTCCCTAAACCTAGCGCGAGTGTTTTAACACTGTTTGTACAAGTGTTTTTTTTTATGTGAATATCAAAATACAAAATTCGGTAGATGAGTCACTTGTGGGTTACTCTGGTGCTGATTAGATTTTGGTACGATTCGGAAAAAAATAACCTGCCTTGTTTTGCAAAATGGCCCGCAAAACTCGTCAAAATCTAAACTAAAAAACTAGGTATACTCAAATATATCCATTAAATGCTCGTTCAATACGTAATTTTTAAAGACGAAAAGAATAAGACCAACACCATTACACTAGGATCAGCCGTTCTCGAGATATTTTAGTTTTCCGTATTTTCTCTACGCCACTTTTGAAAATAAGTCCGGTTACCGAATGAGAATGAAAATTGAATTAAAAGTGAAATAAATTTAATTAAAATAAACAGAACGTTAATATAAGTCTGCAGGGAAAGTCATGTACTGCCCACATCAGATTTTTCAAGTTTGTAATGCTCATATCTTAAAAATCTGATGTGGGCAGCACATGACTTTCCCTGCAGACATAAATTTAGATATTCTTTATTTCTTTAATAATTCATTAGATTCGATTTTAATTGCACCAAATAACACTAAATTTGCATTTTTAATTCAATTTTTGTTTTTATTTGTAAGGACATTTTTCCCATAGTGGCGTAACAAAAATGCAAGAAATCTCAAATTTCTTGAAAACGGTAAGTTCTAAAGTATAATGGAGTGTGTTATATTCTTTTCCTCGTCAAAAATTGCGTGTTAAACAAGAATTTAATTGAAACATTTCAGCATACGTAGTCTTTATTTTTTTTTAGATTTTTGCGATTTTTGCGGGCCATTTCGTAAAAAAAGGCAGGTTGTTATTTTCCGAATCGTACCAAAATCGAATCAGCACCAGAGTGTTCCACAAGTATCTTATCTACCAATTGTGAAATTCGGTCAATTAGTATTTTAACTAGTGTGGATACATGAGATATTTGCGGGCCATTTCGTAAAAAAAAGGCGAGTTTTTCTTTTCCGAATCGTACTAAATTCTAATCAGCACCAGAGCATCCATCAAGTAACTTATCTACCAAATTTTGTGAAATTTGGTAAATTAGTATTTTATCTAGAGCGGATAAATGAAATTCGTACGGGCCATTTCGCAAAAAAGGCGGGTTCTGTTTTTACGAATCGTACCAAAAACTAATCAGCACCAGGGTCACATCCAAGTGACTTACCTACCAAATTTTATGAAATTCGGTCCATTAGTTTTTGAGTTAGAGTGGATACATACATTGCACACACAGACAGACACACAGATGTCACGCTAAAAATAGTTTTTTCGTATTCTAGAGGTCTCGAAATGCGTAGATCCGTCGAAAACTCGAGTTGTGATTTTCGGTATGATTCCAGTACTATCCCTATACATTACCATGTATTGCAGGGAATGTAAAAATGGAAAGTGTTAGCTATAAATAATAAGCAAAAGTTTGTAGCTCTTTGAAAGCCCTATAAGTGTATATAATTGGAATTTGGATAGAGTTCTTATTTTTTTCGATATTACAAAAGTTGAGTTTTATTTTACAAAATGTTATTTATGCAAAACCATTTTGGTTCCATTGGACTGAAGTCACCGCCGATTTTTTATCATTTTTTGCAAATTTTGAAAGGTTAAAAAAAAAAAAAAAAAAATATATATATATATATATATATATATATATATATATATATATATATATATATATATATATATATATATATATATATATATATAAATATACATTCCCTTAAAGTAATTAGATGTGAAAGGAAAGTTTAGATTTTTCCGTATTTTGAAAAATTGCCATTCTTATAATAGAATGTTTCATATTTTTCAAATAAAAAATCCTAATAGCTGTTTGTTAAAATAACAAGAAAGATCAATCATGCTTAAAGCATTGATTATGAAATAATTTCCAACTTCAATGCAATTTTATTTAAACATCTCTAAAATGCAATACATTCCTCGGTAATATTTTAAAACTTATCACAATACTACATTAATTTATTATATATTTGAAAACTTAAACCTTCATCGAAAAAAATGAACTTCATTCAAATGACGGCATTGAAATATAAATTGCCTGGTTTAAACATCTTTAAAATGCAATACATTTCTCGATAATATTTTTAAAATTATCATAACACTACAATAATTTATTATATTTAAAAACTTCAAACATCGAAAACAACTGAAATTCATTCAAATGACATCATAGAAAAAATAACTCGCCTGGCTCTCTCTATAAAAGCAGCATTTCATTCATAAATTATTTCCCATTCATTTCATTCATCACAGTACTAAAATAATTTATTTTATTTAAAAACTTAAGACTAGGGAGCTACAAGTAATTAAACTTTATGCTTAAAACGTCATCGAAAAAAATCATCCTTCTCTCTGTAAAATCAATGAATATTTCATTCATATCAGCTATGCAGACTCCATGAGCTAAATAATTTTAAGTTAAAGAAATACAGCAATTCTTATAGAACTCATTCTACATATTTTGCTGTTTACATTTTACATAAGTGAAAAATAGGCTTCGTTGTAGAAATAATCAAATTTGGATGATCATTTAAACTCAAATATATTGTAATTGCGTTATTTCAGTATGTAGATGCACAGAATTTAAGCAAAAATAAAGTGGTTTTAGGACGGATACAACACTCAATATGAATTAAAAAGAGCTTTAAAAATCACGATTTTGAGACAAGATGGATGCCATATTTCATTTTGAAATAGGTCACGTGATCTTTTCACATCATGGTCACGTGATCGCTTCATATAAGAGGTGTAATTATTTTAATTTCTGTTTAAAAAACTACTGAATATATTCTGCTGAAATTTCTTTTTATATATTTTATGGAATAATTTGAATATTACCTAAAATTTTCGAAGCAATTTGTAAATTTTAAATCCGCTTAAAAAATGTTTGAAAAATTAGGTCCCATAGTGTTCAATGTGTTTCATTTTTTCACCCCGGGTTCAATTCAAAACTAATTGGGTGATATTATTCATTTATATTCCCATAGGTCCTACATACCGTTTGAACAACATACTAAAATTTCACTTTGATTAAGTCATTTTTACGGCAGTTATCGAGCTAACGGACAGACAGACAGACAGAATGAACAAAGTCATAAACACTTTTCAACTTTGTTGTAAAGTGTTAAAAATGACCACAATTTCTTTTATCCCATTCATGAGTTTTATTCCCCCAGGCACCTCTAATGAATGAGACTATAAGAGTGCATATTTTTCATGCCATTTGTGGGTTGACAACAACTGTCCTGTGGGACGGCAGGGGGAAATTACAAGTTTAGTTAGTTTTGGAATTTAAACAATGTAAGAGAAAATTGACAAAATTACAGTATAAATTCAATTTTGATGTAATATATTCTACACTTACTTTACATTATACTAGCCGCCTTCGGCGAGCAACAGGGAAGCTTTTTTGGAAACGCTGTTGCAATAGCTGAAATATCTTCATATTTTATGGGAGTTTTTGTAGATCGCTGTGCTCCGAAGTCTGTATAGGTAGCTCAGAGTAGTGCCTATTGTACAGGTAGCTCAGGGCTAACAAGAGACACCAAGATTTACGATTAAAAGCGAAGTTATTATTCCCAACTTCTTTTAAAAAATGTATGAAGGTACAGAGTGAAAAATGTGCCTGCCTCTTGGAATACCTGACAATGTGAAAAGGACTGTTAAAAAATTAGTTTCAAAATTTTTATTGCGCAAAAAACTAAAAAAAAATTAATTCAGAATGCATTTGAAATTTTATTTTAACATTTTAGAATTTAAAATGCACAAAACGAAATGCGTTATATTAATAAAACTTGTCGCGAAACGGGAGCATTCTTTTAGTTCTTTTTTGATTCAATTTTCAGAAACCTATTCGTAAAAGGAAAAAATATATTATTTTTTTTCTTTCATTAGATGCGCTTTTTGGGAGCGTAAATTAGCTGAGAAAAATGCTGAACATAGATAGAAAAACATACATAATCACTCACCTTGTTCAATCAAAACATTGTAAATTCAATATATGGTACATATTTCTTACGATAGATGTCAGCACCAAACAGTTTTCAGTTATGAGAGATCAAATAACAATTTCCTTTAGATTAGATTCGGATGGTATATTAAACTGAAAATTTGGTGCTGACATCTATCGGGAGAAATATGTACCATATATTTTAACTTGAGCCTCTTGCTCACCTTTATTACTTTCCCTGCAATGCATAGTAAGGCATAGGAAATGTATTGGAATTGTGTCGAATACCGCAACTCGCAGTTTTCGACGGATCTACACGTTTTGAGACTTCTAAAACACGAAAACTCTAATTTTAGCATGACGTCTGTGTGTATGAATACATACATTGCACAGACAGACTAACTTAAAAACTAATTGACCACATTTCATAAAATTTGGTAGGCAAGTCGCTTATGGATTATCCTGGTGCTGATTTGATTTTGGTAAGATTCGAGAAAAGGAATGCCTTTTATTACGAAATGTCCTGCGAAAATCCTTTGTATCCACTCTAGCTGAAAATTTAATTGATCAAATTTCATAAAATTTGGTAGATAGTCACTTGCGAAATACCTTGGTGCTGATTAGATATTGATACGATTCAGGGAAAAAAAAAACCTGATTTTTTTTTTGTGTGCGAAATGGCCCGCAAGAATCGTCAGAATCTAAAATCAAAGACTACATATGCTCAAATGTATCAATTCAATGCTTGTTTCATACGTAATTTTTGACATCGAAAATAATAAGATCAACCATTCTCGAGATATTAATTTTTTTTTTATTCTTTATTTTTTTTTTTTAGGAGCTTAAGACCGTTTTTACTGTAGTTAAAAAGCTGTTTGATAACATTTCTTAAAATTTGGTAGTTATATCCCTAAAGTGTGTTATTGTGATGTTGCTTAGATATTAACATGATTCGAAACATTATAACAGATCCCCCGTTTTTGTAAAAAGACCCACGAAAATCGAAAAATCTGAAATAAATGACAACTTGCTGAAATGTATTAATTATATATTTATTTTTCATGCAATTTTTAACAACAAAGCTAATAAGATTGGCCCCATGACTCTAGGATAAACCATACTCGAGATATTATAGTTTTTTGGAATTTTGAGGAGCTAAAGATATCTTAAAATGAAATAATTTGCCAATGTATTAACAATGCAAATTAGATATATTATCAAAAAAGTATCTATGTATTATTTTCTGCAATTAAATGCAAGTTAATTTATTATGAAGTAAAAAATAAGAAAATGAATTTGAGTCTGTAGGGAAAGTCGCGTGCTGTTCACATCAGATTTTGTTTTAACTAGCAGTATATCCGTTTTTCGTACGAAATATATAATATAAAGAAACTCAAAATTTACAATCATGTGCGTTTTCCTGTAGTATTCTGAACAACATTGCTATTGCAATACATTCTATTAAAATATATAAATTAATGCTCCTAAAAAGAAGTTTAAGAATCTATGTTCTAGGTATATAAAATTATATTCACCGGCAGATCTGAAGAATAAAACATTCTGATCCCATTTGTATACAAATTTACAAAACATATAGAATTAAATCAATATATGCCAAATTAAAGGCGCTAAAATTGTATGTGAAGATATTTATATACACTTACTTGTAGAATATTAGAAGACATACCCGTGCATTAGTAGAAGATTATCTGTACTACAATATATGAGTTTCAAACATTTTTGTCAAAATAAAACAGACGACGTAATGAATTAAAAATATAAATAATCCCCCTAATCTTTAAACCTGAAGGCCGTAATTGATATAATCTAGTAAAAAATGAAATTTCGATCAAATTTATTTTATGTGCATTTCTTTATTATTTAAATCGTAGAAGATTAATTAAAAATCGTCTGCGCATAAACATATTGTATTTAAGTTCATTGCTAAGCGACATGATATAATTTTCTTCTAATAAATTTGCAGAAAAAATATAGTTTGTCTAATGCTATATGGCTATGGAAGATTTGAATGTGCGTTTTTAATTAATATCTAGAAAACTCCTTGTTCTAGAAACTCAAAACATAGAGTCAATTTTAAGTGGGGCTATTCCAAGGCTACCCACAAAATTTCATGAAATTCGGTGCAGCCATTCTCCCGTGATGATGATACAAACATACAGACACATTTTCAATTTTATTTATATAGATTAATAGAAGTTCTGGTGCAATTAATTAAAATCCAATTATTTACACGGAACTTTTAAATGGGACGTACAAAAAATTCAATATATATAAAATTGACTCAACAATTTTATGACTCAGTTGACAGATGAGCACTTTAAGAAACATCTTTCTATAGTACAGTACGAGAAGCAAAAAGCACACCAACACTTATATCAACACAACATTTTATTACATATCTATACAATACAATTCAATACAAACGGAACACTCGCAGCTGTACAAAAACAGTTAAATTACATTCTTACAAATGGGCGATTATTTTGGGCTGTATAAAAAGTCATGCATATTGATTTTAAAATCAAGGATCAAACTGGAGACCAAAATCGTGCTGTAATAACACCATAAAGATGTTTGTTTGCTGGACGTGAAATAAAACAGTTCATTTTATTTGCACAGTAAATCATATTACCCAAAGTGCTTCAAAAACAGATAAAAAAAATGTGATGTGGGTAGCACATGACTTTCCTTATATAATGCAATGAATTTACTACTTTTACAGCAAAAAAAAAAAAGGGGGGTTATTCTTATAGTAGATACTTATATTATTTCCAAGATATTGAATTTTCGTCAATTCATTGTCATTGATTTAGCGTCATTTTTATCCATTTGGCGAGATTCATTGCAAAATCTCGCTAAGCGTTATGGACGGAGAAATAAGTTATTCTTACAGCAGATAAATGACTATTGGGGTTCACATACTCAAAGTGTCTTTTCTCATGAATAGAACGAGCTAGAACCAAATTTATCGCATGATATTTTATATGAAAAGTGGACATGTTTCTCAACAGTTAATATTTTTTTTTAATTTATGGGATTTTTTGATAAATTTATTTGAAAACTGTGCAATATCTCGAGAACGGTTCATACTAGCGTTCTAAAGTTTATGTCAATCGTTTTTTAAGGAAAAGTGACATAAGAAATGTCTATGTGTGTAACTTCATTAAAGGTTTCGATTTTTTGATAATTTTTTCAAAATTTCACTCGAAAATTTAGGGGAGTTCTGAACATTCGATTGAGTTTAAAAACAATAGACTTCCAGTATTTACGGATTGTGATTTTTGTACCAAATTTTATTTGAATCGCTCCATTCATTTGTGAGATATCGTCTCCACAGACTCACTGACACACACACATACATCACCTCAAAAATGTTCGATTCATGATCAGGGATGCTTGAAACGTGCTCTCTCGTCGAAAACTCGAATTCAAATTTTCGACCCCGTCACAATACTTTTCTTATACATTATGTATATAAGGAAAGTAAAAATCTTCGTTAAAAATACAGCATGAAGTAAATTCGTAATGATAACAACTGTGGTTTCAAAAGTAAAAAAAAAGAAAGCCTCCTTCTTCAGGATATAACTTGTGAAACAGATTGTCTCCTTCAATATTTGTTATAAATTTTTCCCTTTTGTGTTTTTTCTTCACTGCTAATTTTTACAGTATTTCGTTCTGTTTTTAGTTGATGAAGGTTGATTATATAGCTTCCGAAACCGATCGTTTCTTTCAGTTTTTGTTACATCTATATAATAATCGTTTAACGCATTTGTGTTTCCCCATTTTACATCCTCAGAGGTTTATTCATCATTTCCATTCTTTGTTTGGCAACAATTTTTTTCTGGATCACATGCTATAGTTATTATCAACAGACGCCAGTTACCTTTGTTGGCGTGGTTGTATCCTGAAAAAAAAAAGATTATTTTTTTGTCCTGTGTAACCAATTTATACCATTACTAATTTGTCTAACTTTCGTTTAGTTTATAGGTGTCAGATTAAGAATTTTATGCACCCCTTTATTTATGTTATAAATAAAATTTTATTATGCTATAAATGAAACTAACAGATGTACAAACGACTTAAAAATAATATAAATAATTTAAAAAAAAAATACATCGTGATTCATTGATAAAAAAACTTGGAATTTTGTTAACAGTAAGTGATGCTAAAACAATGTCCTGCACTATTGACGGTTTGGAGTAAAAATTTTGAAATTTTTACCAGAATTTATTTTTTAATTTTTACTTTAAGAAGTTGCTGGTCATCTCATTGCCTGTTGATGAGCTGACGCGATTACGAAATGGTCTAACGGTGAGAGGAGCACTTTATTGTTAGTTTGGCTGAAATATTTGGCATATTTGTGATATTTAAATTTGACAATATGCAAGATTAGCAATGAAATTAGGGTATTTCTCAATGCAATTTTGAATGATAAAATGAACAATGACCAAATGCTGGTTATTCGTAAAAAAAAAAAAAAAAAAAAAAGACAAATGGATGGTGAAACACATCAGATTTTTTTCTTCTTCTACAAGCTCCTAAATAAGATCTTAGTAATATCACCCATGCACATAACCACATAATATAGTAAAAAACATGCAACATCTTACAGTATGCTTATACAATCTCAGAATATCAATATACATTCAAAGACACGTCTCAATTTTTACACACAATTTACAACCAGATCACACCAACAAATAGTTTCAAACATGGAGTTGTAAAGAAGGAGATAAAACTCCTATGGATGAAACTCTTGAAAATGTCATAATTCTTTGAGAATTATATCTAGGCGTCGCTAGTGTTACTAAAGTAGTCGCTATTGTTAGTTGACACAAGAGATAGGCGTGGTATTTAGTATAATATCAATTAGTATATAATCAAAAATACATATACGTGTTTTTGATTATTTTTAAATTAAGGGTTCCTTAGTTATAAGTATAAACCTGTATATTTTCATAGTTGTAGGATAGAGTACAAAATATAGGGACATAAAAATAAATTAAAAGATAAAATAATTTTGAATACTTTGGAATATTCAGTTTTTCAGTTCTACTTTGCATTGCTCTAATAATTTAATTTTACAAAATTGACAGTTTAAATAAATCTTTTAGGTCTTTCGCAATAGAAATGCATACAGTGCAGGACTACTTTTCTTATCCCAGCGCCACCTAGATGATTGTCTCAAACGATATTGGCGTTTTCTTAATATGAAGTTTGAAATCCTTACTGTTATTTCCATGGTTTCAAAACATCAACTTCGGATGGAAGACCATGGAGTTAGAAAAGAGATGGATATCACAACGTTGAAGAAACGTGACAGCGCCAGCAGACGGTTTTGGGACACTGAATGTATTCCCAATTGAAATAGAATTTTTAAGGGTCGGATTTTATACTTTATTTTATTCAAATTTTCATTTCTTTCGAAAGTCAAAAGCATCTTAATGAAATGGTGTTTGCATTTTAGTAGATACAGCTTCATTTAAATTCAACATTGACATGCTACGTTATGGCACAAATGACTCTCAATACAATCAGTCATAATTTTTCGTCTGCTTCGTTGGTTACGATTTTCAGTAGCACTTAGAACGGTATGTCATCCATCCACCTTTTTTCTCTAAATCCACTGAACTATAATTCACCTGGAATGAATGCTGTCAATCCTAGAGTGACTTTATTTTTGCAGGCGAGATTTAGCACGATAGACTGGAGAAACTAACTGATAATAATTATGAGTGAAGGATTACTTTCAAGGTGAGAGGCGCAAAAATAATACCCAGAGCCATGTTCCGTATTGTCATCGCTTATTCCATGCTGAAAGGCAACAAAACATCGAAACTGGTCCTATGATAGTGAAAGAATGGTTGATAGCACTTGAATGCTATCAACTCTTACGATCAGTAAAGCAATTGTAAGAATCGGTTGTTTGAAATCAACTGATTATTTTAATGCAGCAAAATTTAAATTTTTAATTATCAAGAGCGTTCCACATATGGATTTATTCATTCCAGTTTGCTTACAAAAGGCGACTCAGACAAAGTAAAGAAATGAATTTGTTTTAGTTTTAGCAACATACAAACATAGATGGCGCCACCAATCCAATCCGCCAAATTTCGACGATTTCTGTAGAAATCTGACACTTGCTTTGTCTGTTAGTAGTTTCTTAGTTTGAGGCATATAAAGAAATTAAAATTTAGTTTTTTTATCAACTGATTTTATTTATCAATCATGTACTTAGAAAAATTGCTTTAGCAATTAGAAAACTTGTAACAAAATGTAGTAAACTTGTTTTAGCAACGAGAAATAGATAGCGCCATCAACCCAAACGGCCAAATTTCGACTTCTAGGTTCATAACTTTTGAACTAATTTAAATAAAATAAAAGTAAAAAAAAACACGCCGAGGTACCCTTAAACCAAATTCCATGACTGAATGTCGCTTATATTTTTCGCTACAGATGACACAAACAGACACATAGACATCTTTCATTTTTATAGATATAAACAGGAGGTTTATAGATTTCTTCCTATACCTCTCTACAGTCAAATTGACTTTGCAATAAGTATAAATGAAAATCATCTATTGGTTTACCTGCAGCATGTCTGCCAAATCTGCCACAGATGAAAATCATCTATTATATTAAATGGTACACTTGAATGAAAAAACTAATCGATAAAATCCCAACCTTTACACAATACAGAGCAATCATTTCAGTTGCATATACAGTTCACTGGGTTGGACTTAACCACTTTTGCCCGTTTTCATTATAAATAGCTATTCTTACAAAATGACAAAAGCAGGTTTTAATTGAGTGATTCACAATATAAGCAGAGTATACAGCGTGTCTCTCACTCAAAATGGAATCTTAAGTGTTGTTCTTCACACTAATCACAGATTTAAAAAATAAAACTTTGTACTAAAATGTACAGAAATAAATATTTTGAAAATAAAAGATAAAACAAAGTTTAAAATGTCTCTCAAAACACATCTGTAAACATTCAAAAAGTTTTTGATCTTTGTATGATGGTACCATGGTTAATTTTTTGAAACCATTGCTGTCATGCATGAAAAGTTGAAGTTCCAGACTTGAATTGCTTCTAAACTGTTATGGGAGCCCAGAGGGGAGGGAAAGAGAGGGAGGGCATTTGTTCTTCTCCCCTGGACGTTCAAGATCACAAAGGTGGCTATCAAGCCAGTAGATGGTGTACATTTTATCCTTAAGTTTGCTTCACTGACGTTAGTGGTTCTGCCCCCTCCTAGGTAAAGTTCTGTGGACGTCCATGCTACTCCACTGTATACCTTGATTTTCTCAATATTTCTGTCTTCAACAATACGATTAGATCGTAAATTGCAACTCTAGAAGTTGATTAAGATTTGTTACGCAACACCAAGTGAGATTTCTGTGTCACCAAGTAAAGGTTTAGACAGTGAACCGATTTTAAGCAGAAAAAATAGAACTTAATCTACGGTCCACACATCCACTGGAATCTGTATCGCCAACTGAAGATAGCCAGTAGAACCAACTGGAAGCTCAAACAGTGATCTGTGCCACAATACGTACTAGAATCTCATTATGCTCAACATTGGCATCAAATAGTACAGCTAAAACAGTAGCAGGAAAGAGCTACTAACACACAAAACCAACTGGAAATTCAGTGTCATTCATTGAAGGCATGCAATGAAACCAATTGGAAGCTCAAAGAGTGGCATTATATAACAGCTTAGATTAGCAACACCAAATGGAATTTTTGTGTCGTCAACTGCAGGCCTAGATATGGAACTTATTGACTAACTAAAATAGTAAAACAAAGTAAGTGCGCTGGAACATAACACCAACCGGAATATTAATATCACCAACTGAAGGCTGATAGTTGAACCATTTGAAGACGAAATGGTGACACAAGATAAGTGCTCAGACTCCTAAAACCAACAAGAACATCAATGTCACCAATTGAAGACTGATAGTTGAACCATTTGAAGATGAAGCAGTGGCACAAGATAGGAACTCTATCTCGCAACACCAAATGGAATGTCAATGTCACCAACTAAAGACTCGGACTGTTGCAATGACTGAAAGTTTAGTTAATGCCACAGATGGATATTCTCAGGTTCTCCCAAAGATAAATAAATATTTAGTTGTTATTCATGCTGTACATTTTGAGAACATTGGATACATTTGTACAATGAGTATGCACACCGTTTATCCCGCACATACACCAAATAAAGAATTTAATAAAAGCGCAATGGCAACGGTCAATTAACACTTCCATTCATGATTTTAACCTCGGGTGGATTCTTGTTGACGAAATCGTCTTGTTCAACTACACCATCTTTGATTTCACTGTTGTCTTCTTTGGTGGCATCGTCCTCACCGCCCTCTGGAGGTTTGTACATGAGCCAAGCAAAGAAAAAGAAGACGCAGGACAATGACTTTAGGACACATGCAAGAATTAGGACGTTGGTGCTCATCTGTTGGTTGTCGTAGAATAGACAAGCTCCTTGTTTGTTACACGTGTCTTGCCACAACTGGCAACTGAGGTCGATCAATGAGCCGAAGAGTATAGGTGCTGGAATAGTACCTGGAAAGATAGGTGAATAGCTTTAGTGCAAACACAGCAGAGGATATTTATAGGCGGGTGAGATATGGTCATGCATCCGAAGGAGGGTAATATAACATTCAAAACAAAATGCAAGCCTCCATGTTTGGAGATGCTGCAGATCAGATGCGAGTTCAAAATTCTGAGTTATCATCTGACTACACGGTAAAAATACGTACCCAGTTGTCCTGTAGAATAAAAAAAAAAACCAGTTGTCTTGCAGAATAAAAAAAAAATGCAAGTTTTTTGCAAAAATAAATAATTCAGCTGTCTTGGAAAATAAAATAACCCAGCTGTTTTTCAGGATTAAAAAATCCAGCTGTCCTGTAGGATACGAAGAAAATCCAGTTGTCATGCAGGGTAAAAAAATCCAACTGTTTCGCAGGATTAAATAATCCAGATCCCTTGCAGGATTATAAAGAAAATCCAGCTGTCCTGTAAGACAAATAATAATTCATCTGTATTATAGGATAAAGAAATTCATCTGGCTTGTAGGATAAAGAAATCCAGCTGTTCTAGAGGATAAAGAAATTTAGCTGCCCCATAGGATAAGGAAATCCAGGTACACTGTAGAATAAAGAAATCCAGCTACCTTGTAGGATAGATATCAAGCTATCCCTGTATGAAATGGAAATTCAGTTGCTGTGTAGGATAAAGAAATCCAGCTGCTTTGTAGGATAAAGAGATCCAGGTACATTGTAGGATAAAAAGACCTAGATGTCTTGTAGAATAAAGAAATACAATTTTCCTTTGCGCTAAAGAAATCCTCCAGCTGCCTTGTAACATAAAGAAATATGGCTAACTTGTAGGTAGGATAAAAAACAAAATACAAAACTGGCCTATAAGAAGCAAACCGTTATTTCAATAAAGAATTCAATAATCTCTCCAATATGCATTTTTGCCTTAGTTCTAGTACCTTGGTACCAAATTTTGTAACTATAGGCCACTTACATTTTCCACTACATAACCAGTACACGCACGTACAGACATATATCTTTTTTGTTATAGAATAATTATAACGAAAAATATTAAATAAAAATCGTCTGTTTTATTATTGCTACTCATTTAATTGATGCATATATGGTTAATTAACGATCCAGTGTAACAAAACAAACATTTTGTAGAAATATAATTACAAAATATCACATCAGTACAGATCATTTGTATCAGGTACAGTACAGATGTAATGCATTAATCTTGGAATCATTACTTGAAGTGCTGAGCACACTCCTGGAGCAAACTAAGTCTCAACAAAATGTTTTTCCTAAAGTATCTTTATGTGAAGTGCTAAATGGGAAAAATATCAAAGAGAAAATTGCAACAATCAGGCGAATCGCTATAGATGTCTTGTTTCTGGCACTTACGTTAGTATAAACCTAAAAAAATTCTTTTAATTTTCTTTCTGGAAGTACATCAACAAGAGCCACAAGCGGCCGCCCCGTAAATTGAAATAAACCAAATAAATAGGCAGGGCTGACATAGAAATTTTGGGTCTCTCTACAGAGATTTATCGCGGGCCCCCATTTGTAATTGGCTACCCTCTTTTTGTGAAATTATTATGTCTTCTTTCTTCAAAATATTTTTAGGGTTCCGGGTCCCTTCACTTGAGTGGTGTCCGTAACCTTCTTATCGGCGGCTTTGCGTAAGTATGGAACTGTCAAAGCGCACAACACCTACTCTGCCATTCAGATTTTGTGAAATATTTATGTTTTCTTCAAAACATTTTTAGGGCACCAGGCCCCCTCACTTGAGTGGCGTCCGTAACCTCCCTATGGGTGACTCTGAGTAATTATGGAACTGTGAATTACAGCCCACAACGCCAACTATGTCATTCAGAACCATCGAAGGCAATTAAAAGATCCGGATTGGCTAAGAATCTAATGGAGCAACCTTATATAAACCTCGACTTTTTACAATTGTTTTTATCAGCAGAAATTGAAACTTCTTAAATTCGGTCGCTTATCTTCAGGAAAGATGCATACCAAGGCTGGTTTTGTTGCTCTACAGTCAGCCACACTCAAGGGTCGATTAAACAAGGACTCACTGTTTAAAGTAGATTTCAAAACGCTGCAAATATTCATGCATACTCAGAACTTCTCAGGTAGGGTCCAGAGGGGGCTCAGCCCCCCAAGAGGTATACTCAGCCCCCCTGATAAAAATATAAAATTTTTAGTAGTGATATGAAATTTCATATAAAATGCCATTCAAATTTTGCATAAAAAATTTGAGATGTGTTTTTATAAACTACTTCGTTTTAAAGATTTTTTAATTTAACTGAATTTGTGATTATACTAATGATCCATTTATTTATATATTTAATTTAAAAATATTTAAAAATTAGGGCAATAGTATTTAGGATACTTTTGTATTATTGTGGGGTTCACTGTTACACATTACAGAGTTAACATCAACTGATAAGTAGGTAAAAGTTAATATTAAGCATTAACTTGTATTAACTTTCAGAATGCTTATACACATTATTAACACCTTTATTACTAATGCTTACATTAAAATCAATTGCAATTATTATATATTAACATTGATGTATAATAGCTATATGGATTTCAATAATTACCTCTTAACTTGCAAATATAAATATGCGATTATTTGTTAATAATTTATATGAATGCACCCACTCCTTCTTGGTGTCTCATTTTCACTGTCACGTAGTGTATAATAGTAACAATTATGGTTAATAAATGCTAATGATTGTGTTATTGGTGAGACCCCCCCCCCCCTTGAATTTCCCTTCAGCCCCTCTTCAATTCCTTCTCTGGTTACGGCTCTGGAGATTCTTTTTCGTATTTGGAATTGAATTCAACACTCGTAGATTCGAAAGCCTGAGCTCTAACTGTCATGTGATTTTCCCTTTTGGAAAACAATGTTGTGAGAAAATTGTACTTCTGCCATAATCTCGTACGTGAGAGATAGAACTAACTAAAATCAAATTTTTAGTTAAATTGCACATTTAGAGTCATACTTATCCGAAATTGATGAAAAAGCAGGCTTACCTAAAAGTCTTACAGCAATCCATTGAACCCCGAGAGCAAAGGACTTCTGGCTTTCAGCTACGCACCTGGAAGAGGAAGAGGAATAAATGTAAGTTTGATACATCGCACCCTTATTTTAAAAGTAACTGCGCCAGTAGTGTCGCCAGAAAAAAAAATCTGATGTGAGCAACACATGACTTTCCTTATATAATGCAATGAATTTACTACTTTTACAGTTAAAAAATGTTTTTCTTATAGTAGATACTTATATTCTTTCCAAGATATTGAATTTTCTTCCATGAGTCGTCATTTTCATTGATTTTGCGTCATTTTTATCCATTTGGCGAGATTTTTGCTAATTTAGCAACAATTAAAAATGTCGCCAAGTTGCCGACATTCCGCCAAATTCGTCGCCAAAATCTCGCCAAGTGTTTTGCCCTAAGAAATAAGTTATTCTTACAGCAGATAAATGACTGTTGATGTTCAAATACTAAAGTATTACTTAAAGTATATTTTTTCATGAATGGAACGAGCTAGATACACGAGAATGATGTCATCCAATTTATCGCATGGTATTACATATGAAAAGTGAACATGTTTCTCAAAAAGAAATATATTTTTTTTATTTTATATGACTATTTGATAATTTTTTTGAAAAATGTACAATATCTCAAGAACGGTTCATATTAGCGTTCTAAAATTTATGTCAATCGTTTTCTAATGAAAAATTACATAAGAAATGTCTATTCGCGTAACTTTATTAGTGGTTTTGATTTTTTGACGATTTTTTCAAAATTTCATTCGTAAATTTAGGGGGGTTCTGAACATTCGATTGCGTATAAAAACAACAGGCTTCTAGTGTTTACGGATTGTGCTTTTTGTACCAAATTTGTTCGAATCGGTGCATTTGTTCGTCAGTTATCATCTCCACAGACTCTCTCTCTCTCTCTCTCTCTCACATACACACACACACACACATCACTTCAAAAGTGTTTGATTCGTGATCAGGGATGCTTGAAACGTGCTCTCCCGTCAAAGACTCGAATTTGAATTTTCGACCCGGTCACAATACTTTCCTTATACATTATGTATATAAGGAAAGTAAAAATATTATAGTAGATACTTATATTCTTTCCAAGATATTGAATTTTCTTCAATAAGTCGTCATTTTCATTGATTTAGCGTCATTTTTATCCATTTGGCGAGATTTTCGTGAATTTGTCAAAAAAATGTCGCCAAGTTGGCGACATTTCACTAAATTCGTCGGCAAAATCTCGCCAAGCGTTATGGACGGAGAAATAAGTTTTTCTTACAGCAGATAAATGACTATTGGCGTTCAAATACAAAAGTATTACTCAAAGTACCTTTTCTCGTGAATGGAACGAGTTAGATCCACGAGAATGATGTCACCGAATTTATCACATGATATTGCATATGAAAATTGAACACGTTTCTTAACAGTTAATATATTTTTTTTAATTTATGGGATATTTTGACAAATTTATTTGAAAAATGTGCAATACATCGAGAACGGCTCATACTAGCATTTTAAAGTTTCTCTCAATCGTTTTCTAAGGAAAAATTGCATAAGAAATGTCTATTTGTATAACTTTATTAAAGGTTTTGATTTTTTCAAAATTTCACTCGAAAATTTAGGGGGGTTCTGAACAGTGGATTGTGTTTTACAACAATAGGCTTCCAGTATTCATGGATTGTTATTTTTGTACAAAATTTCATTCGAATCGTTCCATTCATTCGTGAGATATCATCTCCACTGACACACACACAGACATCACTTCAAAAATGTTTGATTCGTGATCAGGGATGCTTGAAACGTGCTCTCCCGTTGAAAACTCGAATCCGAATTTTCGACCCCGTCACCATACTTTCCTTACACAGTAAGAAAGTAAAAAATTGTGGGAGGGGGAGATTTGGTTTCCTATTTCTTCGAACTTTAATGTTTTCTGCTCTACACTTTTTAAATGAGTTACACAGTCTGGGTAATAAAACAAGAAAGATCAATCATGTATAAAGCATTAATTATGAAGCATTTTCCAACTGAAATGCAATTTTATTTAAACAACTCTAAAATGCGATACATTCAGCGCTGATATATATTAAATTATCACAGTACTACAATAATTTATTACTTTCCTTATATACATAATGTATAAGGAAAGTATTGTGACGGGCTCGAAAATTCGAATTCGAGTTTTCGACGGGAGAAGCACGTCTCAAGCACGTCTCCCTGATCACGAATCAAATATTTTTGAAGTGATGTCTGTGTGTGTGTGTGAAAGTATGTGTGTGTGTGTGTGTCAGTGAGTCTGTGGAGACGATAACTGACGAACGAATGAACCGATTCGAACGAAATTTGGCACAAAAATCACAATCCGTAAACACTAGAAGCCTGTTGTTTTTAAACGTAATCGAATGTTCAGAACCCCCCTACAGTTTCGAGTGAAATTTTGAGAAAATCGTCAAAAAATCAAAACCGCTTATAAGTTACGCAAATAGACATTTCTTATGTAATTTTTCATTAGAAAACGATTAACATAAATTTTAGAACGCTAACACGAACCGCTCTCGAGATATTGCACATTTTTCAAAAAAATTATCAAAAAGTCATATAAAATAAAAAAAATATATTTCCTATTGAGAAACATGTTCACTTTTCATATGCAATATCATGCGATAAATTGGGTGACATCATTCTCGTGGATGTAGCTCGTTCCATTCATGAGAAAAGATACTTTAAGTAATGCTTTTGTATTTGAACGCCAATAATCATTTATCTGCTGTAAGAGTAACTTATTTCTACGTCAGTAAAGCTTGGCGAGATTTTGGCGACGAATTTGGCAAAATGTCGCCAACTTTGCGAATTTTTGAAATGTAGTCAAATTAACGAAAATCTCGCCAAATGGATTAAAATGACGCTAAATCAATGAAAATGACGACTCATTGTCGAAAATTTAATATCTTGGAAAGAATATAGGTATCTACTATAAGAAAAACCTATTTTTTTTACTCTAAAAGTAGTAAATTCATTGCATTATATAAGGAAAGTCATGTGTTGCCCACATCAGATTTTTTAAAAAATATTTTATGGGATAATTTCAATATTTTATAAAATTTTCGAAACAATTTGTGAATTTTAAATTTGCTTAAAAAACGCTTGAAAAATTAGGTCTCATAGGGTTCAATGTATTTCACTTTTTCTACCTCAGTATAAAATACAAAAGGACACTTTCACAAAAATTAGTCCATTATTCAAAAAGTACAAATAGGCTCTACCTAAAGCACACATAGTCTCTGTGGTCAAATTGTTTCTGAAACAGGGCTCGGCAGGATAAAAGGTGTGGAAAAGGGGTGGGACAGTCTAATGGTTAGAGAATTGCACTCGGAGACTCGAGTTGAATTCCCGGAGCTCCCCAAACTGTCCCTGTGTTCACGCGGAGTACGGGCACGTTAAATATGTGGGGCCGTAAGTTCTTCCGAGAGGCTGGTGGTAGGGGAAGGAGGGTACAGTCCCTGAGGATGGGGCACTACAGGGTTCAAAATTGGATGGCATCGCCGCGATCGTACAAAATTTACACCTTCGGGAAGTCGGACGGTTTGGGCCAAAGAAGAAAGAGCATGGAAACCACTGATCCAGATAAAGATCACGTATAACAAATTAAAAAATCGTATGTGGGCAGCACATGACTTTTCCTGCAGATTTATATCCACGTTTTTTTATTTTATTTAAATTTAATTCACTTTTAATTCAATTTTCGTTCTCATTTGGTAACTGAACCTATTTTCAAGGGTGGTGTAGAGAAAATACGAAAAAACTAAAATATCTCGCGAACGGGTAGTCCTAGTATAATCGGGTTGGTCTTATTCTTTTCTTCGTTAAAAATTACGTATAAAACAAGTATTTAATGGATATATTTGAGCATGCGTAGTTTTTATTTTAGATTTTTGCGAGCCATTTTGCAAAAAATGGCAGGTTATTTTTTTCCGAACCGTACCAAAATCTAATCAGCACTAGGGTGACCCACAAGTGACTTATCTACCGAATTTTGTGAAATTCGGTTTATTAGTTTTTCAGCTAGAGTGGATACAAACTTTTGAGGGCTATTTCGCAAAAAAGGCGGGTTCTTTTATTCCGAATCGTACCCAAAACTAATCAGCACCAGACTTGCTCACAAGTAACTTACCTACCAAATTTTGTGAAATTCGGTCCATTAGTTTTTTAGTTAGAGTGGATACAAAATCTGCACAGACAGACACACAGACGTCACGCTAAAAATGGTTTTTTCGTATTCTAGAGGTCTCGAAACGTGTAGATCCGTCGAAAACTCGAGTTGTGATTTTCGGCATGATTCCAATACTTTCCCTATACATTACCATGTATTGCAGGGAAAGTAAAAATGTATATATATAACTATTTTAATCAAATTACGGAATTTTATATTTTAATCTTGTAACATGACATCCGCCAAACTGTTATTCTTTGGAATACCTGAATGACAATAATAAATTAAAAATTAATGCGAAAAAATATTATGTTTCAACATAAATTAGATTCAGGATTCAACGTTCTGAAGTTTATTAACGAGAAATGTACTGGTCTATGTGACTATAAAAGTAAAGTTTACACGAGTTTTGTGACAAGTTTACTAAAGTTTTGTGACTATAAAAGTAAAGTTTTTATAACAACTGCTGTTTTATTCAGTCGCCATTTTTTTTTTAATTTCCCTGCAATACATTGTAATGTATAGGGAAAGTATTGGAATCATATCGAAGATCACAACTCGAGTTTTCGACGGATCTACACGTTTCGGGACCTCTAGAATACGAAAAAACTATTTTTAGCGTGACGTCTGTGTGTGTATCTGTCTGTCTGTCTGCGTGTCTGTGCAATGTATCCACTCTAACTCAAAAACTAATGGACCGAATTTCATAAAATTTAGTAGGTAAGTCACTTGGGTATGACCCTGGTGCTGATTAGTTTTTGGTACGATTCGTAAAAACAGAACCCACTTTTTTTGCGAAATGGCCCGTAAAAATTTCATGTATCCACTCTAGCTAAAATACTAACTGACCAAATTTCACAAAATTCGGTAGATAAGTTACTTGTGGGATACTCTGGTGCTGATTAGATTTTGGTTTTATTCGGAAAAGAGCAACCTGCCTGTTTTTACGAAATGGCCCTCAAAAATCGCCAAAATCTAAAAAATAAGATACGTATGTTCAAATATATCAATTAAATGCTTGTTTTATACGTAATTTTTGATGAAGAAAAGAATAAGAGCAACTATATTACTCTAGAACTTACCGTTCTCGAGATATTTGAGATTTTTCGCATTTTTGTTACGCCGCCTTTGGAAAAATGTCCAATTACCGAATAAAAACAAAAATTGAATTAAAAATGCAAATTTAGTATTATGTGGTTCAATTAAACTCAATCTGATGAATTATTAAAAAAATAAAGAACATATGAATTGAGTCTGCAGGGAAAGTCATATGCTGCCCACATCAGATTTTTTTTTGCTAACATTTATAATCCACCCAGTTGGTATATATATTTACCATATATATATATTATATATATATATATATATATATATATATATATATGAATATATATCTGAAAGGGGGAAAAAGATA
Source organism: Amaurobius ferox (assembly GCA_951213105.1). Classification (NCBI taxonomy): domain Eukaryota; kingdom Metazoa; phylum Arthropoda; class Arachnida; order Araneae; family Amaurobiidae; genus Amaurobius; species Amaurobius ferox. The sequence continues at coordinate 91,653,745 of OX578155.1, forward strand.
GTTCCGCTCACTATGTTTTTGTTGTTGAGACGCAGACCGTCCGACCTACCAGAAAGGTGTAAGGTAACTGTATGGACGGCCGGGAAGTGCCACCCAATTTAGACCGGAACCCAGTGGGGGAGGCATCCACAGGGACCGTACCCTCCTTCCCCTACCACCAACCTCTCGGAAGGACTTACGGACCCACATGTTTAACGTGATCGTACTCCGCATAAACACGGCGGCAGTTGTGGCAGCGTGCAAATCTAGCACGCAAACCACGGGGATACCGCACCCGAGATGGCCAACAGCACGCGGCGTTCCGAGGTGGTCACCCACCAAGTACTAACCGCGCCCGATGCTGCTTCACTTCGGTGATCTAACGAGAACCGGTGTTTTCAGCACGGTACGGCCGTTGGCCCTCGATCACTATGTTTGTAATTGTTTAGCTCATAAAATGAATGTCAACATGCAGGGAATGATTAGGCAAATTATTTTCACCAGGTTTTATTGGTCTAAACGGTAATTGATAGAAACAGTTTTAAAAAATCTGATGTGGGCAGCACATGACTTTCCTTGCAGACTTATATTCACGTTATCTTCATTTTAATTAAATTTAGTTTACTTTTAAATCAATTTTCGTTCTCATGTGATAACTGGACATATTTTCAAAGGTGGCGTATTGAAAATACTAAAAATATTTCGAGAACGGCTAGTCCTAGTGTAATGGGGTTGGTCTTACTCCTTTCATCGTTAAAAATTACGTATAAAACAAGCATTTAATGGATATATTTGAGCATACGTAGTTTTTTATTTTAGATTTTGACGATTTTTTGGGCCATTTTGCAAAAAAAAGGTAGGTTATTTATTCCGAATCGTACCAAAATCTAAGCAGCTTCAGGGTAACCCACAAAAGACTTATTTACCGAATTTTGTTAAATTCGGTCTAGTAGTTTTTCAGCTAGAGTGGATACAGGCTTTTTCGGGCCACTTCGCAAAAAAAGGTGGGTTCTTTTATCCCGAATCGTACCCAAAACTAATCAGCACCAGACCGGCCAACAAGTGATTTACCAAATTTTAAGAAATTCGGCCCATTAGTTTTTTAGTTAGAATGGATACAAAATCTGCACAGACAGGCATACAGACAGACACACAGACAGACACACAAACAGGCACACAGATGTCACGCTAAAAATAGTTTTTTCGTATTCTAGAGGTCTTGAAACGCGTAGATCCGTCGAAAAATCGAGTTGCGATTTTCGGCATGATTCCAATACTTTTCCTATACATTACCATGTATTGCAGTGAAAGTAAAAACATGTTTTTAATATAAATAGCATATATGATTAGGGTATCTCCAGATGAAATCTAAGCGTTACTATAAATGTAAGGACTTTGGACGATAAAAGCAACACTAAAAGGTTTATTCCAAACAGGTGGAGTATATATAGAATTCTTTGAAGACTAAAAGCAGCTTAAAAAATCGATTTTTTTCCATCTGTGTAAAAAAAAAAACTAAAAAACTACGTGTAGACATGTTTACCTCACATAGTGTTCTTATTTCCAAATTTAGGACTAGCTCAGTGTGCAGCTAAACGTTGTACAAGTGTCAATTTTCTGACCTGCAGATAACATACTAAAACTCATCTAATTGATTTGCTTCTAAGAGAAATAGTTTGGAGGATGCTCAATAGATGGCGCTGTCTATAGACAACTTTAGACTGCGCCATCTATTGCTTATCCTCTGAACTATTTCTCTTTGTAACAAATCAATCATTCGAGTCTTTTTCGAGAAAGATAAATTTTAGTATTTTAGTTGCAGATAGAAAATATGTTTCAACACAAATTAGGTTCAGATTGTATGTCAGATTCAACATTCTCAAATATATTAATGAATAATAAATATATTGTTGTATGTGGCTAAAAATGTAAAGTTTCCACGTATAACAACTCATGTTTTATTCAGTCATTATGATTATTTTGTTAGTATTTATAATTTTCTACAACTTTTTGCAATTAATCCGAAGTGTCTGGGATATTTTTCCTGTATTTAGGTTTATGTTTGGATTTGTTTTCAAATAAATTTTCCAATTTTTTTCGTCCATTACTTACCGAAATAAAGAAAAATATTTGTTTCTTCCTCATCCATTTCTCTCCAGTGACTAAGAAATAATAATAATAATAATAATAATAAAAATAATAATAATAAAAATTGTTGTTTTTAACACTTTACAACATAATTGAAAAGTGTTTATGACTTTGTTCATTCTGTCTGTCTGTCCGTTTGCACGATAACTGCCGTAAAAATAACTTTATCAAGCTAAAATTTTAGTATGTTATTGAACCGGTCTGTGGGACTTATGTAAATGTAAATGAATAATGTTACTCAATTAGTTTTCAATAGAACCCGGGTTGAAAAAATGAAATACATTGAGCCCTATGGGACCTAATTTTTCAAACATTTTTTAAACGAATTTAAAATTCACAAATTGCTTTGAAAATTTCAGAAAATATCAAATTATACCATAAAATATATAATTTTTTTTTTAGCGAAATATGTTCGGTAGTTTTTTAAATAAAAATTAAAATAATAATTGCACCCATATTGCATGAAGAGATCACGTGAGCGTCACCTCACCCACTTTAAAATAAAATATGGCATCCATCTTTATTCCCAGAGTAAAAATCGTGATTTTTAAAGTTCTTTTTAATTTATATTTAGTGTTGCATCCGTCCTAAAACCAGTTTATTTTTGATTTTTTTCTGTGCATCTGTATACTTCGCCAACGCAATTACACTATTTTTGAATTCAAATGATCATCAGACTTTGATTATTTTTACAACGAAGCCTGATTTTCACGTATGGAGAATGTAAACACATCCAGCTGTAAGATGAGTTGTATAAGAATTGCTGAATTTTTTTAATGCGAAATTATTTAGCTCTGGAGTTTGCAATATAGCTAATATGAATGAAACATTCATTGATTTTACATAGAGAAGCAGACGATTCTGTAATATTGCTTTTTTCATGATGTTTTAAGCATGGAGTTAGAAAGTAATTTTATCTCCATGGTTTTAAGTTTTTAAGTAAAATAAATTATTGTAGTATTGTGGTAATTTTAAAAATATCGCCGCTGAATGAACGGAATGGAAAAAGTTTATGAATGAAATATTCACAGTTTTCATGTAGAGAGTCAGGCGATTTATATTTCGATGACGTTATTTGAATAAAGTTCATTTGTCCTCGATGAAGTTTTCAAATATAATAAATTATTGTAGTATTGTGATAATTTTAAAAATACCCCCGATGAATGTATCGCATTTTAGAGATGCTTAAATAAAATTGCACTTCAGTTGGAAAGTGTTTCATTATCAATGCTTTATGCATGATTGATCTTTCTTGTTTTTCTTTATCTCGATGTCCGATTTTTTTACACCCCACTCGATTTGATATTTTATATTATTTCTTTTTATTTCAAACCCTCATATTCTGTCACTCCTTCCCGATCGACCTGTTTATGTTTTTGCTGCACCCCCCCCCCCCTCCAATGAAATCAAAAAAGAAAAATTTGGCAATCTTTTGGAAAACGTGGAGAAAATTAATGTTTTCATATGCCCTTTTCTTTAATTTACTACTATATTTGTTTACATATGTTTTATTTGTTGATCGATTTTTATCCCCCCTCCTTTCCCGAAGTTTAGATGTTTCGAATTTTTTATCAGTTTGTTATTATTGGACCTCAAAATTTACATTTTCATGCCAATTTCCAAGGTTGTTAAATGGACAGGTTAGATTTAAAATATGAAGGGGTGTGGATTATATAGGGTGACCAGAAAAAAGCGCCCCAAAAGTAAAATGAAACGACAAAAAAAAAAAACGGGTGAATAAATATGTTTTATTCCAATTACTGAAAAAAGATATATATTCTAAATTTATGAAATCACAAGTTCGATATGTCTGCCATCACGTGCAATGGCATTTGGTTATCAGTATTGTTTATTCCCAAAGTTTGAACGATTTATGTACAGTGGTTTTCGAGATATTACAGTTCCTTATTGGGGCGCTTATTTCTGGTCACTCTGTAGATTAATACAGGCATCTGTGAACAGGGTACCTGTTTTTAACACTTTCCAACACAGTTGAAAAGTGTTTATGACTTTGTTCATTCTGTCTGTTCTGTTTGTTCGCACGATAATTGCCGTAAAAATGACTTTATCAAAATGAAATTTTAGTATGTTGTTGAGACTGTATGTGGGACATATGGGAATGTAAATATCACCCAATTAGTTTTGGATTTAACCCGGGTTGAAAAAGTGAAATATATTGAACCCTATGGGACCAAATTTTTCAACCATTTTTTATAAGCGAAGTTAAAATTCCCAAATTACTTCGAAAATTTTAGAAAATATTCAAATTATTCCGTAAAATATATAATAAAAATTTCAGTAAAATATGTTCGGTAGTTTTTTGAATAAAAATTAAAATAATTACACCCATATTATATGAAGGGATCACGTGACTCGCTTCAAAATAAAATATGGCATTCATTTTTTTTCCAGTGTTAAAATCGTGATTTTTAAAGTTCTTTTACATTTATACTTAGTGTTGCATCCGTCCTAAAAACCGCTTTATTTTTGCGTATTTTTTGTGGATCTATATTCTGCGCCAAAGTAATTACACTGCTTTTGAGTTTAAATGATCATCGAACTTTGATTATTTCTACAATGAAGCCTAATTTTAATGGATGCAGAATGTAAACAAGGGATTGTGAGATAAGTTGTATAAGAATTGATAAATTTTTTTGCTGAATTGCAAAATGATTTAACTCTGGAGTCTGGAATAAAAGTGATATGAATGAAACATTCATTGCTATTACATAGAGAGCCAGACGATTTATATTTCGATGACGTCATTTGAATAAAGTTCATTTTTTTCACTGACGTTTTAAGTTTTCAAATATAATAAATTATTGTAGAACTTTGATAATTTAAAATATATCAGCGCTGAATGTATCGCATTTTGGAGATGTTTAAATAAAAACTGCATTTCAGTTGGAAAGTTTTTCATAATCAATGTTTTACGAATGATTGATCTTTCTTGTTTAATTTCGAAAATCTTAAAATTAAAGGTTGATAGTTATCTCCACAAATTTTGAACGCAATCGATTTTAGCATTCCTCTGGAAAAAATCCTGCATATGCCCATGATGAAGAATCCATGTTTTCAGAACGATTGTAATGCATCCTACAATTTATTTGCGCAGTATTTTATATTGTATTTTATTTAGTAGTAGATAACTTTTGTTCTATCTGTATTGTTGGTGGAATATCGGGGGGGGGGGGGGCCTTACATCAAGAATTCACTGTAATTTTAGGTCATTCATTAATTTTAGGTCATTTATTAATTTTAGGTCATTCATTAATTTTAGGTCATCTTGTATATTGTTACGACGTATCCCCTGGAATCGTGTATGTGCACTCAAGATATAAGAATGAGTCAAATTTCCGGATAACTAACACGTTTAATCACAAGCACAGCGTAAACAGGAACAATATAAAATCTTATATAACAATATAAAATCTTATAACAAAACTTAAATGCTTCACTCATTTCACAAAATAACTGATATTATTCTCAAAACATTGACGAAAGTAATTTCACAAAACAGCTGCTACTATTCTCAAAACATTGACAAAAATCGCAGTTTAATGTAGCTCGTATTACGTTAACTGCAAGTATGACTGAATGGTGAATCTTTTTATAGGCTCTTCATAGAAACTTTTGGAAATCTTTTATATCACGCAGAATAATCGTTATTTTGAGGTGTTTTTCGAACCTTCGAGAAGTTGCCAGATATCGCCAAATTGGTGATAAATCGCCGAATTTGGCAACCCTTTTTGGAACTGTGGAAAATGACAACCCTAGGCTCACATCATGGGAAAGGATGCTTGTATACGGGTGGCTTCTCCATCTGGTATTCGAAAGAGATGAAAGACTTCAACAGGAAATATTATACATTCGCAACAATATACAGGGTGATTAAAAAAAGATAGGCCAAACTTTACGAGATGGTAGTTAGTACACACCAAACCAAGCGTTTTTCGTCATAGTTTACCGGGTCGGAAATAAAATGTAAAAGCGCCAGTGGGCGCTTAATGGTGAAACTGGTGAGGTGAGAAGAAAACACAATGATTTAGAAGCTATTAAATGACATTTAATAAAGAATAATTACAGTAATGGCTCAAAAAAGCGACCGGCAACCTGAATGCACGTCTTACAGCGACGATGGAGGGATTGGCGAACTCTCTCGAACAGACCAGGCATGTCGCGCACTTCGGCAGCAGCGGCCGAAATAGCGCCCTGCAATGTCTTTACGTTTCAATTCTGACCCGGTAAACTATGACGAAAAATGCTTGGTTTGGTGTGTACTACCACCTCATAAAGTTTGGCCCATCTTTTTTTAATCACCCTGTATATTGATGGTGAGATTAACACAAAATTGAAACACTGACCTCAGAGTTCCGCTAAGAGACGGCATGCTGACAAGGAACGTAAATAGCATGGAGAGGAAGATGAGAAGCAGGAACACTGGCATGTAGGTGCAGTAGTTGACGCATTTCTCCCTCGATGCTTGCACCGCCACAGAGTGGCCAAAGATGGTCTCGTTTCGACCCGGATGCAAGATGCAACCGCAGTCTCCGTACATCTGGAAAATACAGAAAATTAAATTCGAAAACAAGTGAGTTAACGCAACTTTAATGATATTGGGGCAGAATAGATTTTTCTGTTGCTGTATTTGGGCTGAAGTTGTACAAGGGTTTCGATCACCACTTGCTGTATCAGTTAGCATTTAGAACCTATGTCATACAGCCGAGTGAGCTTGAAGCGCTGCTTACACGTGGGACTTGATCTATAAGTAGTGAGAAAAATCTAAAATCTTGGAATTTTGATCGAAACATCTTATAAATCTCGGTTTTTTTATTTGTTACAAAAGTCTTCTCGCTAGAACGGCTAAATACGCAAAATTCGTTTTAATATCATGCAGCGTAGTAAAAAAAATATCCTAAATATTCTTAATTAACTCCGTACAATTAACCGATCTTGAGAGATTTTAACTTACAGTTATAGCAGACGATTCTTTTAAATCATATAATTCAATTTTTTGGAAATTTTCGATTCCATGTTTAAACATAGTGACAGAGTTACATTTTCAATAACGAAATCGTCTGCATGCTGTTTCAAACTATTGTATACAGGGTGTATATGAACTGATGGTCAGAATTGTAAGGGGTCATAGAACTCACCAAAACAAACAACTTTCACAATACAATGTGGGGTCGGAAAGCAACCGGCAAGTCGCGAGAGGGCGCTTTCCCAGGGAGTGGATGTAATGTCGCGTCAAAATGAAGTGAAGTGAAGACGAATAATGGAAATTTATTGACAAAATGTTTAGAACAAGTGCTCAAACGAACGACCACCAACTGCGGGATAGGCGACATAGCGACACAGAGTGAATCGCGTACAGTTTGGAAGATTCCTAGCATTTCACGAACGTCTGCAGCTGCGACCCTAATTCGGGTGACAAGGTCCTCTGGTGACTCGATGAGCGTCTCGTAAACGGCGCTTTTTAGCTGTCTCCAGAGGAAAAAAACCAGGCAGGACAGATCGGGAGATCTGGGAGGCCACGAGACGGAATGATCACGACCAATACATTTGTTCGGAAAGGCAATGTCCAGGTAGTTCCGCACAATCCTGGCGTAATGTGCTGGCGCTCCGTCGTGCTGGAACCACATAGTCACTCGATGATTTGCTGGTACAGCACGTAGTAAATCTAGCAGCACCTGCTGGAGGAAGGTGGTACTTCTATTAGTCTAGGCGGTCTGGTAACAGATACGGGCTAATTTAATGGTCGTTGATAATCCTTGGCCACACATTCACGGAGAACCTTTGCTGGTGGCATCTTGAACGTGTAGCATGTGGATTTACTGTGTTCTCCATTTTGACGCGACGTTTCGTCCACTCCAGAGAAAGCGCCCTCTCGCCCGTTGCTTTCCGACCCCACATTGTATTGTGAAAGTTGTTTGTTTTCGTGAGTTCTATAACTCTTTACAGTTCTGACTATCAATTCATATACACCTTGTATGTATATATATATATATATATATATATATATATATATATATATATATGTATATATATATATATATATATATATATACATATATATATATATATAAATATATATATATATATACATATATATATATACGCACACGAGGGTGGTTCAATAAGTAAGGTAACAAGTCCTGTAAGAGAAAAGGTTTATTCACGAAATCAAAGAGATAAACAAAGTTAGCAAGGCACTGGTACATATTATTTTTCCACATAGACATCATGGTTGTCGAAGCATTTGTTCCATCGGTAAACCAATCTAGCGAAACCGGTATAGAAGAAATCAGGGTCCAGGTCGCGCAGCCAGTCAACGACGGCTTCCTGAACTTCGGTATCGGTTGTGAAATGGCGACCTGCCAGATGCTTCTTCAACGTTCCAAAAAGATCGCTTGATGCGAGATCCGAGCTGTAGGGTGGGTGTTCCAGTACATTCCATCGGAAACGCTGCACTAAATCACGTGTAACCGAGGCCGTATGCGGTTGGGCGTTGTCGTGCAACAACTCGATACCTTTAATTTTCAATTCAAATAATTGGCACTCCGAAGTTGTGCACCCGTGAGAGCTCATGTTATCTTACTTTTTGAACCACCTACGTTTGTATATATATATATTAATGATTGTTTTTTAGATATAAATGGCTAGTTTTGTACGTGGGTATAAATAATTGTTTTGTCAACAAAGACGGTTCTACGTTTTAATTCTGTCAAATATTTTCTTAAACGCGGATATAACTAAGAGTAAAAAATAAATGTTAAAAAAAAAAAAAAAAATCTTCCGATGCGCAGGAGAGTCACGTGCTGCCACCAACAGATTATTTCTTTTTTTTTATCTGGTGTTGAGCCTAAGTGGGATAAATATACAGAAATTACAACCCACCCTCGTACTGTCCAGCTGGTAAGTACTCTTGCATCCGGCGTAACACGGTGAATAGTATACGACGTTGTCGGTGCCGCACACAGGGTCATACTGCCTGGGGGAGCAGCCACACGCCTCGTTGCAGCCTCCCTGGAATGTGGGAGACGCAAAAGGCTCCGAACTGAAAAAAAAACAGATCGAGAGAGATAGGAATAAGTCAATAATAGTAGTAATTAAAATCATTTCATGTTTTTGTTAAAATAATCCTGTGCTTTGCTTACATATACAAACATACAAACGGAATTTTTTAAAAGTTTTTTTAAATACTTTGAGGCTAAGGCGTTGACTTGAAAAATACTGGGAGGGTGGGAAATTGAAAGTTTAAATCGAATGACCCATGCATTTTTCAAATAATTTATTTTTTGAGGGCCATTAAAAAAAAAAAAAAGCAGGTTATTTTGTCCAGAATTATACTAAAATCTAATCAGCACCAGAGTCACACTTAACTGCCAAATTTTATGAAATTCGGTCCATCAGTTTTTGAAATAGAGTAGATACATACATTGCACAGACAGACAGATACACACACAGACCACACAGGCGTCACGCTAAATAGTTCTTTCGTATTCCCCAAAAAGGGTAGATCCGTCGAAAACTCGAGTTGCGATTTTCGGCATGATTCCAATAATTTCCCCCTATACATTACTATGTATTGCAGGGAAAGTAATGAAAATGAAAGCTGGATTAAAAGTGTAATTTCAATTAATTATGCTTGTTAGTGTTAACCCAATTTAATGAATTTTTAATGAAGTGAAGAGAAAATTAATTTGAGTCTACAGTCATTTGCTGCTCACATCAGATTTTTTAAATTTCATTCAGTCAGATTATCTGGCACAATAATCATCATGTGCAGTAAACCATACCGTCTAGTGGAAGATCGGTCATTTTTGGGTGATTATATGTATTGTTACAAAGTAAAAAATCTGATGTGGGCAACACATGACTTTCCTCATATAATGCAATGAATTTACTACTTTTACAGTAATAAAAAGAGGTTTTTCTTATAGTAGGTACTTATATTCTTACCAAGATATTGAATTTTCGACAATTAGTGGTCATTTTCATTGATTTAGTGTCATTTTTATCCATTTGGCGAGATTTTCGTTAATTTGGCAACATTTTAAAAAGTCGCCAAGTTGGCGACATTCCGCCAAATTCGTCCCCAAAATCTCGTCATGCGTTATGGATGGAGAAATAAGTTAGTCTTATAGCAGATAAATGATTATTGGCGTTCAAATACAAAAGTATTACTCAAAGTATCTTTTCTAATGAATGGAACGAGCTAGATCCACGAGAATGATGTCACTAAATTTACCGCATGATATTACATATAAAAAATGAACATGTTTCTCAACAATTAATATTTTTGTTTTTAATTTATGGGATTTTTTGATAAAATTATTTTAAAAACGTGCAATATCTCGAGAACGGTTCATGCTAGCGTTCTAAAATTTATGTCAATCGTTTCCAAGAGGAAAAATGCACAAAAAATATCTGTTTGAGTAACTTTATTAAAGGTTTTGATTTTTTGATGATTTTTTCAAAATTTCACTCGAAAATTTGGGGGCGGGGGGTCTGAACATTCGATTACGTTTAAATACAATAGGCTTCCAGTGTTTACGGATTGTGATTTTTGTACCACATTTCGTGCGAATCGGCTCATTTGTTTGTCAGTTATCGTCTCCACAGACTCACTAACACACACACACATACTTGGGGCCAACGGCTGTACCGTGCTGAAAACACCGGTTCTCGTTAGATCACCGAAGTGAAGCAGCATCGGGCGCGGTTAGTACTTGGTGGGTGACCACCTCGGAACGCCGCGTGCTGTTGGCCATCTCTGGTGCGGTATCCCCGTGGTTTGCGCGCTAGATTTGCACGCTGCCACAAATGCCGCCGTGTTCATGCGGAGTACGATCACGTTAAACATGTGGGTCCGTAAGTCCTTCCGAGAGGTTGGTGGTAGGGGAAGGAGGGTACGGTCCCTGTGGATGCCTCCTCCACTGGGTTCCGGTCTAAATTGGGTGGCACTTCCCGGCCGTCCATACAGTTACCTTACACCTTTCTGGTAGGTCGGACGGTCTGGGTCTCAACAACAACAACACACACATACTTTCACACACACACACAGACAGACATTACTTCCAAAATGTACGAATCGTGATCAAGGGCGGATCCAGAGTTTTATTACGAGGGGGGGGGGAAGCGGTTCCGGGGATCAGCCCCTGGAAAATTTTTAATTTGGGGCTGTTGAATAGTTTAGATAAATTTTGTTGTTCTTAAGTCATATTAATATACTTAATAATTAAAGTCGAGCTTATCATTAAACTATATGGAAATATGGTTTAGGGTAAATTATAGTTAAGTATGACAGAAAGGTAAGCTAATAAAAGATACAATACATATACATTTATTCAACAACCAAAACGATAATTTACAATGTATTTAATAGAACCAGCGCTTTGAGGTACGGTTTGTACCATAAGTATTGCCAGGACGGGTTTTTTTTTTTTTTTTTGACGTGATAAAATTTTGCAGTTTAAAAAATCACCTATAGGTGGCGCTTACCCAAATACATCTTCCAGAAGTATGCAAATGAGGCTGTTATAAAAGAGCTGTAGTGTTCTGTAAATTCTTCATTTCATTCATTATATATATATATATATATATATATATATATATATATATATATATATATATATATATATATATATATATATATATATATATATATATATATATATAGCTAAGCAAAAGCTACGAGACAATTATCAGAAAGGTGAAGAAAAAGGACCAACTGGGAATACATAAAAGGCCTAGGGGGATTGTGATCCCTAGTTCCCGGTTAATAGTCGACTTTTACACCAATGGTAACACTCCCGGAGCCATATATTACCTGTGGTCATATTTCAGAACAACGTCAAAACAGAAGACGAACTCACAACAAGAACATGGAACCGATAGAGATATATCTAATAATATAAAATATTCGAAATCGAAAAGATGACCTTTTCGAAAAAACACACCGATTCCTCTCTCGTCACACCTCTTACAACACCGCTCAATAAATGATTCGCTTGAAATGAAAATTCAGTTATCTGTAACGTGGCCAATTATAACTTGAATCGAAGATGTTGCCAAAATCCCTTTTAAAAGCATTGTCAAATTTATTATACAGAGTATTGTAACAATGACGTAGGAACTCAAGAGGATAGAGCTGTACTATAGCCTCCTTGATAAAAACAGTATCACTTTTGATACGATCCGCAGTATAGGTATGCATACGTGCATTACGTATGAAATGATTCAGTACAATATTACGAAAAATCATGTGACTCAAATTAGAATTCCAATTTATTATATAATGTATATTGATCTTGAATTGGCATCTTTTATCGTATATCTTCGTATACCCAGTATTTCCATTTGAAAAATGAATACTTATATCCAGATAATTTATTTAGATATTATATATATATATATATAAAGAAGAAGCTTTTGTGAGAATGTTAACTTTGATCGAGAAAGCCTTGTTAGTGAAGCTGTATTATGTGAGCGGCGAATCAGCATCAGATGATTTGCGAAAATTCGGATTTAGAAAAATTCTAAAGAAAGGAAAAGGTCTTATCACCTATTCAGGGTTACTTAGGCTTGTCACACGATTTGACACGTACAGTAAGTTATTTTAATTGTCTTTCCAATGCATTCAGCGCCACCTATAAGTGATTTTTTAAACTACAAATTTTTTCACGTCAAAAGAAAAATCCCCGTTCTATCAATACTTATGGTACAAACCGTACCTCAATGCGATGCTTTTGCGATTTTCAATGAATTTTTAAAGTTTATACAGACTTTTGAAACACCCTGTATAACAAACAACACAAAAATTATTCTTTATCGTCTTTATTTTTTTCCTATTTATAACCCCGACGGGGGGGGGGGCGATCGCCCCCTCCGCCCCTCGCTAGATCCGCCCTTGATCGTGATCAGGGATGCTTGAAAAGTGCTCTCTCGTCGAAAACTCGAATTTGAATTTTCGACCCCGTCACAATACTTTCCTTATACATTATGCATATAAGGAAAGTCAAAAATCTGACGTGGGCAGCACGTGACTTTCACGGCAGACTCGTATTGACGTTCTCTTTATTTCAATAATTCATTTCACCGAGTTTAATGGCACAAAATAACACACATAATTATTTAAAATAACACTGAATTGGCACTTTTAATTCAATTTTCGTTCTCGTTTGGTAACTGAACTTATTTTCAAAGGTGGCGCAGAGAAAATGCGAAAAAACTAAAATATCACGAAAACGGCTGGTCCTAGTGTATTGGGGTTGATTTTATTCCATTCATCGTCAGAAATTACATACAAAACAAGTATTTAAATGATACATTTGAGCATACTTTGTTTTTAATTTTAGATTTTGACAATTTTTGAAAGGACATTTAACAAGGAAAGGCAGGTTATTTCTTTCCGAATCGTACCAAAATCTAATCAGCACCCGGGTAACCCAAAAGCGACTTAACAACCAATTTTTGTGAAATTAGGTCCATTAGTTTTTCAGCTAGAGCAGATACAGCCGATTTTTGAGGACCATTTTCTCAAAAAAGGCGGGTTCTTTTATCTCGAATAGTACAAAATCTAATCAGTACCAGGGTCACATATAAGTGACTTACCTACCAAATTTTATGAAATTTGGCCCATTAATAGAGTTAGAGTGGATACATACATTGCACAGACAGATAGACACACTAACAGACAGATAAACAGACGCATAGACAGACAGACACACACACGTCACAATAAAAATAGTTCTTTCGTATTCAAACGGTCCCAAAACGTGTAGATCCGTCGAAAACCCGAGATGCGATTTTCGGCAGGATTCTATTACTTTCCCTATACATTACCGTGTACTGCAGGAAAAGTAAAAATCTAATGTGGGCAATGCATGGCTTTCCCTGCAAACATATATCCATGTGCTCTTTATTTTAATTAAATTTAATCCACTTTTAATTCAATTTTCGTTCTCACTTGGTAGCTGGACTTATTTTCAAAGGTGGCGTAGAGAAAACACGAAAAAACTCAAATATCTTGGGTACGACTATTCCTAGTGTAATGGGGTTGCTCTTATCCTTTTTTTCGTTAAAAATTACGTATAAAAACTAGCATTTAATGGATTTATTTGAGCACATGTAGTTTTTATTTTAGATTTTGACAATTTTTGAGGGCCATTCTGCATAAAAGGACAAGTTATTTTTTTCCGAATCTTACCGAAATCTAATCAGCACCAGAGTAACCCACAAGCGATTTATCACGCGAATTTTGTGAAATTCGGTCGATTAGTTTTTCAACTAGAGTGGATACAGGTAATTTTTGCGAGCCATTTCGCAAAAAAAGGCGAGTTCTTTTTTTCGAATCGTACTAAAAACTAACTAGCACCAGGATCACACCGAAATGACTTACCTAGCAAATTTTATGAAATGCGGCCCATTAGTTCTTGAGTTAAAATACACACACATACATTGCACAGACACACAGACAGACACATACACAGACGTCACGCTAAAAAAATAGTTTTTTCGTATTCTAGAGGTCTCGAAACGTGTAGATCCGTCGAAAACGCGAGATGCGATTTTCGGCATGATTTCAATACTTTCCCTATACATTGTAATGTATTACAGGGAAAGTAAAAATCTGATGTGGGCAGCACATGACTTTTCCTGCAGACTTATATTCACGTTCTCTTTATTTTAATTAAATTTAATTCACTTTTAATTCAATTTTCGTTCTCATTTGATAACTGGATTAATTTTCAAAGGTGGCGTAGTGAAAATACGAAAAAACTAAAATATCTCGAGAACGACTAGTTCTAGTGTAATGGGGTTGGTCTTATTCTTTTCTTCGTTAAAAATTACGTATTATACAAGCATTTAATAGATATATTTGAGCATACGTAGTTTTTATTTTAGATTTTGGCGTGTTTTACGGGCCATTTTGCAACAGGTTATTTTTTCCCGAAACGTACCAAAATCTAATCAGCACAAGAGTGTCTCACAAGTGACTTATATACAGAATTTTGTGAAATTCGGTTCATTAGTTTTTCCGCTAGAGTGGATACAAGCTTTTGATGGCCATTTCGCAAAAAGGCGGGTTCTTTTATCCCTAATCGTACCCAAAACTAATCAGCACTAGATTCGCCCATAAGTGACTTATCTACCAAATTTTATGAAATTCGGTCAATTAGTTTTTTAGTTAGAGTGGATACAAAATCTGCACAGACAGACACACAGACACACACACACAGATGTCACGTTAAAAATAGTTTTTCTTATTCTAGAGGTATCGAAACGTGTAGATCCGTCGAAAACTCGAGTTGCGATTTTCGGCATAATTCCAATACTTTCCCTATACATTACCATGTATTGCAGGGAAAGTAAAAAAAAAAAGTTTTGACTATATTTGAGAAATGGCGCGAGAAACTGGAACGTTTAGGAATTAATGAAGTTTGGGACAAACTCACAGAATAGAAATTTTGAAACAATAGAATTAACAAAACCGAGAATAGAAATGTTGAATTTAAAAGTCAATGCAAAAGATAGATCGTTATAGGGAAGTTAAATTCTGTATATACCTGTTGGGCAGGAACTGGTTAAGACCAGCAAATTTGGCGTTGGGGCAGTGCAAAATGAAGATGAACACCAGTCCGACACAGATGAAGGAGAAGACGATGCACATCTTGATAATGCCGGCGCATCGGAGGTTCAGACGCTTTACCAGGTAGCCGCCCAAGAAGGTCCCACCGCCGGCTCCAGGTATGGTCACCAAACCTGCAAACATAAGTAATTATACGATTTAGTGTGTGTCCCATTAGATTTAATCTTACTATTTAAATATATTACTTTCCCTGCAATACATGGTAATGTATAGGGAAAGTATTGGAATCATGTCGAAAATCGCAACTCGAGTTTTCAACGGATCTACCCGTTTCGAGACCTCTAGAATACGAAAAAACTAGTTTTAGCGTGACGTCTGTGTGTGTGTCTGTGCAGATTTTGTATCCATTCTAACAAAAAAACATGGTTCACCGAATTTCATAAAATTTGGTAGGTAAGTCACTTGTGGGCGAATCTGGTGCTGATTAGTTTTGGGTACGGTTCGGGATAAAAGAACCCGCCACTTTTTACGAAATGGCCCGCAAAAGCTTCTATCCACTCTAGCTGAAAATCTAATGGACCGAATTTCACAAAATTTGGTAGATAAATCGCTTGTGTGTCATCCTGGTGCTGATTAGATTTTGGTACGATTAGGAAAAAATAGCCTGCCTTTTTTAGCAAAATGGCCCGCAAAAATCAACAAAATCTAAAATAAAAACTACGTATGCTCAAATATATCTATTAAATGCTTGTATAATACGTAATTTTTAATGAAGAAAAGAATAAGACCAACCCCATTACAGTAAAACTAGTCGTTCTCGAGATATTTTAGTTTATTCGTTTTTTCTCTATGCCACCTTTGAAAATGAGTCCATTTATCAAATGAAAACGAAAATTGAATTAATAGTGAATTAAATTTAATTAAAATAAAGAGAAAGTGTATATAAGTCTGCAGGGAAAGTCATGTGCTGCTCACATCAGATTTTTTTCTATTATTATTACTTTCCCTGCAATACATGGTAATGTATAGGGAAAGTATTGGAATCATGCCGAAAATCGCAACTCGAGTTTTTGACGGATCTACCCGTTTCGAGACCTCTAGAATACGAAAAAACTAGTTTTAGCGTGACGTCTGTGTGTGTGTCTGTGCAGATTTTTTATCCACTCTAACTCAAAAACTAATGGACCGAATTTCATAAAGTTTGGTAGGTAAGTCACATGTGGGCGAATCTGGTGCTGATTAGTTTTGGGTACGATTCGGGATAAAAAAACCCGCCTTTTTTTGCGAAATGGCCCGCAAAAGCTCGTATCTACTCTAGCTGAAAAACTAATGGACCGAATTTCACAAAATTCGATAGATAAACTTGTGGGACACCTTGGTGCTGATTAGATTTTTATACGATTCGGAAAAAATAGCCTGCCTTTTTTAGCAAAATGGCCCGCAAAAATCGTCAAAATCTAAAATAAAAAACTATGTATGCTCAAATATCTTCATTAAATGCTTGTTTTGAAAAGAATATGACCAACCCCATTACACTACGACTAGCCGTTCTCGAGATATTTTAGTTTTTTCTTATTTTCTCTACGCCACCTTTGAAAATAAGTTCAGTTATCAAATGAGAACGAAACTGAATTAAAAGTGAGTTAAATTTAATTAAAATAAAGAGAACGTGAATATAAGTCTGGAGGGAAAGTCATGTGCTGCCCACATCAGATTTTTATTTATGTAAACGTATATTAACATAGCTATGTATATAAATATCATTGGATTTTGGATTGAACTCTATCTTTTCGAAAAATCTTTAAAAAGTTATCTGTTCGAGTGAGTGTCATTTTTTTTTTCATTTTTTATACTTCCACTTGAAATGTCTTCGAAACCATAAAAGATAGATATAAATAGAAAGTGACAAAAATGTGTACGACGAAATTTAGTTCCTAAATCTACATTTATTTTAAAATAAGCTCTTCTGGTATTTGAGTCATTGTCTTGACAAGTTGAGAAGGATTGAAAATTTTCCGTTTTTCAAGTTTGTAATACTTATACCTTAAAACTAAAATTGGTAGCTATAAACAATAAGCAAGAAATTTGAAAGCCCTATATGTGTATATAGTCAAATTTCGGATAGTTTTTTTTTCTTCCTTCAATATTACAAAAGTTGAGCTTTATTTTACAAAATGTTGACGAAAAACCACTTTAGCTCCATCACCTTGAATCACCACTGATTCTTTATTGAGGACTGAAATTAAACGTTTGAAATGTATTAACTGCCATCTTTTCAAATGTCTAAGACAACTCTGATATTTCTCGAAAACGAAAAACTGCTGTGGGATCCCCGTTTTTACTTTCCCTACAATACATGGTAATGTATAGGGAAAGTACTGGAATCATACCAAAAATCGCGATTTGGGTTTTCGACGGATCTACACGCTTTGGGACCTCTAGAACACCACTTTTAGCGTGATATCTGTGTGTGTGTGTGTCTGTGCAATGTATGTATCTACTCTAACTCAAAAACTAATGGATCAAATTTCATAAAATTTGGTAGGTAAGTCGTCTGTGGGTGACCCTGGTGCTGATTGGTTTTCGATACGATTCAGGATAAAAGAACTAGTTTTTTTTTTGCGAAATGGCCTGCAAAATTTGCCCGTATCTACTTTAGCTGAAAAACAAATAGATCAAATTAAAAAAAATGGTAGATAATTCATTTGTGATTTACTCTGATGCGGATTAGAATTTGGTCGATTCGGAAAAAAATAACTGCCTTTTTTTGCGAAATGGCCCGCAAAATTGTTAAAATCAAAAATAAAAAGCTACGTATGCTCAAATATATTAATTAAATGCTTGTTTTATAAGTAATTTGTAACGATAAAAAGAATAAGACCAATATCATTTTACTAGGTCTAGCCGTTCTCGAGATATTTAAGTTTTTCGCATTGTCGCTACGCCATTTTTGAAAATAAGTCTAGTTACTAAAGGAGAATAAAAATTGAATTAAAAGTACAAATTCAGTGTAATTTTAAAGAATTATGGGTGTTATTTTATGCAATTAAACTCAATTTAATGAATTATTGAAGAAATAAGGAGAACGCGAATTTGAGTCTGCAAGGAAAGTCATATGCTGTCCACATCAGATTTTTATTCGAGATACCAGAAGCACTACTTTTTTTAGTTACTTCAATGCTGGGACCCTGGTGTCAGATTATAAAATCTTGCCCACATTTTGCGATTTCAGAACAAAATGAAATTAACTTCATGTTTAACTGCATGTTTACCACTTTATTAATTCCAGATTAAGTATTTGATCATTGTACAACGGAATGTCACAAAATGTATAAGCATCAGTTTGTCTGGGCTGCAACTAAAATTACTAAAATTTACCCTACTTCAAGAAGTAAATGATTGATTTATAGCTAGGAGAAATAGTTCGCAAAATGAGCAATAGATGGCACTCCCTATCCAATGATTCTTGCCCGCGCGCCATCTATTGCACACTTCTTGTAATATTTCTCCTAGCAACAAATATATCTAAGAGAAAAAGTTCACGAGATGAGAAACAGATGGCACTCTCGATCCAGTGACTTTTCCACGAGCGCATTTCCTTAACTATTTCTCGAAGTAGCAATCTAGGATAAATGTATCTCTTTAAGTAGGATAAATTTAAGTAAGATAAATTTAAGTAAAATAAATTTAAGTGTGATAAATTAAGTATGATAAATCATTTAAGTAGGATAAACAGTTCTTGTATGTGTCTGTTTGTCGGGTGTCTGTGGAGACGATATTTCATGAACGAATGGAGTGATTCGAACGAAATTTGGTACAAAAATTACAATCAGTAAATACTAGAAGCTTATTTATTTTAAACAAAATTAAATGTTCAGAACAGCCCCAAATTTTCGAACGGAATTCTGAAAAATCCATTAAAAACTAAACGTTTAATAATGGTAGGTAAAAATCATCTTTTATGAAATTTTTTATTAGAAAACGATGAACACAAATTTTAAAACTGTTCTCGAGATATTACACATTTTAAATTAAATTTTTCAAAAAATCACAAAATTAAAAAAGGGTATTAACCGTCCATAACGCTTGGCGAAATTTGTGCGGCAAGCTGAACGAAATATCGTCAACTTGATGAATTTTTCCTGTTGCAAAATTGACGAATATGTCACCAAATTGACAAAATTGTTGCTAAGTTTATAAAAACGGCTCTAAATTAATGAAAATGATGGCTAATTGAAGAAAATTCAATATCTTGTGGAAGAATATTAGAATTTAATATACGAATAACCTTTTATCCGCCTGTCCTTCAATAAAATAATACAATTGAACAAATGAGTATAAAGTATAACTTGAACAAATGAGTTTCGGATTATCTAATATTCGATCTTTTGATGAAATAACAAGAAAGATCAATCATTAATAAAGCATTGATTATGAAACACTTTCCAACTTCAATGCAATTTTATACAAACATTTCTAAAATGCGATACATTCCTCGGTAATATTTTTAAAATTATCATAACACTACAATAATTTATTATATTTGAAAACTTCATCGAAAACAAATGAACTTTATACAAATGACGTCATCGAAATATAAATCGCCTCTATATAAAAGCAGTATTTCATTCATAAATATTTTCCAATCATTTCATATAATAATTTATTTTATTTGAAAATTTGAAAAATTGTTATCTACCATATTTATTTTAAAATGTGAAACCTTTCTCATATATAAAACAATTAAACTCTTGGAAAGATATTTATCATATAATATATCTCTTTTTTCTTTCTGGAGGATATAACGAGAGTCAGAATTTAATTGAATTTGTTTTTCTCCCTATATTAAATAATTTTTATTTAAAAAACTCCCTAACATATTTTACTGAATTTTTTTTTTATATTTTATGGGATAATTTGAATATTTCCTAAAATTTTCGAAGCAATTTGTGAATTTTAAATTCGCTTAAAAACTATTTGAAACATTAGGTCCCATAGGGTTCAATGTATTTCGTTTTTTCAACCCGGGTTCAATGAAAAACTAATTGGGGGATATTATTCATTTATATTCCCATAGGTCCCACAGCCCGTCTGAAAAACATACCAAAATTTTTCATTTTGATAGAGCCATTTTTACGGCAGTTATCGTGCTGACAGACAGACACACAGAATGAACAAAGTCATAAACACTTTCAACTATGTTGTAAAGTGTTAAAAAGTAAAAAGAAGAATTCGAGGATTTGTAATTCATGGTATCGAGATGCACTCTTTTTTTCACACCTACCGAGGAACTCCTGATGCCGCTTCTCGGTGGGGGCCCCTCTAAAAAGTTTGTTTGGGGCCTCATAAAACCTTCGAATGCCACTGCTGACCGGTCACGAGGTTCATGTCACAATATTTTAGAAAAAATAGTTACTAGAGGGGAAAAAAATTCCACTAGAGTATGTAAAGTATGCTCTTCCAAAGGAAAGCGCAGCTAAACTCGATATGTTTGTAAAACTTGTTGTGTACCATTGCATGTAGGTAAATGTTTTCCAGAATACCATGTCCAAAAAATGATTAAATATATGTAGTAAGCTTCATTTCAACGCATGCTGTGCAAATAAAGTTTATTGAAGCTGCTTATTTAGATGTTTTTATTTTATATTCAAATGCGGGAAAATAGCCTGCTGCATGGAATAGTTTTGGCTTGAAATAGCCAGTCAGCAATGTGATAATAATGTTACAAATGTATCTCCTGGATTCGAGGGTGTGCAATCAGGATACACGAATGAGTCCAAATTTCTGGATAACAAACACGTTTATTCACAAGCAAAGAGTAAACAGGAACAATACACAGTCAAACAAGACTTAAATGCTTCACTCATTTCACAAAGTAACGGACACTATTTTCAAAACATTGACGAAAGTAATTTCACAAAACAGCTGCTACTATTATCAAAATACTGGCAAAAATCACTCAATGTAGCTTGTATCTCGTCAACCGCTCTTCGACTGAGCGATAATTTCTGTTATGGTCTCTCTATAGAAACTTCGGGAATTCTCTCATATCTCGTAGAATACTCGTTATTTCACCGTCTTTGTCGAATCTTTTCGACAAAAACTTTCGTCGCTAAATTAGCGATAAATCACCACATCTGGCAACATTTATCCGAAGTTCCGCAAGTGGCAACCCTAGAATGACGCCATGTTTCCTCCGTCTGGCTTTCGAAAGAGACGAAAAACTCCAGAAGAAAGGGAATATTATAAATTCGCTACAATAGCTATGGCCAATTCCCCCTATTACTACCTTCTCCTGTACTGTAGGAAAAGCAATGGAAAATTAACAAAACCGAATGCGGTCAAACATGGCGGATGCATCATCTCGAGACCTATTACCAGCTTCTCCTCTACTGTAGGAAAAGCAATGAAAAGTTAATAAAACCGAATGCGGTCAAACATGGCGGATGCATCATCTCGAGACCTATTACCACCTTCTCCTCTACTGTAGGAAAAGTAATGAAAAGTTAACAAAACCGAATGCGGCTAAACACGGCGGATGCATCATCTTGACACCTATTACCACTTTCTCCTCTACTGTAGGAAAAACAATGAAAAGTTAACAAAACCGAATGCGGTCAAACATGGCGGACGCATCATCTCGACACCGAAGCGAAGATGTAAACTTTTCAAATTTTCATAGGATCAATGCCTTTCCCAAATGACCCATGTGTTGTTTGGGCGAGCTAAGAAGGTGCATATCGGCACTTGTAAAAACAATTCACTTAACGCCTTGTACGGACCCGAAACACTTCAGATTTTTTTTTCACCTCCTCTCTCCTCCTAGAAGTCGTTGACAGTAGTTTCTCATTCAGATCAAAGGAGCTTCTTTTTATGGTTTCGGTGTCGTCTGTTTTTGTTGCAGAGTGCGAGGAGTTGATTAGATTGTGGTGTTGAATTGTGTCTTCTTTTAAGTCGTGGTGTTTTTGTGAGGAGTTAAAGGTCGCCAGAAGATTTAAGTCATTGTGGATAACAAGCTATAGATCAAGCTCTTTTAGACTTTAATAATTTCAGTCACAGTGTAGAATTTCGGTAAACATTTGGAACATGTTGTTGTAAACTTGGGCCTACTTCAACCCAAGATCATGACTTTCTGTATTCCAATTTACTTCACTCTAAATTAAACTTCCAATAACCTAATAACCGAAGGAATCACGCCATTTAACAAATAAACAACTTTATTTCCGGCTAGCTTTGCTAGGAAATCAAAACACACACACTATATACAGGGTGTACAGTGCTATCTGTGCCCAATGGCTATTTCCTCAACTGTTAGTCACAGAAATACACTTCCAATTGCAAAAATGTTTTAAATTTTAAAATCTATTATCTTAGAAACAGTTTAAATCAATATATGCATTTCTGAAAGAAATGCGAAATATAAATTTTTATACAGTCCCCCGGTCCTACCAATTATATTTAGGAAAATCATCCTCATACAATTTTATGCAAAATAAAAAAAAATCATTCTTTTACGACCAAAATTGACCAATTTATAGCTGTTTAAAGTTGGAGCATTTTTTGTACTGAGAAATGGTCAATACGGTCCCTGATTGGTTGGTTGCATGAAACGGGACATTTTTATGTGTGGAAAAGCGGCTTAAGTCATAAAGTTTAATGCTACATAACTCGGTGAATTTTGGTCGTAAAAGGAAGATTTTTTTTATTTTGCATGAAATTGTACGAGGATGATTTTCCTAAATATAATTGGTAGGACCGGGGGACCGTATAAAATTTATATTTAGTATTTCTTTCAGAAATGCATTAATTGATTTAATCTGTTTCTAATATAATAGATTTTAAAATTTAAAACATTTTTGCAATTGGAAGTACATATCACTGTGACTAATGGTTGAGGAAATAGCCATTGGGTACCGATAGCACTGGACACCCTTTATACTATTACAAATCTATATACAAATTATTTACAACGCTAACATTACAAATTCTACCAGATACATACTAATCTACAATGAACTTCAAACCTAACTTTTTACTAAACATGATCAAACTGCGACACAATATAGTATACTAAACACCGGTTCTCGTTAGATCACCGAAGTCAAGCAGCATCGGGCGCGGTTAGTACTTGGTGGGTGACCACCTCGGAACACCGCGTGTTGTTGGCCATCTCGGGTGCGGTATCCCCGTGGTTTGCGCGCTAGATTTGCACGCTACCACAAATGCCGCCGTGTTCATGCGGAGTACGATCACGTTAAACATGTGGGTCCGTAAGTCCTTCCGAGAGGTTGGTGGTAGGGGAAGGAGGGTACGGTCCCTGTAGATGCCTCCCCCACTGGGTTCCGGTCTAAATTGGGTGGCACTTCCCGGCCGTCCATACAGTTACCTTACACCTTTCTGGTAGGTCGGACGGTCTGGGTTTCAACAACAACAATATAGTATACAGGGTGACCCAGAAACATTGACCTCGGCTTTTATTCCTTAAATATTGATCCTAGACATCTATAATAAATTACAAAGTTGCGTAAAAAAAAGGTACAGAATTTTATGAAATCGATTAAAATTTTCAAGGGAATTAAATTTTAAGAAATGCAAAATTTAAATTTTTATACGGCTCCCTTACAAAAACTTTTCCAATGAGTAAAATGTGCCCCATACACTAATAAGGTGATGTACAAAATATCATAAAAAGTACCAGAGATATGAAAAGGCAAAAATGCTGACTTAAACCACTTTTCGATGCATCGACATGGGTTCTCAGAGGGGAAACATCATGTCGGCAGATCGCGTTTCAGGGGTCATACACAAATTACAAAAGAAAAAAAATGATTACATTGATAAATAATAATTTTGCTATGTATTGGTACAAAAGTATCTACACTGTGTAGAAATAATAACTTTACACAAAGATGGCAAAGTCTGTTCAAAACGTTTTCCATCCATGCCAATACAGAGCTGCATTCGCCTGATAACACTTCTGTGCACTCGATCAAGTTCTTGTTCGGTGATGTCACAACAACCATCTTGAATGCGTTGCTGAGACTCTGTTTTATTTAAGGGAAGTGACAGATAAACAGTTGGGCGTAAACGACCCCACAAATAAAAATACATAGGTGTTAAATCAGGTGATGTACGGAAAATTCAACTGGCCCATGCAAGCCAATCCACTTGTCTGGAAACTGGTTATTTAACCAGTGTTTCACAACTGTAGTATGGGGAGCTGGAGATCCCGTCCTATTGAAACCATACATGTGGAAGTACTGTTAGGGGTAGTTCATTCATAAAATCAGGAATAATCGCATTCACAATCTCATTAGCATATCTGTCACCCGTCAACGTACCCCCATACAGTATGGGCCAAAGCAAACGGTTTCTGAAAATACTACACCATACATTCACAGAAAATTGCTTCTGATGATGAATATCACGTACTAGGAATAGATTTGTGTCAGACCAGAATTGCTCATTTTGAGAATTTATGCATCCATCTTGTTTAAAACAGCATTCGTTAGTCCAAATTAAGTTTTTCAGGAAAGAGGGATTTGCATCTTCCTGATGTAAAGTCCAATTACAAAAATCTAGACGACGTTGATAATCTGTTGGCGCCTGTCCTTGCACACCATGAATGTTAAACGGATGCCATTTATTCCGTCTCAGTATTCACCACACTAATGAACGTGGTACGTTCATTTCTGAAGCAGCGGTACGAACACTACTGTGTAGATAACTGTAAAATTAAGCCAAAATATCAATTTCTACATCAATTGACTGAAGTCTAGGAAACCTACACCTACACGATGTACGTTTCCTCTTTCACGTACTCGTTGCACCAATCGGGAAATAAATCTTCCAGACGGATGTCGAGAATTGGGAAAAGTATGTTGATATTCCAGTGCAGCTTCGTTAACATTGCGATTGCATAAACTGTACAGCATAAGCATTTCAAAAAGTTCTTGTATTGCGACATACTGTCGGTACAGGCTAACTACACTCTCAAAACGTAGCAGAAATGTGAAATACTTAAGGGTCGCTCAGACTGCCGGGCTGCGCGCGCTACGCTTGCGTAAGCGAGGCGATTAATCAATGGCAGAGCAAAAACAACTTTCTCATATGATGATGCGATTGTGTGACGTACCTATCAGAGGCAGGTATTTGCATATGCATACATTTAAGTTGTTTTAATATCCATTTTGATTGTGCCATTTCCAAGTTTTATTCTGTAATTAATCATGCAAAATTTTAAGGTATTTTTCAGGAAGCATATTTTTTTTTAAATTGTAAGTAAATCTAAACGTAAGAGGCAGATAATATTTGCCTACGATGCATTTCTGCGTTGCGTCATTTGCCATTTGCACTCTTGCTATAAACATTCACATTTTAATTTGTGATTAATCCCTCACCTACTTTGTTTAAACATATCTCTGGGCCTTTTTATAATAAAATGCTGAAATTTTGTGCATCACCTTATTACTGTATGGGGCACATCTTACTCGTTGGAAATATTTTTGTAAGGGGCCGTATAAAAATTTAAATTTTGTATTTCTTCAAATTTATTCCCCTTAAAAATTTTATCGATTTCATAAAATTCTGTACCTTCTTTTACGAAACTTTATAATTTATTATATATGTCTGAGATCAATATTTAAGGAATAAAAGCCGAGGTCAATGTTTTTGGGACACCCTGTATACTCAGAAGATCGTAGGCTATACTCTAGATGCTACCTCCTATGGACGATCATAACACACACACGCGCGAGAACTCGGCAGAATGGCAAAGCCGTAATTCTAAAGTCTGCCCTTTTTATAGATCTGGCCAATCGTGAGTATGCGATTCTTCGGAATGAAAGTTGAAAAGTTTAGGACATAAATTAAAATCAGAAAAAGGGATCAGCATAAGAAAAAAAATGATAATAAATAATAGAATCCCCACAGTGTGTTAATACAGTGCTTAGCACCCATAAGCTCTGAGAATTAATTACTTCCAAATTCTGCCACTAGTTCACAGATTTTTGCAAATTCATCTAGGACCAAAATTAGCAAATAAATTATTGGAGTGTGGCTCAACTCGACTTTCTCATACAAGAATATATATATATTTTTCAAATTTTAAATGCAATTTCTGTAAAAATCGGTGTCATGTTTACAAATGATTACAAATATTGCGTGTTACCCTTCACTTTAAAGGGTTTGAAAAAGTCTTTTGATTGATGCCATATTCAACAATGTACTCTCCCGGGGAAGGGGATAATTCGATCCCCAAAGGGGGCTAATGACGTCACGGATTTAAAAAAAATTGTATCGCGACTATTTTTCACAACAATATTTAAAACTATTAACTCTCCTGATTACCTGATTATTGAGC
This sequence comes from Amaurobius ferox, assembly GCA_951213105.1. NCBI lineage: Eukaryota > Metazoa > Arthropoda > Arachnida > Araneae > Amaurobiidae > Amaurobius > Amaurobius ferox. The sequence goes on from OX578155.1 coordinate 91,680,831, forward strand.
CCTAAACAGACCCTTTTATGCATGATTATGTAAAATTTTGCCCTAAGCTGCCATGTTAAACAATATAAAATTGCGAATTCATTTCGGAGTTTTCGCTTTTAATATTTGTGGCTGCTATGGTGTACACAAGAAATAGACTACAGACGTCGGCCAGACATCACTCAAAAAATAACCACAACGTGTTCAGGAGGTCTTAAAACATATATATGCGAAATTTTAAATTTTTCGTGAAAACAATACTTTCTCAATACTACGTACGAGAAAATAAAAATTTCATATTTTAACAAGGTTACACATGAAAATTAATTACATCTTGCAATTTTATTACACTGGAACCTCGGTTTTGCATTTCTCCGTGGAACCCATTCACAAACGTTATATGCGGGAAAACACGATACACAGAAACCTCTTATTTTCACTACTACAACTTTTACTTACTTGTTTTCCTTGATTTTTACTTTCCGTAAAAATCAAGGGCAAAAAAAGGAAATAAAGGAGGATGGAAATAAATAGACCACTCACCAAACTTTACTTTTTCACTTGTTAAAAGCTTAATTTATGAAATTAATTTAATTAATGAATTTCTGAATTAAACTAATTTATGAACAAAACTGTTTAATTTATGAATTAAACTCATTAAAATGTCATAATCTCTGTAATTGCTGAATTCTCTGAATCGAATTTGCTATTAACTTTTCAAATGATTCACCACTCTTTAAACAATAAACACTATATTTGCAGAAACAAACCAATTAAGAAAGGACGCGAAATTCTACCATGGAGGGAGAAAGGGAATATCTTCACTCCTCCTCCCAAAAAAATCCCACATCTTAGACACGTTTACCCACAGTTAAATGATAGAAGGTGTGCTCACATCTTCTTTTAGATTCATCCACAATGCAACATCACATGGATAGAGAGGGCATATTTGATATGTCTTCATTGCAGAATATGCCACAAAATATAGTTTCTGCAATTTTGGCGATGTTTTCTAATAAGTTTGATTGAATTTCGGCCAATATATACCTCTGTAGAAAGCTTTAAACAGGGATCTATTACAAGATCACTGTGTTGTAGCGAGACTTAAATCCCATGGCCAAACCGTGGTAGGCCAGTATTATAGCGTTGAGCTAAATACGTCTCCAGCTCAATACAATTAATACTGCCTTATGGGCGTTCGCTACAGCGTATATTTAAACTATTAATGATACGGAAACAACAAGCACAATTATAATAGAAGGTCTTTATTTCACTTCCTATAAGACGTACAAAATTTAAAAAAGGCCAGAGCGCTTTCGAGCGTAAATACACTCTTCATCAGTGGCTACATGGAAATAGAAATGATCGTTCATATATAGACCGTAAAAGGTGACAAATTTGCATAAATACAATTATCAATAAACTTACGTTTATCTAAGGAGAATCCAAAATTACAAAACATTTTGAACAGATTCAAAATCGAGCATAAATTTGACCCCATAATTTTGACCCCGCTCAGATTTTGAGTTATGCTTGGCGACTCATTCTCGACTCCATGCAATTCAAGTCTCTTCATAGTTATCTTTGACGTCATCCTCTCGGGGATTGGACCTGACTGCCCCCCTATTTTTAAAAAAAAGTTTTGAATTTGAAATTTCTGTAATAAAATTGTAAAATTTCCTGTACTTTTCGTGATTTATGCTCGATTTTGAATCTGTTCAAAATGTTTTGTATTTTCGGATTCTCCTGAGATAAACGTAAGTTTATTGATAATAGTATTTATGCAAATATGTCACCTTTTCTGGTCTATATATGAACGATCATTTCTATTTCCAGCTAGCCACTGATGAAGAGCGTATTTACGCTCGAAAGTGCTCTGGCTATTTTTAAATTTTGTACGTCTTATAGGAAGTGAAATAAAGACCTTCTATTATAGTTGTGCTTGTTGTTTCTGCTAATTGAAATCAGACGTGATGCCAATTTATTTATTTATTAATGATACATTTCAGTCTTTAGGCACAGGGCCTGACTAACGCAGGGGCACGCAGAGCAGCTACCCCGGGCCTCCGCATTAGAGGGGGCCCCCAAATTAAATAACTGCATCATCGAAAAATTATCGACTTCTTCCTAAAAAATAAAATTATACCATCGGAATAGGTTTGCCCAGCGAACAGATTCATTTTGGGAATATATAAGATCGAACTAATTAAATATCTAGAGTATATGGCGAAAGTACGATGTAGAATCAGGAAAGTATACATAAAATATAATTTTATTTACAAAAACATAACTAAAACTGTGCTACATTATACCGCGCGTATAACATAGCCATCAGAAATAAGAATAAACTGAAAATATCATGGGCTTGCTTTTATGTGCTTGCGCAGAGGCGTTGCGCATGCGTCGTATGTAAATTCTAGAGTATTCTCTATCAAGTTCAAGAAAGTTATCTGAAGGAGTGCCGCCATAAGTATGTTGGCTTCTTGGCTATGATAGAAAGTTGTCAATAATTTAATTCCATTAAAATACGTAAAAGCTTCATTTTTAACACTTTACAACATAGTTGAAAGTGTTTATGACTTTGTTCATTCTGTCTGTCTGTCAGCACGATCACTGCCGTAAAAATGACTTTATCAAAATGAAATTTTAGTATGTTTCTCAGACGGTCTGTGGGGCCTATGGGAATATAAATGAATAACATCATCCAATTAGTTTTGGATTGAACCCGGGTTGAAAAAATGAAATACATTGAATCCTATGGGATCTAATTTTTCAAACATTTTTTAAGTGAATTTAAAATTCACAAATTGCTTCGAAAATTTTAGGAGATATTACAATTAGCTCATGAAATATATAAAAAAAAATTTCAGTAAAATATGTTAGGTAGTTTTTTAAATAAAAATTATTTAATATAAGGAGAAAAACAAATTCAATTAAATTCTGACTTTTGCTATATCCTCCAGAAAGAAAAAAGAGATATATTATATAATAAATATATTTCCAAGAGATGAATTATTTTTTATATGTGAGAAATTTCACATTTTAAAATAAATATGGTAGATAACATTTTTTCAAATTTTTAAATAAAATAAATTATTATAGTATTGTGATGAATGAAACGATTGGAAAAATGTTTATGAATGAAATGCTGCTTTTATATAGAGACGATTTATATTTCGATGACGTAATTTGAATAAAGTTCATTTGTTTTCGATGAAGTTTCCAAATATAATAAATTATTGTAGTATTATGATAATTTTAAAAATATTACCGAGGAATGGATCGCATTTTAGAGATGTTTAAACCAGGCAAGTTATATTTCAATGACGTCATTTGAATGAAGTTTATATTTTTCGATGAAGTTTTAAGTTTTCAAATATAATAAATTAATGTAGTATTGTGATAATTTAAAACATATTACCGAGGAATGTATCGCATTTTAGAGATGTTTAAACCAGGCAATTTATATTTCAATTCCATCATTTGAATAAAGTTAATTTTTTTCGATGAAGTTTTAAGTTTTCAAATATAATAAATTAATATAGTATTGTGATAGTTTTCAAAATATTACCGAGGAATTTTAGAGATGTTTATATAAAATTGCATTGAAGTTGGAAAGTGTTTCACAATCAATGCTATATGCATGATTGATCTTTCTTGTTTATACTTTTTATTAAAATGCAATTATGTTTTTGGAAAAAGTATTTTTTGTTCATTTCATGTATATTGAAAGATGGAGGGGGCCCCCAGTCGTGTGTCTGCCCCGGGCCCCAGTAAGGCTAAGTTGGCCCTGTGTAGGCATAGAAAGTTAAATCTTATGGAATTACTGTATAATCACTCACCTACTAGCACAGCAGCCCAACTGGCAGCTATACTAAACTGAGATTCAATGACTTTGGGCAGAAAAGTCGCCAAACCGGACACAAGCATTCCTGGAAAAGAAAAATTCTGATCATTTTGTGTTGGAATTACGGAAGTATACTAGGTTGATAAATTTATGAATCAGGTTAAAAGAAAAAAAAAAGCTTCAAGAAATCAGAAAATTATTCAGTATCTATATCCAGAATGTTAGGTTGTAAACATGATTTCATAATATATATGACGTGGTTGATTTGGCTTCAGGGGGGGGGGGGGCGGGGGCTTTATGTGGAAGAAAGTAATTTTTCACTAGTCCTTAATCACATTGGAATATCTAGTCAAAAAGTAAAGGGCCAGAGTTTATTTTTTTTTAAATTAAAATTGGATATGAATGCAATGAAAATCAATCATTTAGACAAAACTGATATTGGATGACTTCAACTCTCAACGAAGTCCCGGAGTGGGAGTTGAGATCAATGTTGCCAACATTTGGATGAATCTCATGGTTAGAATCGCAGCAAAAAATGACTAGATTTCATGGTTAGATTTTATAAACATTTGCAAGCTCAGCTATTTTATGATTGCACTTAGCTATTTTTGGTTGATTATATGTTCCAAAAAATGGTTAAACCTAGCTATAAAATTGTAAAAATGCCAACCTTGATTGAGACCTTGACCCTAATTACTTCAAGGGAAAAAAAAAACAAGATCAACTGGTCTCACCATTTCTCACAACACGATATCCTGTTTTTACCGCTATTCAACGTGGAACAAACAAATGACGGGATTATGAGTGAATACACACAAAATTACTTAAAAAAAATATTTTGGAATTTTTCTGGTAGCTGTTTTTAAATAATTACTTTCCAGTATCAAGGTATAGTTTTCATGTGTCGTAGCTACTATAACTTAATAAAAACACACTAATAAAATACTAAATGTGCGGTTATGATATCAATCATTATTTTTATTACACGAACCTATAAATATGGAGATTATGACGTATTTTACAACCCTACATAGTGCTGAGCGTTATTTGAGTTCTGCTTACAGTTAACAAAATTGTAAGAGCGAACTTATAATGCGTAAGATTTGGAGATCTTATTAAACCAGCAACACCTACTACGTCATCTTAAACAATAAAAGAGCATCAATCCTGATTGGCTGGGAATTTAATGGCAAAGCCTTATGCCGAATATATTATGTGATAGGGCAGGAGTCACATTACTGATAGCTAAGAATGGTATGGAATACAGCAGGGAGTTAAATAGAAAGAAAGTATGAAAACAAGGACTGAAGGATGACGTTGAAATAAAAAGAAGGACTGTGAAATTAAGGAAATAGATAGACATTTGAAGATATGTTCGCCATATGTACACTAATAAATAATACAACACAAAAATGTTGATTTAAATGGGACAAGTGGAAAAAAAACGTAGTTTTTCAAAGTACTAGCTTTTATTATTTATATGCAACTTAAATGTACGAAAAATGTATTTAAATTCATGTAATATACATGTATGAGAGACAACGACTTATCAAATTTGGTACATTCCTCTGGCGGGCCGAGGACGGACTGGAATAGTTAGGTTCAAAATCCATAAAATTAAAATATACCACGAAAGACAGCTATATGTCAATTATAACTATTTTATAACTACACTAGATCACGAGTTATTCCCCAAAGCATTCCTAAATGACATAACAAATGCATTCCTATGCTAGGCCCAGCACGGGCTAGCTCGATGAGGTTCAAATCCCCAGAAACTAAAATATACCACAAAAACAGCGGCATACCAAATTTGGACATATTCCAAATTCCATGTTACGTACTATCATTAATGAAATTAGTTAGGGCCTCAAAAATTTGAATCACACTAATAGACAAATAAACAAGCAAATGCCAGTTCTATTTAATTAACAGCATGAAGGGTAAGTAGAGAATGAAGAGGAGGGGAAATGGAGTACTTCATAATGGCAAAATTTTTCTGTACTCTAAAGACATCAATGCTGGTGCCGCCATCTATTGCATACTTAAAAAACTACAGATAATTTCAGTTGCCTATTTATTTCCAATGAGCTATAAATCAGTTGTATTCCAGTTCATTGTTTATTTCAAGTATTTTAAGGCTCGCTGATTGGGGCATAATATTATATAACTTTTAGATAACATATAAAAATTGAGAACATGTGCATTAAAAATGTTATTTAAATATGTTTTCATGTCTTTAATTTTTTTATAATATTTACTTGATATTCTTGAATGTATTTTACGGAGAACAGCCCTTTCGGATTCCCTCTCTAACTCCCTGCCCTTCATGATAACAGGTTGAAGACCCAGACCGCCCGACTCACCCGAGGGTATGAGTAGCTGTTTGGACGGCCGGAGGTCATGATAACAGGATGTAATAATAAAGAAAATACCTTCGGTCGCCCCGGCCAGACTCAGGCACAGGAATGTAGGGTTGGCCAGAAGCAGGAGGAAGGAGGACGGCATGTCTTTAAGTTTCGAGCCGAATCCGTGCTTGGAGGCTGCGCTCTTTTCTAATCGACGATGCATTTCAGTTCGCTTGGAAGCCCGGAGACGAAGGGCACCTATAGGAAAATAAAAATCAGTTAAAATAACATGTAAAGTAAAGCTATACTGACAGAATAGTCTATATAAATAAAAATGAAAATCTGTCTGTCTGTCTGTCTGTCTGTCTGTCTGTTTGTCACACCATCACGGGAGAACGGCTGAACCGAATTTGATGAAATTTTGTGGGTAGCCCAGAAATAGCCCCACTTAAAATTATATCCGTGTTTTGAGTTTCTACGACCAGTGGTTCTCGAGATATTAGTAAAAAACGAAATTTTCGTTTGTCTCATCATCACGGAAAAACGGCTGAACCGAATTTAATGAAATTTGGTGAATAGCCTTGAAATATCCCCCCATAAATTTTGTCCAAGTTTCGAGTTTCTAAGACCTGGGGTTGTCGGGATATTAATGAAAAACGGAACTTTTTCCTAGGAGTTCTACTCCCTAACTCCGTGGTTTATCCAAACGAAAAGCTTGAAAATCGTTTGAAAGTGAATTAAAATTTAATCTCTGAGTTTGATGGGAGATTTTTTGCGTTAATTAGTCACTTTCTGAAAACATGAATTGTTTGAAACATGATTTAAAGGGGAAATCTATCTCCATGGTTCATGGTTTATTTAAAACAAGCTTTTACGGAACAATGAGAAGTATAGAGAAATCAAAATCGTTATTTAATTTCGCAGTTTATGTTATAAGACATGACATATTTAACGTGTTATAAGATTCTATCTTATATCATGTTACTCAGAAACGCAATTAAATTAAATCTGTCTGTTAATTTTAATAATTATTTTTTAGATTTGAATAATAAATAAATGGATATAAAAATATATTTTAGAAAAGAACGATTTGATTTTTCTTATAGCATTTTTGACTGGATAATATCAATTACGGTCTTCAGGTTTAAAAATTATTATTATTTATATTTTCGGGGATTATTGATTCAAGGATTATTGATATTTTCAAGTTATTATGCAATTATTTTATTATGACAAAAATTGTTTAAACTCATATATTGTATGTTGTACGAATCTTCTACAAATACACGTGTATATCTTTTAATCTACGAGAATATAAGTAGTACAGGTATATTGACATATGTTTTGATATATATTGGCATATATTGGAATCAATTACGACCTTCTGGTATAAAGAGTACGGATATTATTGATGTTTTCAATTTATTACGTCATCTCTTTTATTTTGGCAAATATTTTTGAGACGCATATTGTAATAAGGGTAATCTTCTACTAACACATTGGCATATTTTCTGATCTGCGACAATATAATTAGTACGGGGTTGCACATATTCATTCAATTCCTATTTTTTCTTCTGTAAATTTGCTTACAAAAGGGGGCAGGATGTTTTATTCTTCAGATCTGATCGTGAAGATAATTTTGCATAGTGAGAACATATATTCTTAAACTTCTCTTTAGGAGCAATAAATTTAATATTTTAACAGAATTTGCACATGATTGCGAACTTTAAGTTTCTTTAAATTATACACTCCGTACGAATAACGGGTGTGCTGTTAGTGGTTAATAAATTTTAACATTTTAGGAGGATATATCATGTTGCTCGGCATCGCAATTAAATTAAATGTGTTTGTTAATGTTTTTATTATTTTTTTTCGATTTAAATAATAAATAAATGAATAAATGGATATAAAAGTATATCTTATGAATGGACGGTTTGATTTTTCTTTTAATTATATTAATTGCTGACTGCGTACATCAATTTCATTTATTTTGGCAAAGAGTTTTCAAGCTTATATCGTATTTAGCTACTAAACTCATATATTGTGTTTAGCCAATAAATTCATATAGCCGATTGTTGAAACAAAAAAGAGTAGAGCGGGTATATCTTCTAATACAATTGTAGTGTTTTCATTTAGTATATTGAAACGGGATAAGAAAGTTTCATTCAGATCTGCAAATTCAAAGCTACGAATTTGGAGGGATATCGCTAATTTGACAACTTTTCTTAAACTTTGCCAAATTGACGGAAATGTCGCCAAATTGATATAAACGACACACAAACAGCTGCCATAAACCTTCGGGTTGGTCGTGTGGCTTGGGTCTTCTACATATCAATGAAATTTTTTTTTGTTTTGTTAGAAGAGAGTACTGAAATGATGTTTGGTTAGCATTTATCTGTCAGACCAACCATCCTACTTAGTAATACATTTAGCGAATTTTTAAAATGTCACCAAATTGATAAAAATGTTTTCAAATCTATAAAAATATCTTGAAATTGATAAAATTGCGCTACATAAATGATATTAATTGTTTTTTGTTAGGGGATAGTATTGTGATGATATTTCGTCAATTTGTCGCAAAGTGGAACTGTCAGTTCTACAGTCCCACTTGGCGATAAATTTGGCGATTTTTTAAAATGTCGTTAATTTGACGAAACTGTCGCCAAATGTTCCATAGAAATATAACTATTTAGACGATATTTTTTCTACCAATTTATTTGAAGCAAATGATATCATGTCGCTTAGCAACGGTTTTAAATCCAATGTGTTTATGCGGCAGACGATTTTTATTAAATCCTTTCCGATTTGAATAATGAAGATATGTATATAAAATAAATTTCATTGCCATTTCATTTTGGACTGGATAATATCAATTATACTCTTCAGGTTTAAACATTATTATTATTGATATTTTCCGGAATTATTGATTCAGGGATTATTGATATTTTTAATTTATTACGCCATTGTTTTTTTGCGGCAAAAATTGCTGACACACGCATATTGTACGTTGTACGAGTAATCTTCTAGGAATGCACGGGTATATCTTCTAACCTACGAGAATATAAGTAGTACAGGTATATTGGCATATATTTTGACATATATTGGCATATATATTGGAATCAAGTACAGTCTTCTGGTATGAAGATTAAGGGGATTAATTATATATTCAATTTATTACGTCGTCTGTTGTATTTTACCAAAAAACATTTGTGACTCATATTGCAAAACGGGTAATCTTATACTAATAATCGGACATTATAAGTAGTACGTGTATATCTTCCCATATAATTTTAGCACTTTAATTTTGACATATATTGGAATAAATGACTGTCTTCAGATTTAAAGATTACGGGTTTATTGGTATTTTCAATTTATACATGTAATCTACTAATACAGGTTATATTTTCTAATATTCGCGTATATAATTAGTACGGGTCCCATACAATTTTAACGCTTTATTTTGCATATATTGATTCAATTCCATATTTTTTTTTTATATTTGCTTACATAAGGGGTCCAAGATGTTTTATTCTTCAGATATGTCCATGAAGATAATTTTAAATAGCGAGAACAGAGATTCTTAAACTTCTTTTTAGGAGCATTATATTAAATATTTTAACAGAATATTTTGATTAAACATGTCATTTAGTATACTATAAGAATTTGGGCATGTTTATGAATTTCAAGTTTCTTTATATTATATACTCCGTACGAAGAACGGGTATGCTGCTAGTCTTCAATATAAATCGAAATGTCAGGATCCTCGAAAATCTCCTAATGAGGCTTTACACGCAGCGTGTTTCAAACAGATTGTACGGTTAAATATCTTTTGAACGATGGGTCGTTAGACCCATAACAAAACGATTCTTCGAAAACTATAAGAGCTTTGTAAAAATAATTAAATAAATATTAATCTGGAAATTGGATTTCTTGTTGAACATTTTTATAACTTACTGTTTGTATCTATCTTTTATAGTTTAGAAGATATTTCGAGAGAAAGTAAGTAAAGTGAAACAAAAACTCGCTCGGACAAAAACAAAAAATTGAAATATTAAAATTAATTTTACGCCCTATTTCCGGAGCCAACGGCCCTATCCTGCTGAAAGCACCGGTTCTCGTTAGATCACCGAAGTCGAGCAGCATCGGGCGCAGTTAGTACTTGGGTGGGTGACCATCTGGGAACACAGCGTCCTGTTGGCACATTTCGAGCGCGGTAGCCCGGTGGTTTGCGCGCTGGATTTGCACGCTGTCGCAACTGCCGCCGTGTTCATGCGGAGTACGATCACATGTGGGTCCGTAAGTCCTTCCGAGAGGTTGGTGGTAGGGAAAGGAGGGTACGGTCCCTGTGGATGCCTCCCCCACTGGGTTCCGGTCTAAATTGGGTGGCACTTCCAGCCCGTCCAAACGGTTACTATACACCTTTCTGGTAGGTCGGACGGTCTGGGTCTCAACAACACCCTATTTCCGACTAAACAAATATAAATTGTTCATATTTTTTATCCGTTAGCTTTGGCGATATAAGCCTTCAAAGTGTTTACATTTTTCGTAAAATTTCGTTTTCAGCTGGAGATACCCTGACCACAGACGATATTCGCCTCAAAAATACTTGTTCAGCTTCTGGGTAGGCAATAACACTCGCAAATTCAAGAAAAACTTCATATATTGACTTACGAATCAGATACAAGCATGAACGAAATATGAAAGCAATTGCTGTATGAATGAATTAAACTTACCGGGTAGAGTCTTGGGGAAGGCAGTAAGAGGTATAGCTACCAGCGCCCCAAGGATGGCAGTAAAGATGAAGCCTATCCACCACGCACCCACCCACACGCTGCTCGAGGAGGTCAGACCTAGCCTGTAGAAATAAGATAGAAGACAAAAATTATTAAAATACTAGCTGCGGCACCAGCGGCGTAACTAGTAATTTTAGCTCCTTAAACAAAATATATAAAAGAGCCCCATAAAATTAGAGTTTTCTTAAAACTTTACTAACTTAAAACTTTACTACTTAAAACTAAAGTGTTGTCCAGGGCTGTAGCCAGAGGCGAAATTGAAGAGGGGCTGGAGGGAAATTCAAGGGGGGGGGGGGGTTAACAGTCTTGAAAGAGGGGATCACCAAACACACAATCATTAGCATTTGAATAAAGTTCATTTGAATAAAGTTCATTTTTTTTCCGACGAAGTTTAAGTTTTTAAGTAAAATAAATTATTGTAGTTCTGTGATAATTAAAAAAATGTCACCGCTGAATATATCGCATTTTAGAAATGTTTAAATAAAATTGCACTAATCAATGTTTTATGCCTGATTGATCTTTCTTGTTTTAAATTACTTACGGGCAGAATGCCAGCAGGTCTCACTAGTTCTTGTAATAATAATAAAATACTTTTATTTTTGCATTAAAGTTTTTGAGGTAAACATTTTTTTGTTCTGGGCGCCTCAAGCATTACAACTCGCTCTACCCCCCGTCCCCCCGTTTCTTGGGCCCTCAAGCGTTGCTTAATATCTCCCAATACTACGTAGTTATGCCACTGTGCGGCACTTTTAATAGTCACTTTTTTGCAGTATTATTTTTGTGGCTCGCTGCGCCTAAATTTGTCGATAATCATTTTCGATTCTGTTCAAATTAATTACGGTAAATTTTCAATTCGATTTATATAAACGTTCCTATCTCTTCTGAAAATGTAGAAATATACAGAATTCCTAGATATGTCCCTAAGCACCCCCAAAAAACTAGAGAAAAGCCTATGAATATACACGTTAGATCTATCTATAGAAAAGTGAGCCTGTTCGATTGAATTAAAGTGCCTTCAGCGTACCTAGCGGAGAATTTAAGAAGATAGAACAATGGACTCGCCAACAAAACGAGATAAACGAAAGAAAAAAATAAACTTGTAGAGCATTGTCTTATTAATAGGAATCGAAATCTGGAACGAAAGAAATGTTTATATGGAAAGCAGTAAACACCTGCTAAACACCTGCTCATAGTCTCTAACACGGTGACACCCGCAATGTTTGTCAAAGTACGCGGTAATATCTTATTTCTTTTTTTAAAATTTAAATGTACATTGTTTATGACGGAGATAATTTTAAACAGGCTCTATATTACATATTTTTGTTCAACATTTTTTAAAATATTTTCTACAATATTTTCTATAGTATATATTTTTACAATGTATATTTTCTACAATATATATTTTTGTTCATGCAAGTTTGCGACCCGGTGCGTTGCACAGGGAATAAGCCGATGAAGTACTACACTTGTTAACGTCCAATAATCTTTCCATCAGGTAATTACATCTTTTGCATACTGTGTGCCTGTCAGGGAGTATAGATGTTAATTATGGTCTCCAGATATTTTTGGGCAGTGCAGATTTAATCCGTGGAAACCACTTTTCGGAGAGATGAGGATTGAATTCGAGCAAGCGTACGGTAGTCGAGCTTTATCGTGTTGAGCCGAATATATTTTCAGCTAACATTTACTTAAACAGATGACCTCAAAGTATCATCCAGTAAACGTGGCTTTGCCCATTAATCATATTAAGATTGTGGCGATTGTGCGTCGCCGGGCCCCGAACCAGGGACCTGATGCTTCGTAGACCGACATTATAATCATTGAGCAAAAGCTAGCTCCTCCTTTGTTCTTATAATTCGGGTACAGGTTCAAAGCATCTTTGATCAGATGTCTTTGCTGCCGCACACTCCCTCCGCTGATGATGAAGGCCGGGAGGCGTGTCGCCTCGGCATGACGGGCAGACGTGGTCAACCAGGAAGGGGGTGTCAAGGCTTCTGACAAGGCTTCTATGGTGCTGCCATCTCGTGTTGAGATGGTGAGATCGTTGGAGAGGAAGGTTGCGTGTTTCAAACGTCCAGTCATCATTGTAGCGATTGGGCGTCGCCGGGCCCCGAACCAGGGACCCTTTGCATTGTAGACCGACATTATAATCACTGAGCAAAAGCTAGCTCCCCCTCTGTTCTTATAATTCGGGTACAGGTTTCCAAGCATCTTTGATCAGATGTCTTTGCTGCCGCAAGATTAAACAACATATTTCAAAGTTTATCATTGGAAAGGAAATAATCGCCACTTACTCTTTTGGATCCACACCGATGTCGACGTAAAGTTTCAGAAACTGACCCCCGATCAGATAACCAACAGCCGGGCCAATGACGGCCATCGTGTAATAAATGCCTGTAAGACAAAAAAAAATACAAATCAAAACAAAAATTTGAAAATGCATACAAAGAGAAAAATCTGATGTGGGCAGCACATGACTTTCCCTGCAGACTTATATCCACGTTCTCTTTATTTTAATTAAATTTAATTCACTTTTAATGAAATTTTCGTTCTCATTTGGTAACTAGACTCATTTTCAAAGGTGGCGTAGAGAAAACACGAAAAAACTAAAATATCTCGAGAACGGCTAGTTCTAGTGAAATGGGGTTGGTCTTATTCTTTGCTTCGTTAAAAATTACGTATAAAACAAACATTTAATGGATATATTTGAGAATACGTAGTTTTTTATTTTAGATTTTGACGATTTTTGCGGGCCATTTTGCAAAGAAAGGCAAATTGTGCTTTTTTGAATCGTGTCAAAATCTAATCAGCATCAGGGTATCCTACAAGTAACGTATCTGCCAAATTTTGTGAAATTTGGACAATTAGTATTTTAGCTAGAGTGGATACATCACAATTTTACGGGCCATTCCGCAAAAAAAGGAGAGTTTTGTTTTTACGAATCCTACCAAAAACTAATCAGCACAAAAGTCTCACCTAAGTGACTTACCAACCAAATTTTATGGAATTCGGTCCATTAGTTTTTTAGTTAAGAGTGGATACATATATTGCACAGACAGACACACACACAAACGTCACGTTAAAAATAGTTTTTTCGTATTCTAGAGGTCTCCAGCGTGTAGATTCGTCGAAAACTGGAATTGCGATTTTCGGCATAATTCCAATACTTTCCCTATACATTACCATGTATTGCAGGGAAAGTAAAAATCTGATGTGGGCAGCACATGACTTTCCCTGCAGACTTATATCCACGTTCTCTTTATTTTAATTGAATTTATTAATTCACTTTCAATTCAATTTTCGTTCCCATTTGGAAACTGGATTTATTTTCAAAGCTGACGTAGAGAAAATACGAAAAAACTAAAATATCTCGAGAACAGCTAGTCCTAGTGTAATGGGGTTGGTCTTATTCTTTTCTTCGTTAAACATTACGTATTAAACGAGCATTTAATGGATATATTTGAGTATACCTAGTTCTTTAGTTAAGATTTTGACGATTTTTGCGGGCCATTTTGCAAAAAAAGGCAGGTTATTTTTTCCCTAATCGTATCAAAATCTAATCAGCACCAGGGTAACCCACAAGGGACTCATCTACCGAATTTTGTGATATTCGGTCCAGTAGTTTTTCAGTTAGAGTGGATAGAAGCTTTTGCGGGCCATTTCGCAAAAAAAGGCTGGTTCTTTTATCCCAAATCGTACCCAAAACTAATCAGCACCAGACTCGCTCACAAGTGACTTACCAACCAAATTTTGTGAAATTCAGTCAATTAGTTTTTTAGTTAGAGTGGATACAAAATCTGCACAGACACACACACACACAGACGTCACACTAAAACGGTTTTTTCGTATTCTAGAGGTCTTGAAACGTGTAGATCCGTCGAAAACTCGAGTTGCGATTTTCGACATGATTCCAATACTTTCCCTATACATTACCATGTATTGCAGGGAAAGTAAAAATCTGATGTGGACAGCACATGACTTTGCCTGCAGTCTGAAATTCATATTTACTTAATTTCTTTAATAATTCATTAGGTTGAGTTTAATTGCACCAAATAACACTCAATTTGCGTTCTTAATTCAATTTTTGTGTTTATTTGGTAGTTGGACATTTTTCAGAAATCAGCGTAACAAAAACGCAAGAAATCTCAAACATCGTGAGAACGGTTAGTTCTAAAGTACAATGGAGTGTATTATATTTTTTTCCTCGTCAAAAATTTCCTATGAAAGAAGAATTTTATTGATACATTTGAGCATAAGTAGTCTTTTGTGTTTTTTAAATTTTCGCGGGCCATTTCGTAAAAAAAGGCAGGTTGTTCATATCCGAATCGTACCAAAATCTAATCAGAACCAGAGTATCCTACAAGTAACTTATCTACCAAATTTTGTGAAATTTGATCAATTAGTATTTTAGCTAGGGTAGATACAGGAAATTTTTGCGGGCCATTTCGTAAAAAAGGGCAGGTTGTTTTTTTCCGAATCGTACCAAAATCTAATCAGCACCAGAGTATCCTACAAGTAACTTATCTACCAAATTTTGTGAAATTTCGTCAATTAGTATTTTAGCTAGAGTGGATACATAACATTTTTACGGGCCATTTCGCAAAAAAATGCAGGTTCTGTTTTTACGAATCCTACCAAAAACTAATCAGCACCAAGATCTCACCCAAATGACATACCTACCAAATTTTATGAAATTCGGTCTATTAGTTTTTGAGTTAGAGTGGATACACACATTGCACAGACAGACAGACAGACAGACAGACAGATAGACACACGCACAGCCGTCACGCAAAAAATAGTTTTTTCGTATTCTGGAAGTATCGAAATGCGTAGATCCGTCGAAAACTCGAGTTGCGATTTTCGGCATGATTCCAATACTTTCCTTATACATTACCATGTATTGCAGGGAAAGTAAAAAATAATAAAGTTTAGGAAGTGGAATGAAGAATTTTCAACATTCGAGAAGTCAAACCGTAACAACGATTTAAAACCGATGTAAACATAAAAATTCTCTCAAACTGCTGTTTAAATTAATCTGCAATAAAAATACTTTGTTAATGACAGCTTAAAGGTTGATTAAAAGTATCGACCGGTTTCGGGGCCGAAAAACAGCCTCCTTTTTCAGGATGGAGATTCAAACATTTGGTACATTTAGGTACGAAGCGGACAGAAAGAACCTGCCTTTTTTTGCGAAATGGCCCGCAAAAATTGTCAAAATCTAAAATGAAAGACTGCGTATGCTCAAATATATCAATTAAATGCTTGTTTTGTACGTAATTTTTAACGATCAAAAGAATAATACCAATTTTCACTGATGAATCCCTTTTTTCACTGATGAAACAGCCTTTCACATGATACGAAAAAGTGGCGTCTGATTTTTTCCTTTACCATAATTCATTTTAAAGATACAGTTATGCGGTTTTTCTTAATGATCTTGTTGCATTAAAAATAAAAAATTTCTGATTGATTCAGTTTGTCTAAGGGGGTCGTATAAAAATGTAAAAAGTGTAACTTTTTGAAAATGAATGGGAGGACTATTTCATTAACGTAGTCTTATTTCCTACCTTACTTTTAACATTTTTGCAATTTACATTGCCCATTTATCTCCAACAGGTAAAAAATTAAAGCGCGTTTCAATTTTTTTGGGACACCCTGTATAGTGAAAGTATTGGAATCATATCCAAATTCGCAACTCGAGTTTTCAACGGATCGACACGTTTTGGGACCTCTAGAACTCGAAAGAACCATTTTTAGCGTGACGTCTCTGTGTGTGTGTCTGTCTGTCTGTGCAATATATGTATGTATACACTCTAACTGAAAAACTAATCGACCGAATTTCATAAAATTTGGTAAGCAAGTCACTTGTGGGTGACTTGGTGATGATTAGATTTTGGTACCATTCAGAATTAAAAAAAACCTGCCTTTTTTTGCGAAATGACCCACAGAACTCGTCAACATCTAAAATAAAAGACTACGTATGCTCGAATGCATCCATTAAATGCTTGTCTTATACGTAATTTTTGACGGTGAAAATAATATGGCAAAACCCATAAATATAGGACTTAGCCGTTCTCGAGATATTTTATTTTTTTTCGCATTTTCGCTATGCCACTTCTGAATGTAAGTCCAGTTAGCAAATGGAAACGAAAATTGAATTAAAAGTGCAAATTCAGTGTCTTTTAAAATAGTTATGGGTGTTATTTTGTGCAATTAAACCCAATTTAATCAATTATTGAAGAAATAAAGAGAACGTGAATATAAGTTTGCCGGGAAAGTCATGTGTTGCCCACATCAGATTTTTTTTTTTTCAATTTTATCCAAAAGGAACAAAGATACTCTGGGCAAAAATTATGGCGCAAAATTTAATCATTTTGTATTTCAATAAACTTCTTCCTGGAAACCAGCCATGTTTATGTTTTTCTATGGCAACTATGGTGCGGCGGCCATCCCAAAAGCTACGGCGACCCACTTTTGGGTTAAGAACACCCATAGGTTAAGAACACTTGTTCTAAAGGTAAGAAGTTATTAAATAAGGCACGGCTGTAGTCAGAAACGAAATTAAAAAGGGGTAAGAGCGGAATTCAAAGGGGGAGGGGCGCAGTCCTAAAGGGGGGGGGGGACTTTTTGTATGTGAAGGGGACGGAGGGAAATGCAATAAAATATGAAATTTTTGACAAAAAATAAATTGCTCTAATAAAAAATATTTTAATTAATCATAACCACAAAAAGGTATATTTTATTATTGAAGATCAATATTATTGCGTGTTAGAGCACTATTATTATGTGCTATTGAATCAGTGTTCCCCCTCCAAGATTCTGGCCTGCTTTATGTGGAGAACTAATGTAACTGTTTCACTGGTATGGGAATTTTTCGAACCCCGTCCCCCAGCTTATGTTTGTGAACAGAAATGGAATAACTTATCATATGTGTTAGGCGTTTTAGGTCTCTATCCCCCCCCCCCCCCCCCCCTCAGCATCTCATAGAAAAAAATATATGAGCACTACTGTCTGTACCGCAAACCAAAGTGAAACGTGAGAAAACGATAACGTGAAAAGCAGAATCGACAAAATCGAGAATACGGAGTTAGTTGATCCTATTTACTACAGCTGTTTTCCTTCAACAAGCAATTTTTACATCAACACTGCCAATTCCATCGTACGATAAGACGCGTTTAATCTTTCTGCATGACAGATAGATGGCGCCACGTCGGGCCATGTGGAGAATCGCATGTCATCTTTTGGTCGAACCACGTGGTGCCACAGACACGTGTCCGCGTATTGAGTGTCAATTTTCTAATCAATTTTTCTTATGGAAAGAACTGCTAATTCAATACATAATTACTTTTACTTTCCTTATATACATAATGTATAAGGAAAGTATTGTGACGGGGTCGAAAATTCGAATTCGAGTTTTCGACGGGAGAGCACGTTTCAAGCATTCCTGATCACGAATCGAACATTTTTGAGGTGATATCTCTGTGTGTGTGTGTGAAAGTATGTGCGTGTGTGAGTCTGTGGAGACGATATCTCACGAACGAATGGAGCGATTCTAATGAAATTTGGTACAAAAATCACAATCCGTGAATACTGGAAGCCTATTGCTTTTAAACACAATCAAATGTTCAGAACCCACCTAAATTTTCGAGTGAAATTTTGAAAAAATCATAAAAAAAATCAAAATCTTTAATACAGTTACGCAAATAAGCATTTCTTATGTAATTTTTCCTTAGAAAACGATTGACATAAACTTTAGAACACTAGCATGAACCGTTCTCGAGATATTGAACATTTTTCAAATAAATTTATCAAAAAATTCCATAAATTATAAACAAAATATTAACTGTTAAGGAAAATGTTCATTTTTCATATGTAATATCATGCGATACGTTTGGTGACATCATTCTCGTGGATCTAAATCGTTCCATTCACGAGTAAAGATACTTTGAGCAATACTTTTGTATTTGAACGCCAATAGTTATTTATCTGCTGCACGAATAACTTATTTCTCTGTCCATAACGCTTGAAAAGATTTTGGCGACGAATTTAGAGAAATGTTGCCAACTTGGCGACATTTTTAAATGTTGCCAAATTAACAAAAATCTCGCCAAATGGATGAAAATGTCGCTAAATCAATGAAAATGACGACTGATTGAAGAAAATTCAATACCGTGGAAGGAATATAAGTATCTTATATAACATTTTTTTAAACTGTAAAACTACTACATTCATTGCATTATATAAGGAAAGTCATGTGCTGCCCACATCAGATTTTTTTTTTCGGAGACCGGGAAATTACCAGTTTTTTATCTAAGGATGATGTATTTTAAGTGACAATAACTTTGCCAGCGGGCAATTAGACCCCCCCCCCTCTCACCAATCGCATTGACTCTTCAATGGCTGCTTATTGTAATAAAATACATCTATATACAGATACAGGGTTCTTTGGAAAGTTTTAAGCACCTTGATAACTTGAGAAAAAACCCATGAATCAGGGTCAGTCAGAGACGAAATTCAAGAGGGGTTGGAGTGAAATTCAAGTGTGAGGGGGGAGGGGGGGGGCTCAACAACCTTGAAGGAGGGGTTCACCCAAATCACACAGTTAATCATTACCATTTATTAACCACAATAGTTACTATTATATATTTCAATCCTTATAAAATATTAACAAAAAAATTCCATATTTTTTATAAGCTTATAACAAATAATTGCATATTTATATTTGTTGATTAGGAAAATCCCTATAGCTATATTGATTTTAATATAAGCATTAACTAGTAGCAAAGCTGTTAATTAATCGAAGAAAAATTCTGAAATGTTAATGTAAGTTAACGCTTAATATTAACTCTTACCTACTTATCAGTTGATTTTGATTCTATAATGTATAACAGTGAACAAAATACAAAACACAATACAAAACAATAATAATACAAAAGTATCCAAATACTATTGTCTTAATTTTTAAATTAAATATGTACACACACACACATAAATGGATCATGAGTATAATCACAAATTCAGCTAAATCAAAAAATCTTTAAAACGAAGTAATTTATAAAAAAAATCTTAAAGAAATTTTTTGTAAAATATTTGGTTATTTTTTATGCGTATGGGCTGGATGAAATTTCATATCGCTACTAAAATTTTAATATTTTTTGATCAGGGGGGGAGAGGGGGCTGAGTAAACCTCTTGGGGGGGGGGACTTAGGACCCCTCTGGTCCTTGCCATGAATAAACACGTTATGGCTATCTATAGTAAAAGGATCAGGCCGGTTTGAGTAAAAGCGATTGTGAGAGCCCCCTAGTGGGGAATTTCAAACGTTAGAAAAATGAACTCGGTTATAAATTGCTCACTAGGGATGCTTCCATCACTTTTTTTTCGATCTGCATAGTCACTTAACTATGGATAGACATAACGTGTACGCTCATGTACTTTTCCTTACAAAGTTATTGAGGTGTTTAAAGACATTCCTGTATATTGAGGTATACATATGAAGAATCTGCTATTCATTCGATTGTCAACGCCCTCCGTTACCGAAATCCTAGTTAACCCTATAGGCAAGGGTCAAACATTACTATTTTATGAAGCAGAGGTATATGTTTTGCGGATAATTTTTTCTGACATTATGCTGTATTTACGGCAGGGTCGTAGCTAGAGACGAAATTGAAGAAGGGCTGGAGGGAAATTCAAGGGGAGGGGGGGCTCATCAGTCTTAAAGGAGGGGCTTACACAAAATACAATTAATCATTAGAATTTATAAACCATAATAGTCACTATTATGTATTTCAATTCATATAAATTATTAACAAATAATCGCATATTTATATTTGCAAGCTAAGAGTGGATTATTAATATCCATATAGCTACTATACATCAACATTAATATATAATAATTACAATTGATTTTATTATAAGCATTAACTAGTAGTAAAGCTGTTAATTAGTGGAAGAAAATTTCTGGAAGTTAATACAAGTTAAGGCTAATTTTAACTCCTACTTTTCAGTTGATTTTGATTTTATAATGCACAACTATGAACCGCGCATAAAAATACTTTTAAAATACTTTTTTTTTTTTTTAAATTAATACGAAAGTATCCTAAATACTATTGGCATAATTTTAATTTTTCAAAAACATTTTTAAATCAAATATGGAAATAAATTGATCATTAGTATAACCACAAATTCAACAAAGTTAAAAAAAAAATTTAAAACGAAGTAATTTATAAATAAATCTCAAAGAAATTTTTTATTCAAAATTTGGGTGGCATTTTAGACGAAATTTCATATAAATATTAAAAAATTAATAGTTTTATCGTTGATGGGGGGGGGGGGGCTTAGCCCTTTCAGGCCCCTGCCTGACTGCGGCCCTGATTTACGGTACGTGCAAAAAAAGCAAAGTAAACCATACACGCGCAGTTTGTTAATATTTATTATATATTCAACAGAATTCTCATTAGCACTCACTAGAAACTGATCCCTCCCCCCCAAATAAAGTAGAAATTATTTAATATACCTTGCTTCGGATTTGTTTGACAGCTATATTTATTATCTTTGTTATGATATATACCTTAGTTATACTATATTACCATATAGTTATAACTAATTGGTATATAACTATTCCCAATGCATGCCTATACATTAATTAATTTATCAGTTACTTTTAATTTTTAATTATCATAAAGCATACAAGAAAATTATATAAGGAGTTTTCAAAATGGTGGCAAATGGTACGGCCATCATTTTGACGGAATTATTAAACATTTTTTTTATTTATATATATGTATATATATATATATATATTTTGGCACAGTCATACGAATTTTCATATAAACCGGAAATGGATAAATTCTTAGTGCCCCCCCCCCTACTCTACCCGCCTCGGGAATTTAATGCTGAATCTATATCAATCATCCTCTAAGCTCTCCCCGATAAATAGATGTTTCAAGAAATCATTTTGACCCAGAGGTGGAAAACACCGCAAGTGAAAGTTTTTACTGAAATTCTTCCCTACCTCCTCCGGAATTTGATGCTGAATCTATATCAGTCATCATCTAAGCTCTATCTATCGTTAAACCTGAAAAGTAAACGTTGAAGGAAAATGTAAGTTTTTGAATTAGAAGTGATATCTTCAGAACGGAAGTGGAAATCAATAGTGAATCCCATGTCCCTACTAGAATTTGATGTTGAATCTATATTAGTCCATTCAAGCTCTGTCAATAGCGAGAAATAGATGTTTCAAGAACATGTTTTTAATCGGAAGTGAAATTCCTTAATGAATCACTCGATTTCCTCTAAAATTTCATGCTAAATTCATATTAATAATTATCTAAGCCCTATATCTATATATGGACAATCTTGCGAAATAGATATTTCAAGTAAAACGAAAAATTTTGAACTGGAAATGGATAAAGAGCTGGAAGTAAGAATCTTTAGGGAACCCTTTTACCTCCTCCGGAATTTGACACTGAAATTAGATCAGCCATTATCTGATTTCAATCTATAGTAGATCTTGAGAAAAAATACTTAAAAAAATAAATGAATAAATAAATAAATAAAAAGAAATCGAATTGAATTTTGAATCGAATTTTCGATTCCGCCACAACACTTTCCTTACACATTATAGTATGCATGTAAAAAAGCTATATATAGATTTCCTTATAGTGAAATCTATATATAGAATCTATCTATAATCTATATATCAATCTATACTATATCTATATGTAACCTATATATTTATTTATAATATATCTATATAACTATATAATATATATATCTATGTATAATCTATATATGTATAATACACCTATATAATCTATATATTTATCTATAATATACCTATATAAAATCTGTATATCTATAATATATTTATGTATAATCTATATATCTATAATATATCTATATATAATGTATATATCTATATATAATCTGCATATCTATCTATTTATACATAATCTATATATCTATATATAATTTATATTTGAAAGAAACACAGTCAGTATAGTGACCTCTGTATTGCATTAATGCAAAGACCTATTATATTTCGGTAAATAATTCGCCAACAACAGCAGAATATTCGCCAATTTCTCAATATTCGCAAACAGCAGATGTTTGCTTAGCTCGCTATCCAGCAATCGTACTATCAATGCTGTAAAGACACATTTACAGGCATTTCACGGTGGTTATTTTCCAAACCAGCGTTTTATTGGGTAAAATATATTTATTATTCAAAGCATGTTCGGTTTATAATTTTAACTTTTTTCAGGGCTAGATTGTCCATCGGTTCAAGGTGGCCCCGCAGCCTACAGATATTTTGGGGCCCCGTGAGAAAGTTTAATAAATGGAAAAATATAGAACTTGTTGCTTATTTGTAGTCAAAGACTTTTCTTGATATGGAAGTTGCCTTTTGTATTTACAAATGTAAATACAAAAAGCCTTATAGTGTCAAATGTTATAAAAGCAAAGCTCAAAAATGAGGTAACAACAAACTTTATGTTACGTAATCGTTATTATAGCCGATGTTATGTCTATTAAAAGTGAACGAATAAAAGCAAAAGTTAACGAATAAAAGTAAAAATGAACGTATAAAAGTAAAAATGAACGAATAAAAGTAAAAGTTAACGAACTAATAAATTAGATATAATTAATCAAATTCATGTTAGCACAGACAATAGTTTTTGTTTTAATTTTCGGCATTATAAAGTTTGAATAATATTTTTTGTTTCATTTTTATTAATTTTTTTTTTTAATTTTTATTATTTTTGAAGAAACACAGGAAAATAAATTTAGAAAGAATTATTGGCTTTATTTATTTCAATATCATTTTAGTTTTTCTATTATTGCTATTGATTTTTGAATTTTTATTACTATTTTCAAAGAAACAAAAGGAAAATATCTATTTAAAAATAATTATTGGTTCTATTTATTTGAATACTTGTTTTCTTATTGTTAATATTTTTATAATTTTTATTATTTAAAAACAAAACAAAAATAAAAGGGGGAAAATAAATTTAAATCGAATTATTGGCTTTATTTATTTAAATAAAAGAATTTTTTTTTGTTTTTATTATTGTTAGTATTTCTAGAATTTCTATTGTTTTCACAAATGCAAGGGAAAATGAATTTAAAATGAAAATTTGGCTTTTTTTATTTCAATACCAGTTTAATTGCTTTTTGTCATTGTTATTATTTACAGAATTTTGATTATTTTCAAGGAATCAGGGGATAAATAAATTTAAAAGAATAATTGACTTCATTTATTTAATATTAGTTTTTTTATCATTTATTATTTTTAGAATTTTTATTATTTTCAAAGAAACAAGGGAAATAAACTTAAAATGAATTATTGTCTTTATTTATTTAATTAATAATTTAGTTTTTTTTTTTATCATTGTTATTATTTTTAGAATGTTTATTATTTTCACAGAAACAAGGGAAAATGAATTGAAAATGAAAGTTTGGCTTTATTTTAACGCCAGTTTAATTGCTTTTTATCATTGTTTTTTTCTCTTAGAATTTTGATTGTTTTCAAAGAAACAAGGATAAATAAATTTAAAAGGAATTATTGGTTTCATTTATTCAATACCAGTTTTTTTTATCATTGTTATTATTTTTAGAATTATTTTTTATTTTCAAAGAAACAAAGAAAAATAAATTTAAAACAAATTATTAGCTTTATTTAATTGAATATCAATTTAGTTTTTTCTATCATTGTTATAAAATGTATTATTTTCAGAGAAACATGGGGAAATAAATAAATTATTGGCTTTATACGAAAAGTTTAATTTTTCTTTTATCATTTCTGTTACTTTTAGAACTTTTATTATGTTCAAAGAAACAAGGGATCATATATTTAAAAAGAATTATTGACTTTATTTTCATATTATTTTTTTTTTTTATCATTGCCATATTAAAATGCCTCTGTTCTGCCTGTTAAATGTTAACTAATGTAAAAAATAACCAAATACATGTTATAAATGGCTCATATATTTCCCCCTAATAATCGGCAATATAAAATAAAATAATAAATTAGTTTAATAATCAAATTTGTGCCATACATAGCACAGACATTTTTTTATTTTTTCTGTACAATCGGCATTACACCCAACTCTTTTTTTACACGCTTTTTTTTTACACTAATTTGAAGTTACACGGTTAAAAAAAGAAAAATATTTGATCTAACACGATTTCAAAGTTATTATCTTATGTATATTTATTTACACGAATTTCGGAAGAACGTCTCTACTGTGTAAAAAAAGAGTTGGGTGTATAAGTTTGAATATCCCTTTTCTTTCATTTTTATTAATGTTATAATTTTTTACAATTTTCATTATTTTCAAAGAAACACAGGGAAATAAATTTAAAAAGAATTATTGAATTTATTTATTTCAATATCATTTTAGTTTTTCTATCATTGCCATTACTTTTCGAATTTTTATTAATTTCAAAGAAACAAACGAAAAATATTCAAAATTTATTGGATTTATTTATTTGAATACTTTTTTACTTTCCCTGCAATACATGGTCAAATCGCAACTCGAGTTTTCGACGGATCTACATGTTTCGAGAGCTCTAGAATACGAAAAAACTGTTTTTAGCGTGACGTCTGTTTGTGTGTCTGTGCAATGTATGTATCCACTCTAATTCAAAAACTAATGGACCGAATTTCATAAAATTTGGTAGGTAAGATCCTTGTGTGTTAGTTTTTGGTATAATTTGAAAAAAAGAATCCGCCTTTTTTTTACGAAATGGTCCGCAAAAATCTCATGTATTCACTCTCGCTGAAATACAAATTGATCAAATTTCACGAAATTTGGTAGATAAATCACATGGCTGGTGCTGATTAAATTTTGGTACGATTCGGAAAAGAACAATTTGCCTTTTTTTACGAAATGGCCAGTAAAAATCGCCAATATCTAAAAAAAGACTACGTATGTTCAAAAGTATCAATTAAATGCTTGTTTTATAGGTAATTTTTGACGAAAAAAATAATAAGAACAACTCCATTACTCTAGGACTAATTGTTCTCGAGATATTTGAGATTTTTCGCATTTTTTTTTGCCGCCTTTGAAAAAATGTACAATTACCAAATAAAAGCAGAAATTGAATTAAAAATGCAAATTTAGTGTCATTTTGTGCAATTAAACTCAATTTAATGAGTTCTTAAAGAAATAAAGAAAAAATGAATTTGAGTCTGCAGGGAAAGTCATGTGCTGCCCACATCAGATTTTTTATTATTGTTATTATTTTTAAAATGTTTATTACTCTCAAAGAAATAAGGAAAAATAAATTAAGAGTTATTAGCATCATTTATTTAAAAAAAAATTTAATTTTTTTTACCATTGCTATTATTTATAGAATTTTTACTATTTTTATAGAAATAAGAGAAAATGAATGTAAAATGAAATTTTGGTTTTATTTATTCTAGTACTAGTTTAATTGCTTTTATCATTGTTTTTATTCTTTGAATTTTTATTATTTTGAAAGAAACAAAGAAAAATAAATTTAAAACGAATTATTGGCTTTATTTATTTGAATATTAATTTAGTTTTTCCATTATTGTTATAAAATGTATAATATTCAAAGAAACAAGGAGAAATAAATGAATTTTTGGCTTTATTTATATGTACACTACTTTAATTTTTCTTTTACCATTACTATGACTTTTAGAATGTTTATTATTTTCAAAGAAACAATGGAAAATGAATTTAAGAAGAATTATTGGTTTCATTTCTTTGAATATCAATTTAGTTCTTTACCACTGCTATTACTCTTAACATGTTTATTTTTTCTCAAAGAAACAAGGAATAATAAATTTAAAAAGTATTATTGGTAGTTTATTTTTTTATCATTGTTATTATTGTCAGAATTTCGATTATTTTCAAAGAAACAAGGGCAAACAAATGAAAAAAGAATCACTGGCTTCATTTATTTAATACCATATTTAATGTCATTTTTATAATTTTTTGTATTTTTAAAGAAACGAAGGAAAAATAAATGTAAAACTAATTGGTGGCTTTATTTATTTGAATATCAATCTAGTTCTTTATCACTGCTATATTAAAATGCCTCTGCTCTGCCTACTAAATGTGAACTAATGTGAAAAATAATTTTAACGAGAAAATAAATTAGTTTATTAATCAAATTCATGTTATAAATAGCCCCTAAAATAAGTTTTTTCCTTTTTAATAATAGTCTTTATATGTTTGAGAATCATTTTGCTTTATTTGTTTTATTTATGTCATTATTTTTTAGAATTTTTATTATTCAAAAAGAATCACAGGAAAATACATTTTTAAAAGAATTATCGGTTTCATTTATTACTTTCCTTATATACATAATGTATAAAGAAAGTAGGAAAGTACTGAGACGGGGTCGAAAATTCGAATTCTAATTTTCGACGGGAGAGCACGTTTCAAGCATCCCTGATCACGAATCAAACATTTTTTAAGTGTTGTGTGTGTGTGAAAGTATCTGTGTGTGTGTGTGTCAGTGAGTCTGTGGAGACGATAACTGACGAACGAATGGACCGATTCGAACGAAATTTGGTACAAAAATCACAATTCGTAAACACTGGAAGTCTATTGTTTTTATACGCAATCGAATGTTCAGAACCCTCCTAAATTTTCAAGTGAAATTTTGAAAACATCGTCAAAAAATCAAAACTGCTAATAAAGTTACGCAAATAGATATTTCTTATGTAATTTTTCATTGGAAAACGATTAACATAAATTTTAGAACGCTAACATGAACCGTTCTTGAGATATTGCACATTTTTCAAAAAAATTATCAAAAAGTTATATAAAAGAAAAAAAAAATGTATTTCCTATTGAGAAACATTTTCACTTTTCATATGTAAAACCATGCGATAAATCTGGTGACATCATTCTCGTGGATCTAGCTCGTTCCATTCATGAGAAAAGATACTTTGAGTAATACTTTTGTATTTGAAGGCCAATAGTCATTTATCTGCTGTAAGAATAACTTATTTCTCCGTCCATAACGCTTGGCGAGATTTTGGCGACGAATTTAGCAGAATGTCGCCAACTTGGCGACATTTTTAATTGTTGCCAAATTAATAAAAATCTCGTCAAATTGATAAAAATGACGCTAAATCAATGAAAAGGGCGACTCATTGAAGAAAATTCAATATGTTGGCAAGAATATAAGTATCTCTACTATAAGAATAACATTTTTTTTAACTGTAAAAGTAGTAAACATCATTGCATTACATAAGAAAAGTCAAGTGTTGCCCACATCAGATTCTTTTAATATCATTTTAGTTCTTTATCACTGCTATTACTCTTAAAAATATTTATTACTTTCAAAGAAACAAGGAAAAATGAATTTAAAATGCACCATTTTCTTTTATTTTAATACCATTTTAATTTTTCTTTCTACTTTGTATTATTCGCGGATTCCCATAGAGTTAATCACGAGCCACTGCACTAGGGGTATTCCAGTCCTTGAGACTATTAACTGATTATTCGCATTGGCAACTCCCTCTTTTGCAACTTCTCAACAATTACTTTGGCTGGGTGGTGTCAGGAATGTCCGTAGAATCAGTGGTGGCTTGTGGGGAGACGCAGGAAAACCGCTGCTTCACTTAAAGTTATCGGCTGAATGGGTTATTATTTTTATTATTTGGCGAATTTTTCAGACTCGTTTGGCTATTCTTAGATAATATTTGACAACACTGTCGCCAAACACATCGAACTGTCTTTGTAATAACTTCGGAGATGTGGATCATTATGTTTTTACTTTCCCTGCCATACATGGTAATGTATAGGGAAAGTATTGGAATCATGTCGAAAATCGCAACTCGAGTTTTCGACGGATCTCCGCGTTTCGAGACCTCTAGAATGCGAAAAAACTATTTTTAGCGTGACGTCTGTGTGTGTGTCTGTGCAGATTTTGTATTCACTCTAACTAAAAAACTAATTAATCGAATTTCATAAAATTTGGTAGGTAAGTCACTTGTAGGCGAATCTGGTGCTGATTAGTTTTGGGTACGACTCGGGATAAAACAACCCGCCTTTTTTTGCGAAATGACCCGTAAAAGTCCGTATCCACTCTATCTGAAAAACTAATAAACCGAATTTCCCAAAATTATGTAGTTAAGTCGCTTGTGGGTCATTTTGGTGCTGATTAGATTTTGGTACGATTCGGAAAAAAATAACCTGCTTTTTTTTTTTTTTTTGAAAAAAGGCCCGCAAAATTTGCCAAAATCTAAAATAAAAAATCTGATGTGGGCAGCACATGACTTTCCCTGCAGACTTATATTCTCTTTATTTTAATTAAATTTATTTCACTTTTAATTCAATTTTCGTTCTCATTTGGGAACCAGGCTTATTTTCAAAGGTGGCGTAGGGAAAGTACGAAAAACTAAAATATCTCGAGAACGGCTAGTCCTAGTGTAATGGGATTGGTCTTATTCTTTTCGTCGTTAGAAATTACGTATTAAATCAGCATTTAATGGATATATTTGAGTATACCCAGTTCTTTAGTTTAGATTTGGACGATTTTTGCGGGCCATTTTGCAAAAAAAGGCATGTCATTTTTTTCCGAATCGTACCAAAATCTAATCAGCACCAGGGTATCCCACAAGTGACTCATCCACAGAATTATGTGAAATTCGGTCCATTAGTTTTTCAGTTAGAGTGGATACAAGCTTTTGCGGGCCATTTCGCAAAAAAGGGCGGGTTCTTTTATCCCAAATCCTACCCAAAACTAATCAGCACCAGACTCACTCACAAGTAACTTACCTACCAAATTTTGTGAAATTCGGTCCATTAGTTTTTAGTTAGAGTGTATACAAAATCTGCACAGACAGACGGACACACAGACAGACATCACGCTAAAAATAGTTTTTTCGCATTCTAGAGGACTCGAAACGTGTAGATCCGTCGAAAACTCGAGCTGCGATTTTCGGCATGATTTCAATACTTTCCCTATACATTACCATGTATTGCAGGGAAAGTAAAAACTACGTATCCTCAAATATATCCATTAAATGCTTGTTTAATACGTAATTTTTAACGAAGAAAAGAATAAGAGCAACCCCATTACACTAGGATTAGCCGTTCTCGAGATATTTTAGTTTTTTCGTATTTTCTCTACGCCACCTTTGAAAATAAATCCAGTTACCAAATGAGAATGAAAATTGTTTTTAAAAGTGAACTAAATTTAATTAAAATAAAGAGAACGTGGATATAAGTCTGCAGGGAAAGTCATGTGCTGCCCATATCAGATTTTTCCATGTCTTTATACAAAAATGTTTCATCTTTCTAAACCTTCAATCAACCCTTATGGTTTGCAAATATTTGTAAAAATTCTCGCTCTATTGAAAATATCAAAAAATGTGTTCTTATTGCCAAAAGTATTCCTGAAAAGTATTCCTTATTAATGTGTTGGCTACTGCTTTAATCTATATGGGCAATAAACTTTTACACTGTTCCAAATTTTATGTGACTTTTCCCTTAACTCAATACATCTGTCTGAAATTACTCGATCTCTTTGCTGCAAGATTGATCATGATCAAATTGACAACTACTTAATGAACGCACATTTTTTTCTAGTTTTAGGCTGTTTCTGTAAATTTTTTTGTGTTATATTTCATGTTTTTACTTTCCTTATATACATAATGTATAAGGAAAGTATTGTGACGGGGTTTAAAATTCGAATTCTAGTTTTCGACGGGAGAGCACGTTTCAAGCATCCCTGATCACGAATCAAACATTTTTGAAGTGATGTCTGTGTGTGAAAGTATGTGTGTATGTGTGTGTGTGCGTGTGTCAGTGAGTCTGTGGAGACGATAACTGACGAACGAATGGACCGATTTGAACCAAATTTGGTACAAAAATCACAATCCGTAAACACTGGAAGCCTATTGCTTTTATACGCAATCGAATATTCAGAACACCCCTAAATTTTCGCGCGAAATTTTGAAAAAATCGTCAAAAAACCAAAACCGCTAATAAAGTTACGCAAATAGACACTTTTTATGTAATTTTTCATTAGAAAACGATTGACATAAACTTTAGAACGCTAGTATGATCCGTTCTCGAGGTATTGCACATTTTCAAATAAATTTATCAAAAAATCCCATAAATTAAAAAAATATATTAACTGTTGAGAAACATGTTCACTTTTCATATATGATATCCTGCGATAAATTGGGTGCTATCATTATCGTAGATCTAGCTCGTTCCATTCATGAGAAAAGATACTTTGAGTAATACTTTTGTATTTGAACGCCAATAGTCATTTATCTGGTATAAGAATATTAATATTAATATTCAACAGTTAATATTTTTTTTATTTATGGGGATTTTTGATAATTTTTTTTTAAATGTGCAATATCTCGAGAATGGTTCATGCTAGCTTTCTAAAATTTATGTTAATCATTTTCTAATGAAAAATTACGTCAGAAATGTCTATTTGCGTAACTTTATTAGAGGTTTTGATATTTTGATGATTTTTTTCAAAATTGTACTCTAAAATTTAGGAGGGTTCCGAACATTCGATTGCGTTTAAAAACAATAGGCCTCCAGTATTCATGGATTATGATTTTTGTACAAAATTTCATTCGAATCATCCCATTCTTTCGTGAGATATCGTCTCCACAGACTCACTGGCACACACACACACACACACACACACATCACCTCAAAAATGTTTGATTCGTGATCAGGAATTCTTGAAACGTGCCCTCCCGTCGAAAACTCGAATTCGAATTTTCGACCCCGTCATAATACTTTCCTTATACATTATGTATATAAGGAAAGTAATAAAACACTTGTCAGTAGCGAGATGTGTTTGTGATGTTCATTGCCGAGGAGGAGGGAGGAATTCCGCCACTGAATCTGCTTCATCCATTTCTGAATCCATGAGCCCTCACTGAGAAGGACGAAAAAAAAAGATTCATCCGAAGTGCAAAGCGTCTTCCAGTCACATGTACATGAGTGACAACTGCCTCACGAAAGATCCACGCGAACAAACCCCATCTTCACAACCCCTCACTCGCCCCTAAATGCGAAACTCTCCAAATAGCAAAATCTCTCCTTTTGTAATTCAATCTTCGCCTCCGAAAAGTAGGAAACATACCTATTTCAAAACAAAGAAAATCGCAAGACAACTCTGACCTGAATCGCAGATTGCAGACAAGTCTAGCCATAAAATGGCTATAAGTTGACATCACTACGACAGTCTAATCTCAGTTTTAAAAATACACCCCCCTCCCATCCTATCGTGAGGTCATTCTGCCGTCCCTGTGTGTAGAGTCAATCATTTTCTATCGCCCTACCATTAGGGCGTATAATGAGGGGGAGAGTGCAGGACTCAAGAATCGTCAATTTGCGCGATAAAAAAAACGACCGCAGATAGCACGGGGCCCCGTCGCACGTGTCGCCCCGGTGCCTGTTTCCCGTCAACTGATAGGGACTGACTGCTGTGAAGGATACCCCCCCCCCCCCCCCCCCCCCCGATTTTGGAATGTTTCGTATGCTGAAAATGGTGTCCTTTTGAAATTGTGCAATGTCGTCAGACGATTCTAGTGTCTAGCAGTGTTTAGTGTTTCTCAACTGTCACATAAACAGCGTCTATGAGTTGCAGATACGATATCGAAGTGTGTGTGTGTGTGTGGGGGGGGGGGGGGGATCGGAGAGGGATACAAGTGGGGTGCTGGATTTCGTAATTAATGCAATTTTCTACAATTGGGAGGGAATTATGGCACTCCAGCATATGCTTTATAAAATTATCCTCATATTCCTGATATTTGTGCTATATCCTATAAGAAATTATGTTACATTAAAATAATTACTCAGGATTTTACTAATGAGGATACCATCACTGTTCTCTTTAATGCCTTGGTCAGGTCTGGGCTTGAGTATGCGTTTGTGGTGTGGAGGTCTTTTCATGTTGTTCATGCAAACAAGATCGCGATTATTGAAGACAAATTGAGATATCTACATTATAAGAAAAAAATCTGATGTGGGCAGCACATGACTTTCCTTATATAATGCAATGAATGTACTACTTTTACAGTAAAAAAAAAAAATAGATTATTTTTATGGTAGTTATTTATATTCTTTCCAAGATATTAAATTTTCGTCAATGAGTCGTAATTTTCCATGTCGTCATCATCAATGAGTCGTCATTGATTTAGCGTCATTCTTACTCATTTGGCAAGATTTTCGTTAATTCAGCAACATTTAAAAAAGTCGCCAAGTTGGCGACATTCCATCGAATTCGTCGTCAAAATCTCGCCAAGCGTTATGGACGAAGAAATAAGTTGTTCTTACAGCAGATAAATGACTATTGGCGTTCAAATACAAAAGTATTACTCAAAGTATCTTTTTTCATGAATGGAATGAGATAGATTCACGAGAATGATGTCACACAATTTATCGCATGGTATTACATATGAAAAGTGAACATGTTTCTCAATAGGAAATATATATATTTTTTATTTTATATGACTTTTTGATAAGTTTTTTGAAAAATGTGCAATATCTCGAGAACGGTTCATGTTAGCGTTCTAGAATTTATGTCAATTGTTTTCTAATAAAAAGTTACATAAGAAATGTCTATTTGCGTAACTTTAATAGAGTTTTTGATTTTTTGACGATTTTTTCAAAATTTCACTCGAAAATTTAGAGGAGGGGGGGGGGGGGTTCTGAACATTCGATTGCGTATAAAAACAATAGGCTTCCAGTGTTTACGGATTATAATTTTTGTACCAAATTTAATTCGAATCGGTCCATTCGTTCGTTAGTTATCGTCTCCACAGACTCACCGACACACACACACACGCAAGCACACACACACACGCAAGCACACACACACACACACACGCAAGCACACACACACAGACATCACTTCAAAAATGTTCGATTCGCGATCAGGGATGCTTGAAACGTGCTCTCCCGTCGAAAACTCGAACTCGAATTTTCGACCCTGTCACAATATTTTCCTTATACATTATGTATATAAGGAAAGTAATAAAAAAAAATCTGATGTCAGCAGCACATGACTTTCCCTGCAGACTTATATTAACGTTCTCTTTATTTTAATTAAATTTATTTCACTTTTAATTCAATTTTCGTTCTCATTCGGTAACCGGGCTTATTTTCAAAGGTGGCGTAGGGAAAGTACGAAAAACTAAAATATCTCGAGAACGGCTAGTCCTAGTGTAATGGGGTTGGTCTTATTCTTTTCGTCGTTAAAAATTACGTATTAAATCAGCATTTAATGGATATATTTGAGTATACCCAGTTCTTTAGTTTAGATTTGGACGATTTTTGCGGGCCATTTTGCAAAAAAAGGCAGGTCATTTTTTTCCGAATCGTACCAAAATCTAATCAGCACCAGGGTAACCTACAAGCGACTCATCTACCGAATTTTGTGAAATTCGGTCCATTAGTTTTTCAGTTAGAGTGGATACAAGCTTTTGCGGGCCATTTCCCAAAAAGGCGGGTTCTTTTATCCCGAATCGTACTCAAAACTAATCAGCACCAGACTCTCTCACAAGTAACTTATCTACCAAATTTTGTGAAATTCGGTCCATTAGTTTTTCAGTTAGAGTGGATACAAAATCTGCACAGACAGACAGACACACAGACACACACACAGACGTCACGCTAAAAATAGTTTTTTCGTATTCTAGAGGTCTCGAAACGTGTAGATCCGTCGAAAACTCGAGGTGCGATTTTCGGCATGATTCCAATACTTTCCCTATACATTACCATGTATTGCAGGGAAAGTAATAAATAAATAAAAACAAAGCAACTCTACCTAGCTCATGTGATTTTAAGCTGACTGTCTGCATCAGGATAGTTACTCGTTTGCAACCCCTAATCAATCCCCAAGGACGACCGGTTTCGTCATATAAACAGAGAGTCTAATGTGATGCGGAAGAAAGAAAATCTTCTGTGTATCTTCAAACCACGTGTCGATGAGTGACAGCTGTCCATCTTATTGGTCAAAATTCCCACTCTCCAATAAATCACTTTAACCTTGTTACTCTAAACTGCAAAAATCACTTCAAGAAAGAGAAATGAATTTGAGACTGCAGGGGAAGTCATGTGCTGCCCACATTAGATTTTTATCAATAAAAGAACAGGCCACAGTGAAAGAATTCTTCATTGTATAACAAAATTTCTGAAATCATTCTTATGAGCGTGTCACTAAGGAGTTTCAGAAAAAATATCCATGGCTCAACAACCACTAATAATTCAACAATCATGAGGTTAGTAAAGCACTTTCAAGAAACTGAATTGGTATGGTCCCTGTAGATGCTGCCCCCCCCCCCCACTGGGTTCCGGTCTAAATTGGGTGGCACTTCCCGCCCGTCCAAACAGATACCATATACCTTTCTAGTAGGTCGGACGGTCTGGGTCGAAGAAGAAGAAACTGGATTCGTTTGCAAACAAAGGGAGAACAGGCAGGCCTTTTGTTTTAACTCTGGATAAATTATCTGGAACAGAGACTGCGTTGCTGAAACTATCCCATGAAATCTTTTGAAACTTTTCAATGACACTCTCACAATAATGGCTAGAGCAATATGGCTCTGAAATAAAAAGAAATACTTTCACTCAGGGAAAACGTCATGATTTTCGATTGATGAAAAAGAGGTTTGTCATGAACGTATGACTTATTAAAAACAGCACGAAAAATGGCATACATTTTTTTTTCACCAAGCAGCCTTTAATTTTTCGATGTTGAAATTGTCTAATTTGGGTGGCGAGGGGGCCCCTGACAGCTGCCCCGCATACCCCTGCGTTTGTTAGGTGCTGGACATTTCATGTCACCACTGAAAATTGAACATTTTCTATCACTGAGGGGAAAACTCTAAAATAAGCATTCGACCCACCCGAAGGTATGTGGAAAAGAATCAACAGTCGCTGCAATCGCTCTCGGGACACCTGGTCGAGATCAAATAATCGCGACAGCCTATACCGTTCTACTCCGACCACCGCCACGACACTGTTCGGCAAACTACTAAGGGAATAAGTATATCTTTTGGTAGGAGGGGAGTGCTCAGCTGCCTCTGATTTCTGATTACCCCGTCTGACAGTCAAACTAGCATACTAAAGGTGTTATTACACAGGGCAATTTTTATTGCCGAACTTCGGCAATTCCTCCCGTCAATAATAATTTAGGCTCCTCCTCTTTAATGCCGCCAATTTCATTTCATGAAGCATTTTTCAGAGTGTTTTTTTTTGTATAATCTGGATCTTTTATATACCACAGATGTCTGTAATTTGGTAGAAGTTCTATTAATTTTTTTTTTCATCTCCAGATTCCAAAGTACTTGAACTGCTTGCGATGTGCTTGCAGTCTCCATCGCCATCTTTAATACAAATGAGGAGAGAGGAAGTCGGACCGGAGTGACGTCCAATTTTGTAGTCCTCTGATTGGTTCGCGCTCAGAAATTGAGCAATTTTTATTGTCGAGTTCGAAAAAATTGCGGCAGGATTTTTTCCCATTGAAATGCATGGTCTAAAATCAAAGACAACCAAATAAGTGGTTAAAAAGTCATTTATCAAAATCGCCTTATTATGACTTTTACAATCATATAGACAAAGGGCTTTCAGACATTACCATGCCCTTCATCAGTGGCGAAGTAAAATAAGGTGCGAACAAGTGTCTAAATATAGGCCATACCCGCCAGACAAAATTTACATATATCAACTACATACAAAATTACATACATCAATTTATATATTTTTAATCTTTTAACAAGAAAGATCAATCACGCATACAGCATGGATTATGAAACACTTTTCAACTTCAATGCAATTTTATATCAACATCTCTAAAATGCGATACATTCCTCGGTTATATTTTTAAAATTATCACAATACTACATTAATTTATTATATTTGAAAACTTCATCGAAGAAAATGAACTTCATTCAAATGACGGCATTGGAATATAAATTGCCTGGTTTAAACATCTCTAAAATGCGATACATTCCTCGGTAATATTTTTAAAATTATCATAATATATACAAAATAATTTATTATGTTTGAAAACTTCATCGAAAACAAATGAACTTTATTCAAATGACGTCATCGAAATATAAATCGCCTCTATATAACAGGAGCATTTCATTCATAAACATTTTTCCAATCGTTTCATTCATCACAATATTATAATAATTTATTTTATTTAAACATTTGAAAAATTGTTATCTACCATATTTATTTTAAAATGTGAAACCTCTCTTATACATAAAATAATTAAACTCTTATTATATATCTCTTATTATATTTATTATATATCTCTTTTTTCTTTCTGGAGAATATAACAAGAGTCAGAATTTAATTGAATTCGTTTTTCTCCCTATATTAAATAATTTTTATTTAAAAAACTACCTAACATATTTTACTGAAAATTTTTTTATATATTTTATACGATAATTTGAATATTTCCCAAACTTTTTGAAGCAATTTGTAAATTTTAAATTCGCTTAAAAAAATGTTTGAAACATTAGGTACCATAGAATTCAATGTATTTCATTTTTTCAACCCGGGTTAAATCCAAAACTAATTGGGTGATATTATTCATTTATATTCCCATAGGTCCCAGAGACCGTTTGAAAAACATACTAAAATTTCATTTTGATAAAGTCATTTTTACGGCAGTTATCGTGCTAACGGACAGACAGACAGAATGAACAAAGTCATGAACACTTTTCAACTATGTTGTAAAGTGTTAAAAACAACGGGATAAAATAAATAATAAAAAAAATGCATATTACAATGAAAAATAAGAGTTTAATAACCAACATGAATGTCGACAAAAATGAAAAGTAACTGCTATTGAATTTTTAGAAAATCACGTAAAAGCTTGACCCGCAGAGAGTCCAGAACGAGCCGCCAAGCATAACTGAGGGTCAGAAATAGTAAATAACTTTAATTGAGTTAATAAATGACTTTTTAACCACTTATTTGGTTGTCTTTGATTTTAGAGTTTATTGTTTGGCGTGTTTACCATGCTGTTTGTTGAAATGCATGGTGTTGCTAACAAATTGCTGGAAGGAATTGCTCGGCGTAATAACACCTTAAGAGTATTCAGGCTTCACTAGTTCAGAAATTACCAAACTCTTCGCAAATGACACACCAGACTGCACCGCCATCCCCTTATCTTAAATATTCCAGGAAACATCATGACCTGCTCTTAAAAAGACATCACACCGCGTCATCCACGAAGAGATGAACCAACCTCAGCCAACCCCGCGAACCTTGACGTAAATCTCCATCCCGAAATAGCCGCGCATCTTCCGATCCTCCACGTGTTCCTCTAGGAAGTAGTAGTATCTTCTTTCTGTCGGACATTGCATTGTTGGCGGATCTGTGACCCAGAAATCGTCTGCCGTTTTGTCGGGTCTAAGATTAGACGGGTGTAATAATGTCTCTGTTTAGGGACGGTGAAGAGACGGTTGGGATGGTTCTCTGGTCTATTTGACAAGGCGTGATTCGGTAGTTGATTTGGAGCGTGGCAGATGCGGATTATCTTTAAGAGCAATAGCGGGAGAAAAGAAAATATTTGGAGAACGGGAGTAGTGGCAAAAGGTAGGGTGATCAGAAGCAACTGGCGAAATGTCGCATATTTGGAGACTTTTGGCTAGTTTTGAATGTTTGATAGTCAATATTAAACAGTTAATACTTTCGTCCATGGAGGTAAAAAGTGAGGAGTTAAAACCCCATACTGAGAAAATGTCAATATCATTTGAGACAATCATTCAGGTGGTGCTGAGAAAAGATAAGCGACAATGCATTGTATGTATTTTTATGCTGAGAGGCTTAAGATATTTATTTAAACTGTCTATTTTGTAGAAATAATTCGGCAGTGGAAAACAAATTAGAATTGAAACAATAAGGAATTTTCTACGTTTTCAAAATTATTTTACCTTTTAATTTACTTTTTATCTCCCTATATTCTGAACTCTGTCCCACAACTGTGAAAAAATACTGATTAATTATACTGATAATGAGGAAATATTAATTAAAAAATAATCAAAAATACATATACGCAATTCTATGCCATTCTGTTGTGTCAAATGGAAACTAAAAGCGCTTTACTAACACTAGTGACACCTAGATCTAATTCTGAAAGCTTTATGGCATTTTCAAGCGTTCCATCCATAGGAGTGCTCCTTCCCTTTAACTCCATACTTTCGTCAAACCCTAAGGGTTTTTCTGAATATTTTTTCAGAGGGTATATTTAAGGTCAAAGATACTCAATTTCAGAGAGCAAAGTTGTAATAAGATAAAAAATGCTCTAATTGTGAATAAGTCACTATTTAGGAATTCAATTTTGTTGTTCACGAATTCTTCGAGCTTTTACAACTTACTTACAACTTGCTACGTGAGTTCGGCGCATTAGCGACCGGTTTTATGATGTCTTCTATAGACTAAAAATAAAAAATCTGATGTGGGCAGCACATGACTTTCCCTGCAGACCCAAATTCATATGTTTTTTATTTCTTTAATAATTCATTAGATTGAGTTTAATTGAACCAAATAACACTAAATTTGCATTTTTAATTCAATTTTTGTTTCTATTTGGTAATTGGACATTTTTCCGAAAGTGGCATAACTAAATGCGAAAAATCTCAAATATCTCGAGAACGGTTAGTCCTAGAGTTATTCTTATTTCTTTTCCTCATCAAAAATTACGTATAAAACAAGCATTTAATAGATATATTTGAACATACGTAGCTTTTTTTCAGATTTTGGCGATTTTTGAGGGCCATTTCGTAAGAAAAGGCAGGTTGTTCTTTTCCGAATAATACCAAAATCTAATCAGTACCAGAGTATCCCACAAGTAACTTATCTACCAAATTTTGTGAAATTTGGTCAATTAATATTTTTGCTAGAGTGGATACATGACATTTTTGAGGGCCATTTCGTAAAAAAAGGCAGGCTGTTCTTTCCGATTAATACCAAAAAATCTAATCAGTACCAGAATATTGTAGAAGTAACTTATCTACCAAATTTTGTGAAATTTGGTCAATTAGTATTTTAGCTAAAGTGGATGCATGAAATTTTTACGAGCTATTTCACAAAAAAGGCGGGTTCTGTTTTCACGAATCGTACCAAAAACTAATCAGCACCATCAGGGTCATACCCAAGTGACTTACCTACCAAATTTTATGAAATTCGGTTCAAAAGTTTTTGAGTTAGAGTGGATACATACATTGCACAGACACACGGACACACAGACAGACACACACACACACACAGACGTCACGCTAAAAATAGTTTTTTCGTATTCTAGAGGTTTCGAAATGTGTAGATCCGTCGAAAACTCGAGTTGCGATTTTCGACATGATTCCAATACTTTCCCTATACATTACCATGTATTGCAGGGTAAAAAGCTATACGCATAAAACGTACATTGGACAAGAGAGATAAAATAAACAGAGGGACAGAAATTTTTGTTAAGACAGGTCTAAAAAAAGTTCTCTCCAGTGCAGAAGAACAAGTTGCGTGTCAGGCTCTCCTCTTCCACAGAGCAAACGAGGCACTTGTTGGAGTTAGATCTTAGAGCTTTTAATTACCATTTAAATTTACTTTGCTAGATGGCTTGAAATTAATTGCATCTATTTCATGTTTACGTTTATTGCTGCTTTGAAAAAAAGTTGAAGTTCTACCGATTTTCGAATTGAGAATTCATTCTCGAGTTCAAAGACTATGTTCATTTCAACAATACAGAAAGGAAGATCTAAACGGATTGAATTAACTAACTTACCTAAGTAGACAGAAGACATCTTGGTTGGCACGTTTTCATCAAGGTACGTACATCCCAACGTATAAAACGGAGCAGCCCCAGCACCGTGCAGCAGCTGTCCCAAGAAGAACACATACTTAAATCTGGACAGTTGGGACGCGTTGTCCCCAGAACAGTCTAACGTGCTGTTGGACGCAGAACATAAGTCCTCCTGTTCTTGGCTAAAGGAGTACTGTCCCGACATGTAGTGGGGCAACGAAAAAACGAAAGACCCGAGGGCAAGCACAAGTACACCACTCCCTATAAACACAGGCTTGCTCCTGGACCCTCCAAAGTAGCTGACAGGGATAAGGCACAGGAAAGATGCGATGTCGTATCCACCAGCTATCAGTCCAGACTCGGTGCTGCGGAGCTGGTACCGTTTCTCTATCGTCGTTATGACAACATTTATGAAACCGTTTACAATCAGTCCTTGCAGAAACCCGGCCCAACAAAGCCAGAATAGCACCCATCGGGCCGTTCTGAATCTCTGGAAGTTCTTGGGGCGTAGCGCGCCCCATCCGCAAGGTGACCCCAGGTCATCATCGTCCTCTTCCTCATCGTCGTAGTTGATGGGCTCTGGAGAGGCTGATGTCTGGAGAGTTTGTGCCACCAAGGGTTCGTGGCTGTGCGATTCGTGCATGTCATAGGTGGACAGCATGGAACTGTTGTTGATGGTGTGGTTTGGAGGTTCGGGCTTCATGGTTGGTGGGGTGAGCAGCTGGTGCACGGGTTATCTGAGGCAGACGTTCATGTTGCTGGAAGACGAACCTAAAATAAAAATATGGTTCTGTGAGGCAGTAAAATATTATATCATATACATAAACTGTCGGATATATTAGGTTTTCTTATTACGCTTGGCGACATTTAGCCAACTTGGCGATAATTCAATATATCTGGAAATTAAACTAAATTTCCTTGATCATCCCTGTCATTTGTGGGAATTAATTAATATTCTAGATTCAAAATATGACGTTTCTCACTATTTGTGGGACATGTAAGCGTTTTTAAGGGGTACAGAAACCAGTGGGTCGGGCCCCCAATGTTTTTGAGAGAGAAGAAAACATGAAAAATTCGCAAAGTTGAAAAAATCAGGGCCAGAGCCACCCAAAGAAGGATGGATGCTACTTGAGTGGAAGGCCCTAGAAGGTAGCGGGTCTGGTCCCCAATTTTTTTGAGGGAGGAGGGGACATGTCAGATTCCCAAAGGTGAAAAAGTCAAATAAGGAAGAGGACTGATAAATGTTTGTAGCCCACAATTTGCATGGTAGCGCTGTCTGTTGGGAAATGTCCTGAATCTTCAATCGTTTTAATAATCAACAGAGTTTCAGTAATCATTGACTGCAGTAACGTACGAAATTCTATTCGAAACAAACCATTCTTTGGTCAGATATCGCCGCATCGGTTCACAAACATACATCACTCCAACGACGTTCGAACAATTTTATTTATTTATTTGGAACACATTTCTCAACAGACGCAAGTAGGGAATAGTAGGGGGTACTGGCTCACGCGGTGCTATACTTTAACATGGGGAAATTGCGGTGCTAGTTCTCCCATGTTAAAGCATAGGCGCACCTCATGAGCAGGGGTGGAGCTTCCACCAGCACGTGACTTTCCATGATGTCAGTCAAAGGTTAGGATGGATCAGATGATTTTTTTTTCTTTCTTTTAAGTGTTAATGTTTTAAAAATTTCGTAAAGTTTTTTTTTTTCTTATATTTTTTCGCAAATGTAAGTTTTTTACTTTTCAAAAACCGCACTTGTGCTGTTTTCTCTATGGAAATTAACATAGGTTTTCACACTTGTGCTATTTTTTAACGTTTTTTCACAAAAACGCGATTTTTACTAACAAAATTTCGTAAATGAAAGTTTTTTTCTTATATTTTTTCACAAATGTGAGTTTTTTACTTTTCAAAAACCACACTTGTGCTGTTTTCTCTATGGAAATTAACATAGGTTTTCACACTTGTGCTATTTTTTAACGTTTTTTCACAAAAACGCGATTTTTACTAACAAAATTTCGTAAATGAAAGTTTTTTTCTTATATTTTTTCACAAATGTGAGTTTTTTACTTTTCAAAAACCACACTTGTGCCGTTTTCTCTATGGAAATTAACATAGGTTTTCACACTTGTGCTGTTTTTTAACTTTTTTTCACAAAAACGTGATTTTTACTAACAAAATTTCGTAAATGCAAGTTTTTTTCTTATATTTTTTCGCAAATGTAAGTTTTCTACTTTTCAAAAACCACACTTGTGCCGTTTTCTCTATGGGAATTAACATAGGTTTTCACACTTGTGCTGTTTTTTAACGTTTTTTCACAAAAACATACTTTTTACTTGTAAAAAACTAACAAAAACATGTTTTTAAAGTAGCAGAATCGCGTGAATTAGTGTTTTAAAGTAGCAGAATCGCTTAAATTAGTGTTTTAAAGTAGCAGAATCGCGTGAATTAGTGTTTTAAAGTAGCAGAATCGCGTGAATTAGTGTTTTAAAGTAGCAGAATCGCGTGAATTAGTGTTTTAAAGTAGCAGAATCGCATGAATTGGTGTTTTAAAGTAGCAGAATCGCGTGAATTGGTGTTTTAAAGTAGCAGAATCGCGTGAATCGGGTGAATGGGAATCTCGAGAATCTCGGGAATCTCGGGAATTGAGTGTATAGGAGGGGTGTGTTTCCTCAACCATTTCGGCCTTCGATTTCAAAATTTTAAACATAAATATTTTAAATAATAGCAGATACTTGTTTTCAACAATCTAAATGGGATAAGGTCTCTTTCATACATTAGATGTTGTTAGAAATATATATTTTTTTAAAATTGTGGTCCCACCTCCACCCGGTGTATAGGATACACCGCCACAATTCAATCTAGCATGGTCTGCTCATTTAAATTTGATAATGACCGTATGCTAGGCTCTTGATACCATCCTTTAAGATATGTCGCTTATCATCATAGGGGGATAAGCCCATTTTAATTTGCTTCACAGTATACATCTGATGGTCTTTACTTGCAATTTTAAATTGTTCCACTCTACTATATCTTCGCCTTGTTAGGCAATTATAATAATCTTCATGATGGATGTGTTTTTTTACAACATTCTTATTAACACCTTTAGCAGTCTTTTTATCCGTGAAGGGTGTTTTTAGGCTATACATTTTCGATCTTAGGCCTACAAATTCCACGGCAGGAGTTCCATTCAACTCGTCTTTCATTTTTCCAATCCTTTTTTTATTCTTATTGGAATGGAGTGGATGTGTTGTAGGATAATCCGAAAAGTCAAAATAGTCTTCATAACTTTCAAAATCTTTGTAAATATCCTCTGTTTCAATTTCATAGCACAGGGAATCGGTGTCTGTGAAAAGCAATTCGGCTCGGCTTCCATACATCTTCTTAATAAAATCATAATGAAACTCATACATAAGTGTTTTACTCAAGTCCAGTACTGAAAAACCTGCATAGATGGGTCTATTCAGTTTCAAATGAGTCTTATGCATATGAACTGCTACCAGATCTTCATTAAATATTTTGAAGGAGTGTAAGGCTGGTGATGCAAGTAATTTTTTCAGTCTCTTCTCAGTCTGTACTAGTTTAACATCCATTCTTTTTCTCAAATTTTCCATAGTTTTTCCAAACACTGCGTTATTCATAAGTTTGAACAGATCTTTTTCAAAGGAATTTTTTGCTTTCATTCTCTTCTCAGTGTTAAATTGTACATAGGGCTTCAACCAGGGCTCTTGCTTAAAAGTTAATACTCGATGGATTTTCACAAGTTTCATCCCTAGCTTCATATACTGCTTTAAATTTCTATAATGCAGAACATATTTAACCTTATGATTCAAATTAGGTGTTAATTTGATCTGGTCCTTGCATGTTTTCAAATTCATTTCTTCAGATAAATTCCGGCTATACTCCGAAATCAGAGATGGGGTGATATGAACTCTTTCGGGTGCTAGAGGATAATCATTATGCTTATCATGCAAATCATGGGGATAGTCTATATCCGCT
Organism: Amaurobius ferox; assembly: GCA_951213105.1. Lineage (NCBI taxonomy): Eukaryota > Metazoa > Arthropoda > Arachnida > Araneae > Amaurobiidae > Amaurobius > Amaurobius ferox. Next base: position 91,725,573 of record OX578155.1, read on the forward strand.
TCGATAATATATCCCACAGGTGAGTCATCTTCAACAGTAAGTGGATCAAAGTTCTGAATGTCTTGAGAATCAAGCCATCTAAAATTCGATACAGGGAGTGCTTGGCTTAGAGCCCACCCATACAGATTATTAGCATCCAGGTACATTATATATTTGCTAGGTTTCGTAGAATCAAAATGTTCCAAATACTTGTTATTAGCCTGACTAAGGCGTTTACTAATAACACTAATACCGCCTCTTATACCTTCTTCTAAAAATAAGTACATATCAGGATCTGTAATCAGTTCTAATGATACTCCACTAGTCTTCAAGGCTGCATTCCAGGCAAGAGATGGTAATGTTAAACAGTGGGCAGCATCTATTCCATAATAATTCAATGTCAAATCACGGAAATTCTCAAAAATGTCCGCTAATAGAAGAATATCAGTTTTTATGTACAAGTCATGATATTCCCCCATATTCTTTATCTTTAAAGATGTCCAAACATGTTGAGCATAGGCATAGGCATCATCAGAGATCTCCTCTCGATTTAAATCATCAAAGAAGGCCTCTTTAGAGGGTAAGCTCGTTTCTTCAAACTTGGTAGTACAATCCATATAAGAATAGGGGTAAACACCCTTTCTAATCACTAAATCCACTTGATCACTTGTAAAATGTTCTTGGGTGATACGAAACTGATTGGATTCCAAACTAGAACTTAGTTTCTCAATAGAGGCAGGTAAGAATTGAAGAGAATCTATAAACTGTAAACTTCCTAGGCTGAATGTAATATATTGCTGCATATTGCTACTGATGCATTCAATCCTCTTTCCTTTAAATTCACCGATCCCCTGCATAATTAAATGTCCATCATACCCCTTTAAATTATGAAACACAACGGGTATTCGTCGTCTTATCTTGTAATTCAGATTACAATTAGGATGGGCTGCACCTCTGTACTTGGAAGTTAAGTGGCAATGGTCTCTCACACGCTTTTCTCCTAAAGCCTTGTTACAAATATGGCAGAGAGTAGCATTTTCAAAGTTTTCACGATCTTCAGCAGTAAAATTCATTTTCATATTTTCTCTCAGTATTCTCTGAATCTCTTCTTCTTCTTGAATAAGGGCTTTCAAAAAATGATGAATCACATCTTCACCCCTATAGATAACAGGTCCTTTAAAGGTTTTTCCATCAGATCCAATAATAATATAGGCAAAACCACAAGGAACATGATGAGATAAGATACTCTCATGTGAAACAGAAGGGGTATTCTCACATATATCCACTTTCATTAGCAAAGACTCAAAGTCTGCGTATACCACAAATGGTACACGCATTTGCATGTAAATACTTTGAAATTTCAAAATCTTGTCATTGTCACTGGGAAACTCCACTCTCTGTAGGCCATATTGGCTACATAATTCAATATGCTTCTTTAAACGAACTTCAGATGAAAATCGTTGTAAACAGTAGTCACAAAAATATTGCTTCTCTTTATGTTTTCTTATACTGTATAAAAGTCTGCTCATACTTCTAATACAACAGTAATGAGACTGCTCATCATTACTAATAAGCAGTAAATTACAGTGTTGTTCTCGTCTATTAGATGATATATAGAGTGGAAACACCTTCTTATCTTCATATCCAAAGACACTCAGGCTCACATTATTATTATTTCGCTCAAATAATTTAACTTGGTGTAAAGGAGTGGGAAACTCGATTCCATCCAGATTCAACTTGCATTCATGCTCGGTATATTTGCTGACACGAGATGCATTCTTATAAACAGGATAAAGTTCTGCTAAGATGGACCACATAAAACATTTCTGATCACTATTTTCCACATTTATAATAGCTTTCTTGGCTAATAATTCTTTAGGTAGCGGGATATAGCTTGAAGCAGCCAGAGGATCATATGTCCCAACATCAATCATGAGTTCCTCGATTCTCTCTAAGACCCAACCGCTACCACGGCCTTCATAGGTTTCGAACGATGTTAACACTTTTGCAAAGGCAGTATCCATATTAGAATCCAAATCTTCTTCTGTAATGTTTTTCATACAAGAACTTCTGAAATAGTTTATACAGTATTCCTGTTCTCCTTCAGATCGGAAACGAGTAAAACGGCAACATACATTTATGTACCATATAATACTACGTTTCAAAGCAATTTCCTTTAGCACCACTTGTTTTATCTCAATTCTATGAGAATCCAAAAAAGTAAGTAAATCTTTTTCAGCATGACCAGCAATTTTATAAACAGTCACAGTACCGTTTAAGGCTTGTTTGCAGGGTTTCTTAGTCGCTTTCTTCTTCTTTTTATTCATACACGGAGCATCTAATCTTTTTCTTTTAGTGCCTCGCATAGGCTTATCACCATGAATTGGCCGCTCATGAATCTTCTCATGACGTATCAGATCATCTTTTCTTACAAAAGCCGCCTTACACAATTCACATATGTAATCCTTCTTTCCATCATGAATCCTCATATGGCGCACTAAGCTTCGTTTTGCCATGAAGCTCTTCGTACAAGTCGAACACACCTGTAAAAAATAAAATGCAAGACTTTAGTATAAACACGCTATTCTCGATAACAATGTAATACATTTCAGATGTATATATATATATATATATATATATCATTACAGATGTATATAAAGAAATCGCTAATCCATTATACTATCCCCATTAGAAATAATAAAATTCCTGAATTAAAGAATATATCCAGATACAAGACATTTCATGTAAGATCCCCAAGACATTTCATTAAATTCATAAAAACACTCATTAAAAAGTTGTTACGCATCATAAAAATACAAAGTTTAATAAAATGAGAGAATAAAATCACATTAAAACAAGTACTTACATGCCCAATCCTGTTCAAAGAAGGTGCATTACGCATAGGAACATCAGTAACGGTAGGGATAGTACCTCCGATATTACTTTCTAAGGCAAACATATTCGCAGAACAACTTCAAACACGTCTTAACAGCACGAAACTCACAACAGAAATGATAAAATCGCTGCTTGAAGACCACCTACATCCATTCATAAAAATAGTTCTTGGTGTATCCGTAGGCCGAGAGCATGCCAAGGTCACGTGATAGTTATATCACGGTTACCGTTAAACTTGCAACACACGAATGTAATTATGCACACATCCGATAAAAAATAAGCAATTCCTTCAACATCGCAATCGATTATATCCTTTTTAATAATCGTAATCGATATATTAAATAAATTCAAATTTTAAAAAATAATAGATTTTAATAAAATAATGAAAGAAAATCCCTTTGCGAGACCCCTTAAAACCTCCAATCCTTAAACAATACAGCAACGCGCAAACCTAAAAACCCCGAATAACATATACTCCTCTCTCCCCCACCCTCCCCGAGACACCAACACTCACTTCACCACACGTTAAACGTAACCCATAGCAACCGGAATTCATAATAAAACATTCACCTTCACCCCCAACGTACATCCAAATACACAGTCATTCAACGTGAAACCCGTAATTTTACAGCAAAACGCACTTTACAGGGATTCATAGAACAAAAAATCCTAAAAAATCATAAAAAATCAACAAATTCGCCCAGAAACTAGCTAAAACCCTCAAATTACTTATAATTATCATCTACATATGCTATATAACCATTTATAACCTTAAAAAGGTGAGTATGCTAGTAGATAAGGAAGGTGGGTTCGCCTGAATGCGGTTAGAGCAATGCCGCCTAAAAATAGTTTCTGGAAAGAAAAAATAAATATTTTTTGGTATTTCCAGAAAGTATCCTGTATGTCATATTTTGATAAAATTATAAAAGTTTTTAAAAAATTTTAAAAACTCAATTTTTTATTAATTTTCACAAAATTCCTAATTACCCTATTAGTACCCCTTTCTGTCGCTAGGGGGCGCTGAGCATCGCTGAGCCTCTGTTGGTGTTGCCACCCCCAAAAAAGTTTCTCCTATACTTAGAAAAAATCTCGTCCAAAAAAAATTATTTCCCCCTCAACCCCTCGTACAAGACTACGACATCGTTGCCACCCGACAAAAAAGTTTCTCCAAAATTTTTACCCCCACCTTTTTCCCCCCCCCCTTTTACACCCCCGTCCAGGATTACAGAATTCAAGATGGCGGCCATTTTGCTGAGCGCTGAGCATTGCTGAGCCTCTGCCGCAGAACCGGCCTTCCTTATCTACTAGCATACTCACCTTTTTAAGGTTATAAATGGTTATATAGCATATGTAGATGATAATTATAAGTAATTTGAGGGTTTTAGCTAGTTTCTGGGCGAATTTGTTGATTTTTTATGATTTTTTAGGATTTTTTGTTCTATGAATCCCTGTAAAGTGCGTTTTGCTGTAAAATTACGGGTTTCACGTTGAATGACTGTGTATTTGGATGTACGTTGGGGGTGAAGGTGAATGTTTTATTATGAATTCCGGTTGCTATGGGTTACGTTTAACGTGTGGTGAAGTGAGTGTTGGTGTCTCGGGGAGGGTGGGGGAGAGAGGAGTATATGTTATTCGGGGTTTTTAGGTTTGCGCGTTGCTGTATTGTTTAAGGATTGGAGGTTTTAAGGGGTCTCGCAAAGGGATTTTCTTTCATTATTTTATTAAAATCTATTATTTTTTAAAATTTGAATTTATTTAATATATCGATTACGATTATTAAAAAGGATATAATCGATTGCGATGTTGAAGGAATTGCTTATTTTTTATCGGATGTGTGCATAATTACATTCGTGTGTTGCAAGTTTAACGGTAACCGTGATATAACTATCACGTGACCTTGGCATGCTCTCGGCCTACGGATACACCAAGAACTATTTTTATGAATGGATGTAGGTGGTCTTCAAGCAGCGATTTTATCATTTCTGTTGTGAGTTTCGTGCTGTTAAGACGTGTTTGAAGTTGTTCTGCGAATATGTTTGCCTTAGAAAGTAATATCGGAGGTACTATCCCTACCGTTACTGATGTTCCTATGCGTAATGCACCTTCTTTGAACAGGATTGGGCATGTAAGTACTTGTTTTAATGTGATTTTATTCTCTCATTTTATTAAACTTTGTATTTTTATGATGCGTAACAACTTTTTAATGAGTGTTTTTATGAATTTAATGAAATGTCTTGGGGATCTTACATGAAATGTCTTGTATCTGGATATATTCTTTAATTCAGGAATTTTATTATTTCTAATGGGGATAGTATAATGGATTAGCGATTTCTTTATATACATCTGTAATGATATATATATATATATATATATATATACATCTGAAATGTATTACATTGTTATCGAGAATAGCGTGTTTATACTAAAGTCTTGCATTTTATTTTTTACAGGTGTGTTCGACTTGTACGAAGAGCTTCATGGCAAAACGAAGCTTAGTGCGCCATATGAGGATTCATGATGGAAAGAAGGATTACATATGTGAATTGTGTAAGGCGGCTTTTGTAAGAAAAGATGATCTGATACGTCATGAGAAGATTCATGAGCGGCCAATTCATGGTGATAAGCCTATGCGAGGCACTAAAAGAAAAAGATTAGATGCTCCGTGTATGAATAAAAAGAAGAAGAAAGCGACTAAGAAACCCTGCAAACAAGCCTTAAACGGTACTGTGACTGTTTATAAAATTGCTGGTCATGCTGAAAAAGATTTACTTACTTTTTTGGATTCTCATAGAATTGAGATAAAACAAGTGGTGCTAAAGGAAATTGCTTTGAAACGTAGTATTATATGGTACATAAATGTATGTTGCCGTTTTACTCGTTTCCGATCTGAAGGAGAACAGGAATACTGTATAAACTATTTCAGAAGTTCTTGTATGAAAAACATTACAGAAGAAGATTTGGATTCTAATATGGATACTGCCTTTGCAAAAGTGTTAACATCGTTCGAAACCTATGAAGGCCGTGGTAGCGGTTGGGTCTTAGAGAGAATCGAGGAACTCATGATTGATGTTGGGACATATGATCCTCTGGCTGCTTCAAGCTATATCCCGCTACCTAAAGAATTATTAGCCAAGAAAGCTATTATAAATGTGGAAAATAGTGATCAGAAATGTTTTATGTGGTCCATCTTAGCAGAACTTTATCCTGTTTATAAGAATGCATCTCGTGTCAGCAAATATACCGAGCATGAATGCAAGTTGAATCTGGATGGAATCGAGTTTCCCACTCCTTTACACCAAGTTAAATTATTTGAGCGAAATAATAATAATGTGAGCCTGAGTGTCTTTGGATATGAAGATAAGAAGGTGTTTCCACTCTATATATCATCTAATAGACGAGAACAACACTGTAATTTACTGCTTATTAGTAATGATGAGCAGTCTCATTACTGTTGTATTAGAAGTATGAGCAGACTTTTATACAGTATAAGAAAACATAAAGAGAAGCAATATTTTTGTGACTACTGTTTACAACGATTTTCATCTGAAGTTCGTTTAAAGAAGCATATTGAATTATGTAGCCAATATGGCCTACAGAGAGTGGAGTTTCCCAGTGACAATGACAAGATTTTGAAATTTCAAAGTATTTACATGCAAATGCGTGTACCATTTGTGGTATACGCAGACTTTGAGTCTTTGCTAATGAAAGTGGATATATGTGAGAATACCCCTTCTGTTTCACATGAGAGTATCTTATCTCATCATGTTCCTTGTGGTTTTGCCTATATTATTATTGGATCTGATGGAAAAACCTTTAAAGGACCTGTTATCTATAGGGGTGAAGATGTGATTCATCATTTTTTGAAAGCCCTTATTCAAGAAGAAGAAGAGATTCAGAGAATACTGAGAGAAAATATGAAAATGAATTTTACTGCTGAAGATCGTGAAAACTTTGAAAATGCTACTCTCTGCCATATTTGTAACAAGGCTTTAGGAGAAAAGCGTGTGAGAGACCATTGCCACTTAACTTCCAAGTACAGAGGTGCAGCCCATCCTAATTGTAATCTGAATTACAAGATAAGACGACGAATACCCGTTGTGTTTCATAATTTAAAGGGGTATGATGGACATTTAATTATGCAGGGGATCGGTGAATTTAAAGGAAAGAGGATTGAATGCATCAGTAGCAATATGCAGCAATATATTACATTCAGCCTAGGAAGTTTACAGTTTATAGATTCTCTTCAATTCTTACCTGCCTCTATTGAGAAACTAAGTTCTAGTTTGGAATCCAATCAGTTTCGTATCACCCAAGAACATTTTACAAGTGATCAAGTGGATTTAGTGATTAGAAAGGGTGTTTACCCCTATTCTTATATGGATTGTACTACCAAGTTTGAAGAAACGAGCTTACCCTCTAAAGAGGCCTTCTTTGATGATTTAAATCGAGAGGAGATCTCTGATGATGCCTATGCCTATGCTCAACATGTTTGGACATCTTTAAAGATAAAGAATATGGGGGAATATCATGACTTGTACATAAAAACTGATATTCTTCTATTAGCGGACATTTTTGAGAATTTCCGTGATTTGACATTGAATTATTATGGAATAGATGCTGCCCACTGTTTAACATTACCATCTCTTGCCTGGAATGCAGCCTTGAAGACTAGTGGAGTATCATTAGAACTGATTACAGATCCTGATATGTACTTATTTTTAGAAGAAGGTATAAGAGGCGGTATTAGTGTTATTAGTAAACGCCTTAGTCAGGCTAATAACAAGTATTTGGAACATTTTGATTCTACGAAACCTAGCAAATATATAATGTACCTGGATGCTAATAATCTGTATGGGTGGGCTCTAAGCCAAGCACTCCCTGTATCGAATTTTAGATGGCTTGATTCTCAAGACATTCAGAACTTTGATCCACTTACTGTTGAAGATGACTCACCTGTGGGATATATTATCGAAGCGGATATAGACTATCCCCATGATTTGCATGATAAGCATAATGATTATCCTCTAGCACCCGAAAGAGTTCATATCACCCCATCTCTGATTTCGGAGTATAGCCGGAATTTATCTGAAGAAATGAATTTGAAAACATGCAAGGACCAGATCAAATTAACACCTAATTTGAATCATAAGGTTAAATATGTTCTGCATTATAGAAATTTAAAGCAGTATATGAAGCTAGGGATGAAACTTGTGAAAATCCATCGAGTATTAACTTTTAAGCAAGAGCCCTGGTTGAAGCCCTATGTACAATTTAACACTGAGAAGAGAATGAAAGCAAAAAATTCCTTTGAAAAAGATCTGTTCAAACTTATGAATAACGCAGTGTTTGGAAAAACTATGGAAAATTTGAGAAAAAGAATGGATGTTAAACTAGTACAGACTGAGAAGAGACTGAAAAAATTACTTGCATCACCAGCCTTACACTCCTTCAAAATATTTAATGAAGATCTGGTAGCAGTTCATATGCATAAGACTCATTTGAAACTGAATAGACCCATCTATGCAGGTTTTTCAGTACTGGACTTGAGTAAAACACTTATGTATGAGTTTCATTATGATTTTATTAAGAAGATGTATGGAAGCCGAGCCGAATTGCTTTTCACAGACACCGATTCCCTGTGCTATGAAATTGAAACAGAGGATATTTACAAAGATTTTGAAAGTTATGAAGACTATTTTGACTTTTCGGATTATCCTACAACACATCCACTCCATTCCAATAAGAATAAAAAAAGGATTGGAAAAATGAAAGACGAGTTGAATGGAACTCCTGCCGTGGAATTTGTAGGCCTAAGATCGAAAATGTATAGCCTAAAAACACCCTTCACGGATAAAAAGACTGCTAAAGGTGTTAATAAGAATGTTGTAAAAAAACACATCCATCATGAAGATTATTATAATTGCCTAACAAGGCGAAGATATAGTAGAGTGGAACAATTTAAAATTGCAAGTAAAGACCATCAGATGTATACTGTGAAGCAAATTAAAATGGGCTTATCCCCCTATGATGATAAGCGACATATCTTAAAGGATGGTATCAAGAGCCTAGCATACGGTCATTATCAAATTTAAATGAGCAGACCATGCTAGATTGAATTGTGGCGGTGTATCCTATACACCGGGTGAAGGTGGGACCACAATTTTAAAAAAATATATATTTCTAACAACATCTAATGTATGAAAGAGACCTTATCCCATTTAGATTGTTGAAAACAAGTATCTGCTATTATTTAAAATATTTATGTTTAAAATTTTGAAATCGAAGGCCGAAATGGTTGAGGAAACACACCCCTCCTATACACTCAATTCCCGAGATTCCCGAGATTCTCGAGATTCCCATTCACCCGATTCACGCGATTCTGCTACTTTAAAACACCAATTCACGCGATTCTGCTACTTTAAAACACTAATTCACGCGATTCTGCTACTTTAAAACACTAATTCAAGCGATTCTGCTACTTTAAAACACTAATTCACGCGATTCTGCTACTTTAAAAACATGTTTTTGTTAGTTTTTTACAAGTAAAAAGTATGTTTTTGTGAAAAAACGTTAAAAAACAGCACAAGTGTGAAAACCTATGTTAATTCCCATAGAGAAAACGGCACAAGTGTGGTTTTTGAAAAGTAGAAAACTTACATTTGCGAAAAAATATAAGAAAAAAACTTGCATTTACGAAATTTTGTTAGTAAAAATCACGTTTTTGTGAAAAAAAGTTAAAAAACAGCACAAGTGTGAAAACCTATGTTAATTTCCATAGAGAAAACGGCACAAGTGTGGTTTTTGAAAAGTAAAAAACTCACATTTGTGAAAAAATATAAGAAAAAAACTTTCATTTACGAAATTTTGTTAGTAAAAATCGCGTTTTTGTGAAAAAACGTTAAAAAATAGCACAAGTGTGAAAACCTATGTTAATTTCCATAGAGAAAACAGCACAAGTGCGGTTTTTGAAAAGTAAAAAACTTACATTTGCGAAAAAATATAAGAAAAAAAAAAACTTTACGAAATTTTTAAAACATTAACACTTAAAAGAAAGAAAAAAAAAATCATCTGATCCATCCTAACCTTTGACTGACATCATGGAACGTCACGTGCTGGTGGAAGCTCCACCCCTGCTCATGAGGTGCGCCTATGCTTTAACATGGGAGAACTAGCACCGCAATTTCCCCATGTTAAAGTATAGCACCGCGTGAGCCAGTACCCCCTACTATCCCCTACTGACGCAAGCCCAGATATATAGAGAAGGGACAAAAAATAAATTACAGATAATACGAAAACACACACAAAGGAACACGTAAACACAATAAAATGAGTACGTAAAACATGAAAGTTAAAATAAATAAATGAAAAAAAATTCACATTATAATGCAATCAGCAGAATTTCTAAAATTTTAAAACTTACGACATAAACATTTTACAAACATTCGAAAGATCATAAAAAATATCAAAAGTTAAAAGATTTTTGAGGTGATGTGTGTGTGCGTGGGGGGGTGGGGGGGGGGGGGAGGAGCCTCAAGATGCGATATCTCACACGAATGAAGCGTTTCGAATATAATTTAATACGATTATTACAATCAGTAAATACCTACTGATTTTAAATGCAATCGAATGCTCTTAAATAAATCACTAATTTTTTAATGAATTTTGAAAAAATTCATTAAACAGTGAGTCTGTGGTCAATTTCTTGTGTGCAAGATAGTGGCAGTAAATATTAATACATTTTCAAGAAACTACATATTCGGCTTTGCTAATGAAAAATTTAGAAATAAATAGGATATTTTGAAATTCGAGTGAAAACTTCGAAATTTATTTGTAATTTCATATATTTTCTTAACATGGCAGCACGGGGCAAAATTTGACATACTTATGCATATAAAAGGAGTTATTTATGGGGCAATGATCACGACACTTAACAGTTTCAATCATTGTAGTATAGTCGCAATACAATTTTTACTTTCCCTGCAATACATGGTAACGTATAGGGAAAGTATTGGAACCATACCGAAAATCACAACTCAACTTTTCGACGGATCTACGCGTTTCGAAACCTCTAGAATACGAAAAAACCATTTTTACTGTGACGTCTGTGTGTGTGTCTTTTTGTGTGTCTATGCAGATTTTCTATCCACTCTAACTAAAAAACTAATGGACCGAATTTCATAAAATTTGGTAGGTAAGTCACTTGTAGGCAAATCTGGTGCCGATTAGTTTTGGGTGCGATTCGGGATAAAAGAACCCGCCTTTTTTTTACGAAATGGCCCCTAAAAGCCTGTATCCACTCTAGCTGAAAAACTAATGAACCGAATTTCACAAAATTCGGTAGATAAGTCTCTTGTGGGCTACTCTGGTTCTGATTAGATTTTGGTACGTTTCGGAAAAAAATAACCTGCTTTTTTTTTTGCAAGTTGGCCAGCAAAAATCGTCAATATCTAAAATAAAAAACTACGTATGCTCAAAAATATGCATTGATGCTTGTTTTATACGTAATTTTTAACGAAGAAAAGAATAAGACCAACCCCATTACACTAGGACTAGCCCTTCTCGAGATATTTTAGTTTTTCGTATTTTCTCTACGCCACCTTTGAAAATAAGTCCAGTTACCAATTGAGAACGAAAATTGAATTAAAAGTGAATTAAACTTAATTAAAATAAAGAGAACGTGGATATAAGTGTGCAGGGAAAGTCATGTGCTGGCCACATCATATTTTTTTGTTCGTGATGTTATTAACCTAGTATGATATCAATCGATAGATGTTCTTAAGTCCTTTAAAGTGAAGGGTAACATGCTACAATTGGACTAACGATACAGACTTTTTAAATAAAAAAACAAGTGAGATCAATCATGCATGAAGCATTGGTTATGAAACACTTTCCAATTGCAATGCAATTGTATTTAAACATCTCTAAAATGCGATACATTCAGCAGTGATATTTTTTAAATTATCACAGTACTGCAATAATTCATTTTACTTAAATACTTAAAACCATGGAGGTACTTTCTAACTCCACACTTAAAACTTCATCGAAAAGGGCAATGTTATAAAATCGTCTGCTTCTCTATGTAAAATCAATGAATGTTTCATTCATATCACCTATATTCTAGAATCTAGAGCTAAATAATTTTGCGTTAAAAAAATTCAGCAATTCTTATACAACTCATCTCACAGCTTGATTTGTTTACATTTTGTATACGAAAAAATTAAGCTTCGTTGCAGAAATAATCAAAGTTTGACGATCATTTAAACTAAAAAGTATTGTAATTGCGTTGGCGCAAAATATAGATGCACAGAAAATATGCAAAAATAAAGCGGTTTTAGGACGGATGCAACACTAAATATGAATTTAAAAGAACTTAAAAAATCCCGATTTTGACACTGGGAAAAAGATGGATGCCCTATTTTATTTTGAAGTGGGTCACGTGATCTCTTCATATAATACGGGTGCAATTATTATTTTAATTTTTATTTAAAAAACTACCGAACATATTTTATTCAAATTTTTTTTTGTATATTTCATGGGATAATTTGAATATTTCCTAAAATTTTCGAAGCAATTTGTGAATTTTAACTTCGCTTAAAAAATGTTTGAAAAATTAGGTCCCATAGGGTTCAATGTATTTCATTTTTTCAACCCGGGTTAAGTCCAAAACTAATTGGGTGATATTATTCATTTACATTCCCATAGGTCCCACAGACCGTCTCAACAACATACTAAAATTTCATTTTGATAAAGTCACTTTTACGGTAGTCATCGTGCGAACGGACAGACAGACAGACAGAATGACCAAAGTCATAAACACTTCTGAAGTACGTTGGAAAGTGTTAAAAATCATAAGCTATTTTAACCACACTGCAGTTAATTATTTATTAGGTTTGGAGGTATAATATTATTCCAAACTCTTTACATTTTACTTTCCCTGCAATACATGGTAATGTATAGGGAAAGTATTGGAATCATACCGAAAATCACAACTCGAGTTTTCGACGGATCTACACGTTTCGAGACCTCTAGAATACGAAAAAAACATTTTTAGCATGACGTCCGTGTGTGTGTCTGTCTGTGCAATGTATGTATCAACACTTACTAAAAAACTACTGGGCCGAATTTCATAAAATTTGGTAGGTAAGTCACTTGGGTGAGACCCTGCTGCTGATTAGTTTTTGGTAGGATTCATGAAAACAGAACCCGCCTTTTTTTGCGGAATGGCCCGTAAAAATTCCATGTATATACTCTAGATAAAATACTAATAAACCGAATTTCACAAAAATCGATTGATAAGTCGCTAGTGGGTTACCCTGGTGCTGATTAGATTTTGGTATGATTCAGGAAAAAATAACCTGCCTTTTTTTTTTGCGAAATGACCCGTAAAAATCGTCAAAATCTAAACTAAAAAAACTACGTATGCTTAAATACGTCCATTAAATGCTTGTTTTATACGTAATTTTTAACGATGAAAAGAACAAGACCAACCCTATTACACTAGGACTAGACGTTCTCGAGATATTTTAGTTTTTTCGTATTTTCTCTACGCCACCTTTGAGAATAAGTCCAGTTACCAAATGAGAAAGAAAATTGAATTAAAAGTGAATAAAGGGGACGGTGGACGCTGAAATGAACAAAAATCGACTAAAAAAAGTTTCTTCTTTTTAATATATAACATTGTTTTACACATTTAACCTTTTGCTTATGGATGGGACAGCGTCCATCCCAAACAAAGAACCTCCGAAAAAGACAGGTATTTGACATACCCTATCTCAAACAGTTCGACTCCCCTTTGCAGACATTGGCGTCCATGGAAATCGCCGGCAGACGCATTGCGCCTGCTACAGCAGTATTTATATAAATATTTTTAAAAAATTAACTTTCTAAGGGATTTAAAAATGTATACCCAAATTTGTTCATAATGTGTTTTTGAGTGATCATAATGTAAAATGAATCAAAAATGTGAACAAATGGCACGCAAGGAGCATTTTCAAATTTTCGTTAAAAAGAATTAAATTTAAAAGAAAATACAAAATTATATCAAAATTGAATGGTATTTTATATAGTAATGTTAGGAACAATATTTATACAAATTTTCATGTTTCTAAGTCAATAAATAAATAAAAAAATTTCAACGTCCACCGTCCCCTTAAATTTAATTAAAATAAAGAGAACGTGGATATAAGTTTGCAGGGAAAGTCATGTGCTGGCCACATCAGATTTTTTTCGTACAGCTGCGATTTCAGCTGGATACTTCAACCTCCAACCCACAGACATTATCCTCGTCTCAAAACATGGCAGCAGACAACTTATTTAAAAATCTGACCATCCTAGCAATTTCATTTAATTCATTTGTAAATGGCCGACGTCTGCGCCAACACAATGGCGCGCTTTGTTTTGTTTAGGCGCGAGCGGAAACTGTAGTAAACGCAAACCGCGAGGGCGACTCACTCCAATTGAAGAGGAGGCCCACCGCAATTGCAACACGAAGCGTGAGTCAGATGGTGATAGACAAAGTTAAATTTGTATTGCTTTTTTTACCTCTAATTTTATGAATGAACTACAGTGTTTCGTTTTTAGGGAAAAAAATGGCGGAAGATCAAAAGCTACACTGTCGTTAATTTGATGATTCCCTTTTTTCCTTCATTTTATTGCTCAATTTTAGAGAAAGTTTCTTATTAAAGGTAAATTAACCGGCATGTGGCTTAACTGAACTGTCTCAGTTCAATCCTTTATTATGTAACACCCTCATTAACTTTGAAAGGACAGGTCCGTGAGTGTACATGTTAGGTTTTAGCTTTAGTAAAGTGACTATGACTGATCGAATAAAAGTGATTTCAGCGCCCCTAACGGAGAATTCAGAAATAAGAATAACGAACTCGGCAATAAAGTGGGATAGAAGAAACAGTTGCAGAAGTTTATTTAATTAGCAAGAATATATATCAGGAACACACAAAACACGTATATGGAAGGCAATAGATACTTGTCAAAGAGGCTGAAAAACGGTGACACCTGCAATGCTTGTCAATATACTCGGTCAAATAGGCACTGTTGCCGGCGGAGGACATTTTGAAGAGACTGTATATAAGTAAGTTTTCTGTACATCTTAAGTTTTTTTTATTGTAGAATTCCTAACTAGGACAGCCATTCGTTAATAACCCTATGGTGTATACCTTCTGTAACAGATTTAGATTAGATTCTTACGTATTAGATAATGGTCTACGATTTTATAATTGGCTCTTTTATTATATCTCGCTTTGTTAACGAGTACGTAATATTGATTTATAAATCCCCCGTTAGGGGGCGCTGCAATTACTTTTATTCATCAGCCGTGGACACACTGTAAAGAGCCTTGCTGCTCCAACCGGGAATTGAACCCTGGATGGCACTAACCTATAGGGTTGATTAGTTCGGGCGCCATTGTAAAGAGGCTTTGCTGCTCCAACCGGGAATCGAACCCTGGATCTCCGAACTGGCCAGTCGACGCTCCACCGTTGAGCTACTCGGACGAAATTGCAAGCTCTTATTGTCGAAATGAACTCTGCAACACTCGTGGACTTCTCCTTACAAAGTTATTGTAGGTGCTCAAGGATATTCCGAGGAACATTGTATATATAAATTTCAAGACATTAGAAACCGATAATACGTGCAGATAAAAAGTCATGCGCTTGCACGGTTTCGATTTCTTTTTAATTCCAAGAAACACCAAAAAGAGATATCATTAATAATTTAGTTGCAATATATTTTTTTTAAAGATCGCAACCGTAACGCAGTGAGCGGAAATCATTAAAAACAAGCCTACAGAGCTCTCATTTATTTATTTGTTAATGAACTGATGATGGAAGCAGACGATTAACAACCGCCTCTGTCGGCAGACTCAATGGATTCGTCGGAAAGAGGAGAAAATTGTTAATGATTTAATCTCGTGGCAACAGGACACTTACTTCTGTTTTCAGACGATAAAGATGCTTATCACACGCATCCAGAAAAAGAAGAAAAAAAAATATAATGTGTCCATCACAAGATTTCCAGTGCTCGATGCGACCGTTTGTTGTGGATTTTCCGGAAAATTTTTAAATTTAAGTTATTCTCTAAATTACATTTTAGCTGGAACAATATGTTCAGAGACTTTTAAAAGTACTTATATCACAGCTACAGTCAAACATATATTACATAATAAGGCTAAAAAAGGTTTAAATCTAGAAATATATAAAAAAAATTCCATGCATGAAAATATCTTATATCTGCATACTACAGATGGCAGCTACAATTCATGATTTTCCTTACATACGCTTGCTTTTGAAAAGTTAAAAAAATATTCTATTACATCTATAATACTGTTTTTTTTTTATCGTCAAAATTCCAATTTTAAAGCATTGCACAAAAGGGAATGAGAAGGCAAGCAAAAGGCATGGGAAATAATTTAAACTTGTTAAAAAAACATTATCAGAATCATAAATAATTTATTGTTTATCATAGGTATAAGAAGTAGATTACAAAATATAACATTAAAAATAAAAACTTATTACAATTGAAAATTACATTAAAAATAAAAACTTATTACAATTGAAAATTACATTAAATACGAGGGTCACACTGAAATTTTTGAGACAGGTGCAGACGATATGTGCTAGAAAAAAATTATTGGTTGGATATTTAAATTTGAACTCTTTTATGTCCGCAGACGATAATTTGTGGCAACAATTACAATTTAGCTATCGTAGAATAAATTTTAAAAGAAAAGAAAATGGAGTTGACGTGAGAACATTATCGAGCTATGATTTTATAGTGTGTCTAAATCAAGGAGAATGTCTTCAACATCTATAATTAGCATATGGAAATGATGCTCCATCTCGTGCCACTGTATTCAGATGGTTTACAGAGTTTTAGAAGAGGTCGAAATTCTCTCCTGGATGAAGAACACTCAGGAAGATCTCTGTCAGCTGTAGTCCCAGAAAATGTGTTGTCAGTTATTCGAAAACTGTTAATTGATGATAATCGCTGTACCTACCAAATGATACAGAAGGAACTTAACATTGCTACACATAAAATTATTCATGAAGAACTGCATATGAAAAAATTAGTTTGTCGTTGGGTCCCTCTTAATTTAACAGAACACCAAAAAAAGGACCGTGCCAGAATCAGTAAAGAAACCCTAAAATTACTTAATGATGGTGGACACTGCATTATTTCTAAAATCATAACTGGTGAGGAAACGTACGTACCGTCTTTTGACGTTACAAGACGTCAAGAAAGTAAAATATGGGTCTTTGAAGGTGACCCCAAACCAACAATGGCGAAAAGACAAGGAGCAATGAAAAAAGTAATGAATGCCTTGTTCTTCAGAAGTATAGGTCTGGTCAAAGCTATAAATTTAGAGGGACAGAAGACAGTTGCAGTTAACTGGTACACCACTAAGTGCCTTCCAGAAATTCTTCAGGAAGTGAATGTTAGGGGACTCATGTTTCACCATGACAATGCATCTTCTCATTCAGCAAGACTGACAGTCGAATTTCTTGAACAAAAATACATCAAAGTGATAGAACATCCACCCCATTCTCCTGATCTTGCTATGTGTGACTTTTGATTATTTTTTAATTAAAAAAAAATTACGTAGGCGTCGCTTTCATTCCGAAGATGAGATTGATGAGGCTATAAAATCATATTTTTCATCGATTCCACGAAATGGATGGCTAGAAGCATTTAATCTTGGGAAAATGCGTCTACAAAAGTGCATTGAAGTGGGAGGGCAGTACTTTGAACACTCCTAAGATTTGGTAAGTTTAACTTGTACCACTTAGCCGTATCTCAAAAATTTCAGTGTGGCCTTCGTATTGTATTACATTTCTTTCAGTACCTACTAATAACTCAAGGGAAACATTGTGCCAACTTCTTAAAAAATAGCAATAAAAAATAAATTACTAGTTTATTGTGTGCAATAAAAATAAATTAAATATATAAACATATTATACAACGAAAATAAATTTTAAAAAAATGCCTGTAATTAAGCACTTTTAAAAATAAATTATTTTATATAATATTAAAAATTGTTTAAAAAACACCTGCTTGTAATTGAATAAGTAAGTATCATGAGAAAGAAAATACAATTTGCAAGACGAGTTAAGCATATATTTAATGCTATTAAAGCATTTTCCCTCTGCGGAATTTGCGCAAATATTTTTTTATTATTTTTTTCATTTTAGAGAACTTAATACTGAAAGAATAGGATTTTAAAAACTTTATTTGCTTTTTTCTGAGAATGAATAAAATGTCACTTGAACCCTTTTGGTTGTCATCCATTCTCTTTAAGATAAAGCACATATACACACATTTGCCCCCCCCCCCCCCCTGTCCACCCTCATTTTCCTTTTCAAAATTAGAAAACTCGATCAAAAACTTCTTATAAAACTATTCGATTTTCAGAAAAATTGTTTGGAAAGAGTATTACATTCGATTTTCAAATTAATTAAAAAGAAAACAAAGAGCTGAAATTTTTCAGACCCACATCTTTAACTTATAGGGAAAGTATTGAAATCGAAAATTGGAATTTCGAGTTTCCGACGGATCTACGCGTTTCAGGCACTCTATACATCATTCACATTGAACACAAATACATCATTCCTAACTTGATACCTGTGTGTGTGTGTTTGTGCAATGCACGTATTCTCTTCCGTTCAAAAATTATCCAACGAAATTTTACAAAATAATGCAATGAAATGTGTAATGAAATGGTTTTCATAACTGTTAACAAAAAATATGATGTGGGCAGCACATGACTTTTCCTGTAGACTTATAACCACGTCTTTATTTATTTTAATAAAAGTTAATTCACTTTTAATTCAATTTTCGTTCTCATTTGGTAACTGGATATATTTTCAAAGGTGACGCAGCAAAAATGCGAAAAAACTAAAATATCTCGAGAACGGCTAGCCCTAGTGTAATGGGGTTGGTCTTATTATTTTCTTCGTTAAAAATTACGTATTAAACAAGAAATTAATGGATATATTTGAGCATACGTAGTTTTTTATTTTAGATTTTGGCGATTTTTGAGGGCAATATTGCAAAAAAAAAGTAGGTTATTTTCTTTCGAACCGTACCAAAATCTAATCAGCACCAGGGTGACCCACAAATGACTTATTTACCGAATTTTGTGAAATTCGGTCCATTAGTTTTCTTAACTAGAGTGGATACAAGCTATTGCGGGCCATTTCGCAAAAAAAAAAAAGGCGGTTTCTTTTATCCCGAATCGTACCTAAAACTAACCAGCACCAGATTCGCTCACAAGTGACTGACCTACCAAATTTTATGAAATTCGGTCAATTAGTTTTTTAGTTAGAGTGGATTCAAAATCTGCACAGACAGACACACACACAGACGTCACGCTAAAAATAGTTTTTTCGTATTCTAGAGGTCTCGAAACGTATAGATCCGACGAAAATTCGAGTTGCGATTGTCAGCATGATTCCAATACTTTCCCTATACATTAGCATGAATTGCAGGGAAAGTAAAAGGAAAAGAACTTTTTCCCATGCTAATCCATATAAACTTTGGTTTTTTTTGTCTTTCTACGGATCTCCACGCTCAATTCAAGAGATATTTCAGAGACATTTAGTTTCTCACTAGTACCTACCGTTTCCACCCAATTCCAGGTGAAACTAGCCGGAACAAAAGTTGAGGTTCCCTTGTCAGATCTACTTATCAAGTCATACTTAGATATCTTTTATAGGGGATCTTATATCATACTTATAAAGTCATATATATATCTACTTTTAAAATCATACTTATATCATACTTATAAAGACATACTTATAATCTTTTATAGTGGATCTTCATCCTTCACAGACTTAAATACCGCAGCATCAGAAACTGTTAACATTTGCTGCTGTTTTCAAGATAAAAATAAGATTCTCGGACACACTGATAGAGAGAAAGGCGGAAATAATTAAGACCGCAAATTCGTTCGTTTTCACATCGCATCTTTCTCAGCAATAAACAAATGCTTACGTCAGATGATGAGTCAAGTAAAGGACAAAACACATGTTTGAAAAAAAAAATTGTTTTTTGAGTTGGATGACGGTGAGACCACTTCCGTTCAAAAAATTAAAATCTCGCGAATTATGATCAGGGTTGCCGTATAAGCTTAAAATTTCCTCCAGCCAATTTTTACTTTTCCTGCAATACATGGTAATGTATAGGGAAAGTATTGGAATCATGTCGAAAATCGCAACTCGAGTTTTCGACGGATCTACACGTTTCAAGACCTCTAGAATACGAAAAAACCATTTTTAGCGTGACGTCTGTGTCTGTCTGTGCAGATTTTGTATCCACTCTAACTAAAAAACTAATGGACCGAATATCACAAAATTTGGTAGGTAAGTCACTTGCGAGCGAGTCTGGTGCTGATTAGTTTTGAGTACGATTTGGAATAAAAGAACCCGCCTTTTTTTTGCGAAATGGCCTGCAAAAGCTTGTATCCACTCTAACTGAAAAACTACTGAACCGAATTTTACAAAATTCGGTACAAAAGTCACTTGTGGGTTACCCTGGTGCTGATTAGATTTTGGTACGATTCAGAAAAAAATAACTTGTCTTTTTTTGCAAAATGGCCCGTAAAAATCGTCAAAATCTAAACTAAAGAACTAGGTATACTCAAATATATCCATTAAATGCTCGTTTAATACGTAATTTTTAACGACGAAAATAATAAGACCAACCCCATTACACTAGGACCAGCCGTTCTGGAGATATTTTAGTTTTCCGTATTTTCTCTACGCCACCTTTTAAAATAAGTCCGGTTACCGAATGAGAACGAAAATTGAATTAAAAGTGAAATAAATTCAATTAAAATAAAGAGGACGTTAGTATAAGTCTGCAGGGAAAGTCATGTGCTGCCCACATCAGATTTTTACTTTCCCTGCAATACGTGGTAATGGTAATGTATAGGGAAAGTATTGGAATCATGCCGAAAATCGCAACTCGAGTTTTCGGCGTATCTACACGTTTCAAGACCTCTAGAATACGAGAAAACTATGTTTAGCGTGACGTCTGTGTGTGTCTGTGAGTCTGTCTGTCTGTCTGTGCAGATTTTGTATCCACTCTAACTAAAAAGGTAATTAACCGAATTTCATAGAATTTTGGTAGGTAAGTCACTTGTAGGCGAATCTGGTTCTGATTAGTTTTGGGTACGATTCGCGATAAAAGAACCCGCCTTTTTTTTGCGAAATGGATCCCAAAAGCTTGTATCCACTCTAGCTGAAAAACTAATGGACCGAATTCCACAACATTTGGTAGATAAATCACTTGTTACCTTGGTGCTGATTAGATTTTGGTATGATTCGGAAAAAAATAACCTGCCTTTTTTTGCAAAATGGCCTGCAAAAATCGCCAAAATCTAAAATAAAAAACTACGTATGTTCAAATATATCCATGAAATGCTTGTTGAATACGTAATTTTTAACGAAGAAAAGAATAAGACCAACCCCATTACACTAGAACTAGCCGTTATCGAGATATTTTAGTTTTTTCGTATTTTTTCTACGCCACCTTTGAAAATAAGTCCAGTTATCAAATGAGAACGAAAATTCAGTTAAAAGTGAATTAAATTTAATTAAAATAAAGAGAACGTGAATATAAGTCTGCGGGGAAAGTCATGTGCTGCCCACATCAGATTTTTTTACTAGCAATCTACAAAAACTTACAGGTCAAATAATAATCTGATGTGAGCAGCACATGACTTTCTCTGCATACTCATTTCTTTAATAATTTATTAAATTGAGTTAAATAACATCCATAATTATTTAAAATTACACTGAATCTGCACTTTTAATTCAATTTTCGTTCTCATTGGGTAACTGGACTTATTTTCGAAAGTGGCGTAGCAAAAGTCGAAAAAACTAAAATATCTCGAGAACGGCTAGTTCTAGTGTAATGGGGTTGGTCATATTCTTTTTATCGTTAAAAATTACGTACAGAACACGCATTTAATTGATACATTTGATCACACGTAATCTTTTATTTTAAATTTTGACGATTTTTGAGGGACATTTCGAAAAAAAAAAGGCAGGTTCTTTTCGTACCAAAATATAATCGTACCAAATATAAATTAACCGTATCAAATATAGTCGTACCAAATTATAATCAGCACCAGGTAACCCACAAGTGACTTATCTACCAAATTTTGTGAAATTTGGTCTATTAGTTTTTCAACTAGAGTAGATACCAGTGGCGTAGCGTCCATTGAGGCTAAAAAGCTGAGCCTCCCCTGTTTAAAATCTAATTTAAAGAATTATTCAAACATACGTTTATTTATTATAACTTTTAAATAACTTTGCGAATATATATGTATTATTTAGAAAATTTTTGCTTTTTATTTTCTTGAAGTGACACGTTTCAAAGTATTTTTCCCATTAAAAAACTCCTCCCTAGCTGATTAACTAACATAGAAGCTAGCTTATAGAAAGGCGTGGCTATTTGCTACCGCATTTTCAATCCTTTATTAACAATCAATAATTGGATGTGGAATGTGACGTTTTATCAATGATGGGTAGGTGAGGGTGGGTAGTGCAAGGCTAATGGATCCTCCATTTTGGGTCAAACGTAATTCTATTAATTAATATTCGCAGAAAATATTCATTATTTGTAATACCGAAAAATTTGAGTCATTTTTCACGAATAATCTAGCATTTACCTAACTTTAAACAATATCAAGACGAAAAAGTTAACCAAGAAGGGCTTTCATTAAACGTAAGTTGTTTGCAAAGTAGATTTAGCTCTTTATATCGGCATCATTATGGCGAAGCATCCTTATATTTGGGAGTTTTAGAAAGAATAAATCTGATTTCCTTTTAAAAATTACACGAGCATCTCAGTTAGATAAAAAAAGTGGTTGATAATATTTTAGCGAATTCTTAGCATATTGTAATTATGAGATATTTTATAGTTTTCATAGTATAGTATTTGTAAATAATTAATATACAATATTGTTTCAGGGCATTGCTAACTACACTGATTTGCAACTAAGCCTATGTTCTAGATTTATGACCAATTTTCAGTGCACTCTTTCTTACATGAGCGTCCGTAGAACATTTTACATGTGTGTGTGTGGGGGGGGGGGGGAGCGACCATGACTTCATGTTTAATAACATAGTTGTAAAAGTTCAACTAATTTAGAAATAGGGTAAATTTTAAAATGTTACATTCTGTACGTATTTATCTTACATAGGTAATATATTTTAAAATATCGTACATTCCATTCACTTTTAGCATTTTTACGTTAAATTATTTTATTTTACTCACTAAGGTAATAAAACTTATTGAAAGTGCGAATTCCAATATAAATTTCACTTACAATACAAAAACATTTTCCAAGTTTAAACGCCAATTGCTCAGCCTCCCAAGTCAAAAATATCACGCTACTGGTGGATACAGGCAATTTTTGAGAGGCCCTTTCGTAAATAAAGGCAGGTTCTTTCCTTCCGAATCGTATCAAAACCTAATCAGCACCAGGATCACCCACAAGTGACTTAACTACAAAATTTTATGAAATTACCATCACACTAGAAATAGTTTTACTGTGTTCTAGAGATCCCTGAACGTGTAGATCCGTCGAAAACTCAACTTGCAATTTTCGACAAATTTCCAATACATTACCATGTATTGCAGGGAAAAATGAGCGAATAACACTTTTCTCAAATTCGAACATTGGATTGGAATAGCTGAATATGCCGAATAGTTATTTAAAATAGACAATAATAACATTTAATAAATCTAAATAATATTTAATTACTGGTAGATAAATTAATGGAGTAAAATAGAAAACGTAAGAAAACGTTCTTTCATCCCGAACCGTACCAAAATCTAATCAGCAGCAGGGTCAACAACAAGTGACTTATCTACCATATTTTATGAAATTCGGTCAATTAGGTTTTTAATTAGAGTGAATACATACAATGCACAGACAGACAGACACACACAAGCGTCAAGCTAAAAGTAGTTTTTTACTTTCCCTGCAATACATGGTAATGCATAGGAAAAGTATTGGAATCATGCCGAAAATCGCAACTCGAGTTTTCGACGAATCTACACGTTTCGAGACCTCTAGAACACGAAAAAACCATTTTTAGCCCGACGTCTGTCTGTCTGTGCAATGTATGTATCCACTCTAACTCAAAAACTAATGGACCGAATTTCATAAAATTTGGTAGGTAAGTCACTTGGGTGTGACCCTGGTGCTGATTAGTTTATAGTACGATTCGGGATAAAAGAACCCGCCTTTTTTTACGAAATGGCCCTCAAAAATTGCCCGTATTCACTCTAGTTGAAAAACTAATGGACCGAATTTCACAAAATTCGGTAGATAAGTCGCTTGTGGGTTACTCTGGTGATGGATTAGATTTTAGTACAATTCGGAAAAAAATAACTTGCCTATTTTTGCGAAAAGGACCGTAAAAATCGTTAAAATCTAAAGTAAAAAACTACATATGCTCAAATTTTTCCATTAAATGCTTTTATCCTTTTTCGGACTTCGGGGTTGTTGGATTTTTTGCACTGACGAAGGAATCTAACGTATCCTCGAAACAGTTGTATGCTGCATTATTGTGTTACTTGTGCTTATTTACGTTGCTCAGGTTTTCTTTATCCGTCACACAAAGTGTATTTTACTTATTGAATACATAAATTTTTGATAGATCATTGTAAGAATTAACTGGAATGTGGATCAACTAGACTTCCTCATACCAAAATCCATTTTTAGTAGCCTTTTTTTTTTTCAAATTTTACAGGAAATTTTTTGAGAAATCGGTATCGGGAGTTCAAAATGATTACAATTATAGCGTATTATCCTTTACTTTAAAAAACTTCAAAAATCTTTCGACTGATACCATGCTTGACAATGTATCTCCCATGGGGCGGGTAACTTGCCCCCCCCCCCCGAGGGGCCTAATGACGTCACGAATAAAAAATTATATCGCGGCTATTTTTCATAGCAATGATTAAAAGTATTAAACGTCGTGATTATTGAGCTATAAATAATCCCTTTTATACATAATTATGTTACATTGTGACCTATGCTACCATGTTAATGAATATAAATATTCGAATAAATTTCGAAGTTTTCGCTCGAGTAGAAAGAAATTCCATCTGGTTCTAGATTGTTTGGTGACAAAGCCGGATATAAAGTTTCGTGAAAATCCATTAATGTGTGTGGCCGCTATCGTTTGCACAAGAAATCGATCACAGACAGACAGACAGACGTACGGAAGGCCATCACTCCAAAAATAGTTTAATCGTGTTCAAGAGGTCCTAAAACATATGTTGGCATCAAAATCTCGAAATGGAAAATTTTCGTGAAAGCAATATTTCCTCAATACTACGTATGAGAAAGTATCTGAAAAAAATCTGATATGGGCAGCACGCGCTTTGTCGAACACAATAACTTTGCTTTTTATTTTTAGCGTTGATTTCCACATTAATTGCACGTTTTTCTGGGTGATAACATGTAAAACTATTTCGAAGTACCAATTTTTTTTTTACGTGTATCTAACTTGACAATTAGGAATATAGCTAGCATAGAGCTAAAAGGAGTTATAACTTCATTACTATCGTTTAAGACAACCGTGCCCATCTGGTTGGTCGAGTGGTCAGGGGCATGAGCTTCCGTCTGATAGCTGGATTGCCAGGTTGCGGGTTCGAATCCCGCCAGTGGGCATGGATGTTGTCATGTCGAAACCAAGTCAGACTTCCGCCCTTCGGGGTGCTTTTATAAAAGTAAAGCTGCAATTCTTCTCCCCTTCGCCATGGGATACCCTGGGGGTCTTGTGGACGTGGTGCGTAGGCGCCCCTTCACCACGGGGGAATTAGTATAAAAAATCTGATGTGGGCAACACATGACATTCTTTATATAATGTAATGAATTTACTACTTTTACAGTAAAAAAATTAGGTTTTCCTTATAGTAGATACTAATATTCTTTACAAGATATTGAATTTTGGACAATTAGTCGTCATTTTCATTGATATAGCGTCATTTTTATCCATTTGGCGAGATTTTCGTCAATTTGGCAATATTTCGAAATGTCGCCAAGTTGGCGACATTTCGCTAAATTCGTAGCTAAAATCTCGTCAAGCGTTATAGACGGAGAAATAAGTTATTCTTACAGCAGATAAATGACTGTTGGCGCTCAAATACAAAAGTATTACTCAAAGTATATTTTCTCGTGAATGGAACGAGTTAGATCCACTAGAATGATGTCACCAAATTTATTGCATAATATTACATATGAAAAGTGAACATGTTTCTTAACAGTTAATATTTTTTTTAATTTATGGGATTTTTTGATAAATTTATTTGAAAAATGTGAGATCTCGAGAACGGTTCATGCTAGCGTTCTAAAGTTAATCGTTTTCTAAGGAAAAATTACATAAAAAATGTCTATTTGCGTAACTTTATTAAAGGTTTAGATTTTTTGATGAGTTTTTCAAAATTTCATTCGAAAATTTAGGGGGATTCTGAACATTCGATTGTGTTTTAAAACAATAGGTTTCCAGTAGTTACGGATTGTGGTTTTTGTACCAAATTTCATTCGAGCCGCTCCATATCGTCTCCACAGACTCACTGACACACACACATACCCACACACAGAGATCACTTCAAAAATGTTCGATTCGTAATCAGGTATGCTTGAAACGCGCTCTCCCATCGAAAACTCGAAATCGAATTTTCGACCCTATCACAATACTTTCCTTATACATTATGTATATAAATATAAAGAAAGTAGTAAAGTTGGCGACATACCGCCAAATTCGGCGCCAAAATTTCGCCAAGCGTTATGGACGAAGAAAGTTATTCTTACAGCAGATAAATGACTATTGGCGTTCAAATACAAAAGTATTGCTCAAAGTATCTTTCTTCATGAATGGAACGAGCTAGATCCACGAGAATGATGTCACCCAATTTATCGCATGGTATTACATATGAAAAGTGAACGTGTTTCTCAATTGGAATTTTTTTTTTATTTTATATGACTTTTTGATAATTTTTTTGAAAAATGTGCAATATCTCAAGAACGGTTCATGTTAGCGTTCTAAAATTTATGTCAATCGTTTTCTAACGAAAAATTACATAAGGAATGTCTATTTGCGTAACTTTATTAGCGGTTTTGATTTTTTGACGATTTTTTCAAAATTTCATTCGAAAATTTAGGGGGATTCTGAACATTCGATTGCGTGTAAAAACAATAGGCTTCCAGTGTTTACGGATTGTGATTTTTGTACCAAATTTTGTTCGAATCGGTCCATCCGTTCGTCAGTTATCGTCTCCACAGACTCACTGACACACACACAGACATCACTTCAAAAATGTTGGATTCGTGATCAGGGATGCTTGAAACGTGCTCTCCCGTCGAAAACTCGAATTCGAATTTTCGACCCCGTCACAATACTTTCCTTATACATTATGTATATAAGGAAAGTAAAAAGACAACCGTTCAGATGGCGCTGGGGCAGTCCTGCATTGTTTGCATTTCTAGGGCGAAAGGCCTAAAATATTCATTTAAACTGTCCATTTTGTAAAAATAAGAGCAATACAAATTAGAATTGAAACAATAAAGAATATCCCTACGTATACAAAACTGTTTCATCTTTCGATTTATTTTTATCTCCTTATATTCTGTACTCTATCCAACAACTATGAGAAAAATACTGGTTAATCATACTCATAATGAGGGAACCCTTAATTTAAAAGTAATCAAAAATATATATACTATACTAAATACTACGCCTTTCTGTTGTGTTCACTAACAATAGCAGCTACTTTACCAACACGAGCGACACCTAGATATAATTCTCAAAGCATTATGGCATTTTCAAGCTTTTTATCTCTCTCTTTCTAACTCCATAATAGCAAGTATCCGCTAAGAAATATATAGTTCATATATTAAACGAATATAATCATTAGAAACTAACATATTATTATATAAAAACGATGGTTTGCGTTCCAGTCACATATATTTTCTCTTATTTCTAAAACGCGGTTCTATGCATCGGCGATTTCTAACAAATATATAGAATACGTGGGTGTATTATATTCACGAACAATGCTGATATGAAGGAAATGATCGTAGACGCGATGGCCGTTACTTACACTCTCAAATTGTATTAAAATAATATATATTAACACAAATCAGTCTTGCATTCAATTCATTGGCATCACCGGATTGTTGCCAACTAGAAAAAATAAACTTTTAAAGAACATTTAAGAAAAATATTTTTTTTTTCTTGCAGAAATAATTTTATTTGTCTCTTGTATATATTTCAGACTAAATACGTGATAAAAATATATTTCAGACTAAATACTGTATATATTTCAGACTAAATACTTGATAATAAATTTAACTTGTATATATTTGTCTCTTAACTTGGATATATTTCAGAATTCTTTCATAGGGCAGACGATTTTTATTATTTTTTCCCCCAATTAAATAATAAAGAAATGGATGCACAGATTTTTTTTTTATATAAAAGAACGGCATTGCATTTTTGACTGGATTATACCAATTACAGCATTTGGGTTTAAAGATTACGAGAATTGTTGATATTTTAAAATTTTTATGTCATATGTTTTATTCTAGCAAAGATTTCTCAAATTCATATATTGCAATTAGTCAATTAACTCATAATATTGTGTTTAGTCAACTGTTGAAACAGAATGAAAGTGATATGGGTTGTTTGTTTATTTGTTAGTCTCATTATCAAGGTTACACCGAATTTCATGAAATTTTGCGGGCAGCCTTGGAATAGCTTCATTTAAAATTTAGTCTGTTTCGAGTTTCTAGGACCAGGGGTTGTCGAGATATTAATTAATAAACGCACAATTAAACTTTCCATAGACACAGCATTATGCAGACGATATTTTTTCTGCAAATTTGGTTGAAGAAAATGACATCATGTTGCTAAGCAACGGAATTATATCCAATGAGATTATACAGCAGACGATTTTTATTAAATCTTTTCCGATTTAAATAATTAAGAAATGTATATAAAAATAAATTTTATCTAAATTACATTTTTGACTGGGTTACACCAATTACGGCTTTCAGGTTGAAAGGTTAAGGCGATACTTGATATTTTCAATTTCTTTGGTCATCTGTTTTATTTTGGTAAATATATTTCAAACTCATACAGTGTGTTTATCCAATTGTTGTAATAAAATAAAGATGGTACGTGTATATCCTCCAATACCATTTTCGAGCTTTCATTTTGACATATATTGATCAAATTTCATATTTTTTTTAAATTTATTTATAAACGGCACCAGAATGTTTTATTCTTCAGATTTGCCTGTGAAGATAATTTTGTATAGCAAGAACAGTGATCCTTAAACTTTTTCTTATGAGAATAAAATATTTTAATATAATATTTAGAATGACAATGTTATTTAGAATATTATAAGAACTTTTGAATCACGAGCAACGTCGGGTATATCTGCGATTATCTATATAAATAAAATTTTAAGCTGCGCTTCTATCGGTCTGTTTATTATCTCAGCACAGGAGAATTTACTTCTTACTCTTTTGCTAGAATTATTACAAAATTTCAAAAATAAATATTCAAACGATTCAAAATTTCACCGCGAATTGTGAATTTAAAATTTCTTTATAGTATATATTCCGTGCGAAGAACGGGTATACTGTTAGTTGTCAGTAAATCACATTGGCACGAAATATAATTTTTATAATAGAACAAGCCAATCTTCTTGTTTTTAAAGAACAAACAATTCTTCTTCTTGTGAATAACAAGGAAGAAAATTTAAAAAGAAAACATAATTTATTTTATTCGTTATTTATGTTTTTATGTCATGCAAATTCTGACACCTCCCACTTTCGATGAATTTTCCAAATTAATGAATATATACTGTGGAATTTGCAAAGTGGTAAGGGGGGAGGACCTCGGGATTTGAAGTCCCGATAATGTGATGAGGTCAAAAATGTGTGTTTCTATTACAATCACCAATTCAAAAACTTCTGGAAAACTCTTTCTCTATAGTCAAAGTAGTATGTGAAAATTATACCCCCCCCCCTACACACATTTATCATGGATCTTCCTCCCTATTTGATTTTGTCGTCCTTGTGAATATTTTATGTCTTGCGCGTCCTCCAAATAATAATAATAATACAGTGCTTCTTTCAGGATTTTTTGGCCGGGGGGGGGGGGGCGTATCGCCCTATATAAATATATCTAAATTCGGTGTCATAAATAGAAACTAGGTGAACATAAAATGTCTCCGGAGGGGAGAGTGTGTTGTTGATGTTGAAACCCAGACCGTCCGACCTACCAGAAAGGTGTAAGGTAACTGTTTGGACGGTCGGGAAGTTCCACCCAATTTAGACCGGAACCCAGTGGGGGAGGCATCCACAGGGACCGTACCCTCCTTCCCCTACCACCAACCTCTCGGAAGGACTTTCGGACCCACATGTTTAACGTGATCGTACTCCGCATGAACACGGCGGCAGTTTTGGCAGTGGCTGGAATCGAACCCGGGCCTACCAAGTGCAACTCCAGCGCGCTAACCAATGGGCTACCGCGCCCGAGGGGAGGGTGTGTGTGAATACTCGTCTCCGGGGGTCTTCGCCCCCCCCCGGAAGTATGCCTGAAAGAAACACTGATAATAATAATAATAATTGAAAGCAGCCCCCTCATTGCTCCACACGAGTGGTGTCCTCAGTGTTTCTTTCAATTCTTTTTGGCTGGGGGGCGAATGAAACTTTAGGGGGGGGGGCAAGTTTGCTATTTGCCCTATATAAATATATCTAAATGCTGTCACATAAATGGAAACTACGTTAACTTAAAATATCGCTGAGAGGGGTTGATAATCGTCTAATGTATGCCTGGGAGAAACACTAGTCCTCCCTATGGGTAACCTTACTATAATGTCCTATGAGAAAGTATAAAGCTTTCCGATTGCATAAAGTAGAGTAAACACTAGTAGTAAACACTGTTCGACTCGAATATAAGTTACTTAATTCCTAAAATGTATTTCAGAAGTAAAATTTACACAAATGAAAACAAACCAATAATTTACCTCTACACATCACCGAATAGCTTCAACTCTGCGATAGCTTCAACTCATAATGATAATCCGTATTAAAAAAAAATATCCGTACTGTACGATAATGATACAGGCAGTAAATACTTTCTAAAATCACAGGAGAAATCCTTTCCGCACATCCGTGCCTTTCTCCTCGACATCCAATAAAATATGATCTCTCTGTTTACTGAAATCTGAAAAGAATCTGCGCATGTGCGGTGGATGCGGCCACTGACGGCACAGGAGGATTGCAAAAAGACCACGCCCACATAAGATGAGAGTGGTCAGTCCCGGAATGTTGTCACAAGAACACAAATGTATATAGAGCGGAGGTATGCCGCAGAATCTTGGTGCGCGAATAGATAGATGATGCCAGGCGTAATAACAATCCCATAAAATATCATGAAATATTTTAAATTGCAAAAACAATTTTAAAATAATTATATTAAAAAAAATGCTGGAGTGACTTTACATTTTCATAACTGTTGGTAACGTAAATAAGAAAATTTTTAGGAATTAAAAAAATGATAACAAATAAAAAAAAAATCTGATGTGGGCAGCACATGACTTTCCCTGCAGAATTATATCCACGTTCTCTTTGTGTTACTGAAATTTAATTTACTTTTAATTCAATTTTCGTTCTCATTTGGTAACTGGACTTATTTTCAAAAGGTGGCGTAGAGAAAATACGAAAAAACTAAAATATCTCGAGAACGGCTAGGAGACAGCAGTGCGGACCTGGCCTACCTCTCTCTTTACAGGTTTAGTTCCGCACCCCTGCGGACTTACGGACCCACATGTTTAGCGTGATCGTACTCCGCGTGAACACGGCGGCAGATTTTTCTTGTTCTAGCGGAGAGAATCGAACCCGGGTCTACCGAGTGCAATTCCCGCGCGCTGACCAGTGAGCTTCTCGAGAACGGCCAGACCTAGTGTAATGGGGTTGGTTTTATTCTTTTCTTCGTTAAACATTACGTATAAAATAAGCATTTAATGGATATACTTGAGCATACGTAGTTTTTTATCTTAGATTCTGAAGATTTTTGCGGGCCATTTTGCAAAAAAGCAGGTTATTTTTTTCCGAATGGTAGCAAAATCTAATCAGCACCAGGGTAATCCACAAGCGACTTATCTACCGAATTTTGTGAAATTCGGTCCATTAGTTTTTCAGCTAGAGTGAATACAGGCAATTTCTGCGGGCCATTTCGCAAAAAAAAAAAAGGCGGGTTCTTTTACCCCGAATCGTACTGAAAACTAATCAGAACAAGGGCCATCTACAAGTAATACTACCTATAAAATGTTATGAAATTCGGTCAATTAGTAGTTTCTGAGTTAGACAGACAGACAGACACACACACAGACACACAGACACACACACACACACACACACACAGAGCAGTCACGCTAAAAATAGTGTTTTTGTGTTCTAGAGGTCTCAAAAAGTGTAGATCCGTCGAACCTATACGTTCCCTATACATTACCATGTATTGCAAGGAAAGTAATAACTTCAAAACAAAAGCTCATAAAAAGATACATTTTTTCGATTTCTATGATAGATTAGAATAAAGGTAACTTTAAAAGATATTCTGGAATATAAATATACAAGCCATTTCCACATACACTTCACATGCACATGTCAAATATGTATTTAGATGGGCGGCAATTTGATACATTACATGCACAGCTTTTTTTTCTTTAATGCAGTACCTGTTGTCCTGTAACATGTTTTTATTTTCCATGCAATATATGATAATGTATAGGGAAAGTATTGGAATCATGCCGAAAATCTCAACTAGAGTTTTCAAAGGGTGTACACGTTTTGACACTTCTAGAATACGAAAAAACCATTTTCAGCTTGACATCTGTGTGTGTGTGTATGTGTGTCTGTCTGTGCAATGTATGTATCCACTCTAACTCAAAATGTATTGGATCGAATTTCATAAAACTGTGCAGATAAGTCACTTGCGGGTTACCCTGGCGCTGATTAGATTTTGGTATGATTCGGAAAAAAATAACGTGCCTTTTTTTTTTGAAATGGTCCGCAAAAATCATCAAAATCTAAAAACTACATATGCCCAAATATATCAATTAAATGCTTGTTTTATCCGTAATTTTTGACGATGAAAAGAATAAGACCAACCCCATTACACTAGGACTGGTCGTTCTTGAGATATTTTAGTTTTTCACATTTTCGCTACACCATCTTTGAAAATAAGTCCAGTTACCCAAATAAGAACGAAAGTTGGGTTAAAAGGACAAATTCAGTATAATTTTAAATAATTATATGTGTTGTTTTGTGCAATTGCACTCAATATAATGAATTATTGAAGAAATAAAGAGAACGTGAATATGTGTATGCAGGTAAAGTCGTGTGCTGCCCACATCAGATTTTTAAATTTAGAAAACGACCGTTCGGCATCAACGCATTGTGATCTCTACACCAAGGAGGATTGTTTGATTTGTGCGTGCATATTTTGCTTCATCAACGCGTTATAATTGCAATATTTTGAAAATCATTTAAAAAAAATCAGCTGCGGGCAACACATGACTTTCCTTATATAATGCAATGAATTTACTACTTTTACAGTTAGAAAAAATGTTATTCTTATAGTAGATATTTATATTCTTTCCAAGATATTGAATTTTCTTCAATTAGTCGTCATTTTCATTGATTTAGCGTCATTTTTATCTATTTGGCGAGATTTTCGTTAATTTGGCAATATTTAAAAGTTGCCGAGTTGGCGACATTCCGCAAAATTGTCGCCAAAATCTCGCCAAGCGTTATGGACGGAGAAATAAGATATTCTTATACCAGATAAATGACTATTGGCGTTCAAATACAAAAGTATTACTCAAAGTATGTTTTCTCATGAATGGAACAAGCTAGATCTACGAGAATGATATCACCAAATTTATCACAGGATATCACATATGAAAAGTGAACATGGTTCTCAACAGTTAATATATTTTTTTAATTTATGGGATTTTTTGATAAATTTATTTGAAAAATGTGCAATATCTCGAGAACGGATCATGCTAGCGTTCTAAAGTTTATGTCAATCGTTTTCTAAGGAAAAATTACATAAGAAATGCCTATTTGCGTAACTTTATTAAACGTTTTGATTTTTTGATGATTTTTTCAAAATTTCACTTGGAAATTTAGGGGGGTTCTGAACAGTCGATTGCGTTTAAAAACAATAGGCTTTCAGTATTCACGGATTGTGATTTTTGTACCAAATTTCATTCGAATCGCTCAATTCGTTCGTGAGATATCGTCTCCACAGACTCACTGACCCCCCCCCCCCCCCCCACACACACACAGACACACAGAGACATCACTTCAAAAATGTTTGATTCGTGATCAGGGATGCTTGGAACGTGTTCTCCCATCGGAAACTCGAATTCGAATTTTCGACCCCGTCACGATACTTTCCTTATACATTAAGTATATAAGGAAAGTAAAAATATATTAACAATTTCTTCAATAAATACAGAAAATTAAAAAAAAAAAGTTTAAAGGGTATAACCTCCTCCATTGACAAAGGCTATGCAAATGCAAAATCAAACATTTCCAGCAAGCTGTGATATTTGTTCGAAATTCCATGCTGATGAAATGCAGACGAAGAATAAATAACAAAAGCGACGCTTGTGTGTCAACCAGATGCATGCAGATTGCAAAATGATGGAAGATACAACGGTTATCATGTAACGGTTGAAATTCGTGATTTAGGATTATAGCAGATGCATTTTTCGCAGATAGATAGATTCGATGCGTCTAGCAGCAGAAGAAACAAATCTCATGTGAGCGACACACGACTTTCCCTACAGACAGAAATTCAGTCCCTCTATTTCTTTAAGTTAATTAAATTGAGTTTTAATTGTACGAAATAGCATGCATTGTTTGAAATGACACCGAATTTCCACTTTAAATTTCTTTTTCATTTGGTAACTGGACGCATTTTCAAAGACGACTTAGCAAAAATGAGAAGGAAACTAAAATACCTCGAAAACGGCCTCAGAGAAATGTGTATAAAACAAAATGCTAGTAAAAAAAAATCTGATGTGGGCAACACATGACTTTCCGTATATAATGTAATGAATTTACTACTTTTACAGTAAAAAGATAGGCCTTTCTTATAGTAGATACTAATATTCCTTCCAAGATATTGAATTTTCGACAATTAGTCGTTATTTTCATTGATTTAGCGTCATTTTTATCCATTTGGCGAAATTTTCGTTAATTTGGCAACATTTCAAAAAGTCGACAAGTCGGCGACATTCCGCCAAATTCGTCGCCAAAATCTCGCCAAGCATTATGGACGAAGAAATAAGTTATTCTTACAGCAGATAAATGACTGTTGGCGTTCAAATACAAAAGTATTACTCAAAGTATCTTTTTTCATGAATGGAACGAGCTAGATCCACGAGAATGTCACCCAATTTATCGCATGGTATTAGATATGAAAAGTGAACATGTTTCTCAATAGGAAATTTTTTTTCTATTTTATATAACTTTTTGATAATATTTTTGAAAAATGCGCAATATCTCGAGAACGGTTCATGTTAGCGTTCTAAAATTTATGTCAATCGTTTTCTAATGAAAAATTACATAAGAAATGTCTATCTGCGTAACTTTATTAGTGGTTTTGATTTTTTGACGATTTTCTCAAAATTCATTCGAAAATTTAGGGGGTTTCTGAACATTCGATTGCGTATAAAACAATAGGCTTCCAGTGTTTACGGATTGTGATTTTCGTACCAAATTTGGTTTAAATCGGTCCATTCGTTCGTCAGTTATTGTCTTCACAGTCTCACTGACACACACACACACACACACACAGAGACATCACTCCAAAAATATTTGATTCGTGATCAGGGATGCTTGAAACGTGCTCACCCGTCGAAAACTCGAATTCGAATTTTCGACCCCGTCACAATACTTTCCTTATACATTATGTATATAAGGAAAGTAAAAAGGGGGGAGGCTCTTTTTCACCGAATCGTACCAAAATCTTATCAGCACCAGGGCAACCCACATGTGACTTATTTACTAAATTTTGTGAAATTTGGCCCATTAGTTTTTTAGCTGGAGCGGAAACATGTGATGTTTGAGGGCCATTTCGCAAAAAAAGGCAGGTTCCTTTATCCTTAATCGCACCAAAATCTAATCAGCAACAGAGTAATCCGTTACAGTGGATACACACAAATACAAACACACACACGTCACGCTAAAGGATTTTCCATGATCTATAGGTCCGAAAACGTGTAGATCCAATGAAATGATTCCAATGATCCTTGCTATGATTCCAATACTTCCTCTCTATATGACCATGTATTGCAGGGAAAGTAACTAAAGATGAGCGAACAACATTTTTCTCGAATTCAAATATCTGATTCGAATAGTCAAACATCCAGAATGGTTCTTTCAAATTGTCAATAGTAACATTTAATAAATCTAAATATTACTTAATTACTGGTATATAACTTAATGAAGTAAAATAGAAAGCGTATGAAGTGCCATAAAACCACATTTGTTTAGAAATGAAACTTTTTATTATAAATTTTAATTATTTTTCAGTATTTTTAATTTCCTTATATACATAATGTATAAGGAAAGTATTGCGACAGGGTGGAAAATTCGAATTCGAGTTTTCGACGGGAGAGTACGTCTTAAGCATCCCTGATCACGAATCGAACATTTTTGAGGTGATGTCTGTGTGTGTGTGTGTGTGTGAAAGTATGTGTATGTGTGTGTGTGTTATGTGTGTGTGTGTGTGAAAGTATGTGTGTGTGGGAGCGAAAGTATGTGTATGTGTGTGTATGTGTGTGTGTGTGTGTCAGTGAGACTGTGGAGACAATATCTCGCGAACGAACAGAGCGATTCGAATGAAATTTGGTACAAAAATCACCATCCGTGAATACTGGAAGCCTATTTGTTTTTAAACACAATCGAATGTTCAGAACCCCCCTAATTTTTCGAGTGAAATTTTGAAACAATCATCAAAAAATCAAAACTTTTAATAAAGTTACGCAAATAGACATTTCTTATGTAATTTTCCTTAGAAAACGATTGACATAACTTTTAGAACGCTAGCATTAACTGTTCTCGAAATAATGCACATTTTTCAAATAAATTTATCAAAAAATACTATAAATTAAAAGAAAATATTAACTGTTGAGAAACATGTTCACTTTTCATATGTAATATCATGCGATAAATTTGGTGATATAATTCTCGTGGATCTAGCTCGTTCCTTACATGAGAAAAGATACTTTGAGTAATTCTTTTGCATTTGAACGCCAATAATATATTGCTGTAAGAATAACTTTTCTGTTCATAATGCTTGACGAGATTTTGGCGACGAATTTGGCGGAATGTCGCCAACTTGGCGACTTTTTAAATGTTGCCAACTTAATGAAAATCTCGCCAAATGGATAAGAATCACGCTAAATCAATGAAAATGACGACTCATTGAAGACAATTCAATATCTTTGAAAGAATATAAGTACGAGTATCTACTATAAGAATAACATTTTTTTAACTGTTAAAGTAGTAAATTCATTGCATTATATAAGGAAAGTCATGTGCTGCCCACATCAGATTTTTTTGTTTTATGCTTAGGTATTCTTAACTACAATAATTAGATAATTGTAAATATTTCTTTCCTAACTACAGAATTTTATTTAAGAACATAAGCATTCTGTGCAATGCATGTATCCTCTTAAGCAGGTCTGTGCAATGCATGTATCCTCTTACGTTCAAGAATTATCCGACGAAATTTTATAAAATAATGTAATGAAATGTGTTATGAAATGGTTTTCATAAAACAGTTAACAAAAAATATGATGTGGGCAGCACATGACTTTTCCTGTAGACTTATAACCACGTCTTTATTTATTTTAATTAAATTTAATTCACTTTTAATACAATTTTCGTTCTCATTTGATAACTGGACTTATTTTCAAAGATGGCGTAGAGAAAATACGAAAAAACTAAAATATCTCGAGAACGGCTAGCCCTAGTGTAATGGGGTTGGTCTTATTCTTTTCGTCGTTAAAAATTACGTATTAAACGAACATTTAATGGATATATTTGGGTATACCTAGTTCTTTAGTTTAGATTTTGACGATTTTTGAGGGCCATTTTTCAAAAAAAGGCAGATTATTTTTTTCCGAATCGTACCAGAATCTAATCAGCACCAGGGTAACCCACAAGTGACTCATCTACCAAATTTTTTGAAATTCGGTCCATTAGTTTTTTAGTTAGAGTGGATACAAACTTTTGCAGGCCATTTCGCAAAAAAAGGCGGGTTCTTTTATACCGAATCGTACCCAAAACTAATCAGCACCAAACTCGCTCACAAGTGACTTATCTACCAAATTTTGTGAAATTCGGTCCATTAGTTTTTTATTTAGAGTGGATACAATATCTGCACAGACAGACAGACACACACACAGACGTCACGCTAAAAATGGGTTTTTCGTATTCTAGAGGTCTCGAAACGTGTAGATCCGTCGAAAACTCGAGTTGCGATTTTCGACATGATTCCAATACTTTCCCTATACATTACCATGCATTGCAGGGAAAGTAAAAACATCAATTTTTACTTTCCCTGCAATACATGGTAATGTATAGGGAAAGTATTGGAATCATGCCGAAAATCACAACTCGAGTTTTCGACGGATCTACACGTTTCAAGACCTCTAGAATACGAAAAAACCATTTTTAGCGTGACGTCTGTGTGTGTGTCTGTGTGTCTGTCTGTGCAGATATTGTATCCACTCTAACTAAAAAACTAATGGACCGAATTTCACAAAATTCGGTAGATGAGTCACTTATCGATTACTCTGGTGCTGATTAGATTTTGGTACGATTCGGAAAAAAATGACCTGCCTTTTTTTGCAAAACGGCCCGCAAAAATCATCCAAATCTAAACTAAAGAACTAGGTATACTCAAATATATCCATTAAATGCTCGTTTAATACGTAATTTTTAACAACGAAAATAATAAGACCAACCCCATTACACTAGGACTAGCCGTTCTCGAGATATTTTAGTTTTTCGTACTTTCCCTACGCCACCTTTGGAAATAAGCCAGGTTACCGAATGAGAACGAAAATTGAATTAAAAGTGAATTAAATTTAATTTAAATAAATAGAACGTGAATATAAGTCTGCAGGGAAAGTCATGTGCTGCCCACATCAGATTTTTACTTTCCCTGCAATACATGGTAATGTATAGGGAAAGTATTGGAATCATACCGAAAATCACAACTCGAGTTTTCGACGGATCTACACGTTTCGAGACCTCTAGAATACGAAAAAACTATTTTTAGCGTGACGTCTGTGTGTGTGTCTGTGTGTCTGTCTGTGTGTCTGTCTGTCTGTCTGTGCAGATTTTGTATCCACTCTAACTAAAAAACTAATGGACCGAATTTCACAAAATTTGGTAGGTAAGTTACTTGTGAGCGAGTCTGGTGCTGATTAGTTTTGGGTACGATTCGGAATAAAAGAACCCGCCTTTTTTTTTGCGAAATGGCCCGCAAAAGCTTGTATCCACTCTAACTCAAAAACTGATGGACCGAATTTCACAAAATTCGGTAGATGAGTCACTTGTGGGTTACCTTGGTGCTGATTAGATTTTAGTACAATTCGGAAAAAAATGATCTGGCTTTTTTGCAAAATGGCCCGCAAAAATCGTCCAAATCTAAACTAAAGAACTGGGTATACTCAAATATATCCATTAAATGCTGATTTAATACGTAATTTTTTACGACGAAAAGAATAAGACCAACCCCATTACACTAGGACTAGCCGTTCTCGAGATATTTTAGTTTTTCGTACTTTCCCTACGCCACCTTTGAAAATAAGCCCGGTAACCGAATGAGAACGAAAATTGAATTAAAAGTGAAATAAATTTAGTTAAAATAAAGAGAACGTTAATATAAGTCTGCAGGGAAAGTCATGTGCTGCCCACATCAGATTTTTAATGTTTTAATCGATTGCTATTTAAATTTAGTTGATGAAATTAGCTCTTTTAACTTAAAAAAAAAGTAAGTGGGGTGGGGATGGGGTGATATATCAGAATTTTCGAGCACTTTAATTAACTCCACTATAATTTGCCTTGGTCAGGTCTGGACTTGAGTATACATCTGTGGTGTGGAGGCATTTTCATGCTGTTCATGCAAAAAAGATCGAGATTATTCAAAATAAATTGAGATGTCTGTATTATAAGAAAACATGTATTTTTTGTTACGCCTTATCTGCTACTTTTCTTCGTGATATATTTAATGTTAAAAGTTTACAGAACTGAAAGGATTACATTTTATTTTCATTCTTCAGGAATCTGTTCAATAACAGAATGGATTGTTCCCCTGTCTTGAGTGAGAACGGGTTTCATGTTCCCCAGTATTCAACCAGGAGCATGGGACTATTTGCTGTAAGGAATTTTAGTTCGAATATTTGTTGTTATGTGAGATAAGTAATTTTTGTAAACTACACAACAGCTTCCCCGATAACCTCGATGTTTTTTATTTATCGGAATTGGATTTTAAAAATCATCTGTTGTCAATAGCTTGCATTTTAATGTGTGTTATTATATTTTAATCTGTATATTTCGTAACGTATTTTCTCTTGCACGTTGTTACTGGGACTTTGTCTTGCAGCTTGCATTCTTTTAAAATAAATAAAAAAATAACAATAGAATCTTGGTTATGATGTCATTGGTTCCGTCTCAGCTTTAAGACCACGAGAAAAAAATCTAAAATTTCAAAAATTTTAATTATGAGTGACTGTCTACAGAAATAATAATAAAACAAATTTAAAACGACTTTGCTTACTTATTGAGCACTTCCGCTCTAACTAGAAACTTGGTTCAATCTTATTATTTCAATTATTTTTTGTTGAATTTTTGGGGGTCATTTCTTTAAAATAAAAGGTTTAATTTTATTTTTTGGCATAAACCAAAATCTAACTAAAATCAGAATAAGTCATAATTTTTTTTCTAACTGACAAATAAAATCGGGCGAATAGTTTTTGAGCAATTCGATTGATGATACACACATTGCTTAAATAGACATATACGCATGGGCATATTTAGGAGGGGGGGGGGGGGGGGGGTCAGTAGGGTGCCAAAGCACCTCGCTGGAAAATTGTTAATTTAATTAAAAGTTAATATGAGAGAAAAAAAAGAAATATGCTTTCTGGAATTAGAACTTTCAACCACAACCGTGTGTTTTTTGCAACGTGTATATTAATTAAAAAAAATCTGATGTGGGCAGCATATGACTTTCCTTATATAATGCAATGAATTTACTACTTTGACAGAAAAAAAATAGGTTATTCTTATAGTAGATACTTATATTCTTTCCAAGATATTGAATTTTCGTCAATGAGTCGTCATTTTTATCTATTTGGCGATATTTTTATTCATTTGGCAACATTTAAAAAGTAGCCAAGTTGGCGACATTCCGCCAAATTCATCGCCAAACGTTCTGGACGGAGAAATAAGTTATTCTTATAGTAGATAAATAACTATTGGCGTTCAAATACAAAAGTATTACTCAAAGAATCTTTTATCATGAATGGAACGAGCTAGATCCACGAGAATGATGCCACGAAATTTATCGCATAATAGTACATATGAAAAGTGAACACGTTTTTCAACAGTTAATATATATTTTTTTAATTTATGGGATTTTTTGATAAATTTATTTGAAAAATGTGCAATATCTCGAGAACGGTTCATGCTAGCGTTCTAAAGTTTATGTCAATCGTTTTCTAAGGAAAAATTACATAAGAAATGTCTATATGTGTAACTTTATTAAAGGTTTTGATTTTTCGATGATGTTTTCAAAATTTCACTCGAAAATCTAGGGGGGGGGTCTGAATATTCGATTGCGTTTAAAAACAATGGACTTCCAGTATTCAGGGATTGTGATTTTTGCACCAAATTTCATTCGAATCGCTCCATTCGTTCGTGAGATATTGTCTCCACTGACACACACACACACACACACACACATCATCTCAAAAATGTTCGATTCGTGATCAGGGATGCTTGAAACGTGTTCTCCCGTCGAAAACCCAAATTCGAATTTTGAACCCCGTCACAATACTTCCCTTTTACATTATGTATATAAGGAAAGTAATAATTTAATTATACCCAAACGGAAAACTTTGGATTATCGCATTTGGTATGTTTATGAATGTCCAATTTATTAGTTTATTTGCTCTGTCTCCAGGAAGATTAGAATTTTGTTATGAAAGGGGAAATATTTTTTACAGGTAGTACACATACTCATTTTTAAAAATTGGTACATACTAATTTTTAAAATTACTATATACACTTATTCTTAAAATGTGATTCTCATACCATCTATTCAAATCTATTTTGTAACAATACATATTTCAAGGTTGATAGTAATCTGTAAATTCCGAATGTAATCAATTTTAACAACTCCCTGGGGAAAAAAATTCTGCTTACGCCCATGAATGTACAGACAGACACAAGCATAGTGTTACGAAAATAGATATACACTTATAAACTATTCTACACAAATTATCTTCTATTTCGTATCCAAATATATATATTTTTTTTACTCGTGAATCATTTTCTAATTTAATAACTTTCATTAGCTTCTACTTCTGGTCTAGAACCAAGAAACTCAAATTAAACATCCATGTTTCTAAGCAGCAAAATTCAGGAACAAAATTTTTCTCCCAACAAAGATTCATTCTTCATCGTAATATAAAGAATGTTGCCACCAAAGGCTCATCATCTTAAAATATATCAACGTTGCTGTCAGACGATTTCTTTTTTCGTATTTCCCGCGTTGAATCGCGTGTATATGAAATTTATATTAGTTGTTACTCCATGCCCTCGGTTGGCAACAGCCGCTGTGTGTTGTTCCCTTGTTTGAATATTTAGAAGGAATTGCCAGAGCAAAATATATCGAAAATATATCAGAGATGAATATTCAGAATTTTTATGAACTCTATCGCTGCATACAGTTTTGTGATATTTACTTGTTTCTTAATTCTTTTTTCTTTTAAAGGAAAATAAGTAAAACCAACACGCTTAACACGTTACCTTTATTAAAATATTAATTTAGTCGATGCATTTGCATTTCTGGATTTAAACCTGCGCTGAGCCAGGTGCTATTTATTATAAGACGAAATCTAAACATATCGGAAAGTTATTTTTACTTTCCTTATATACATAATGTATAAGGAAAGTATTGTGACGGGGTCGAAAATTCGAATTCGAGTTTTCGACGGCAGAGCCCGTTTCAAGCATTCCTGATTACGAATCTAACATTTTTGAAGTGATGCCTGTGTGTGTGTGTGTGTCTGAGTCTGTGGAGACGATAGCTCACGAACGAATGGAGCGATTCGAATGAAATTTGGTACAAAAATCACAATCCGTAAATACTGGAAGCATATTGATTTGAAACACAATCGAATGTTCAGACCCCCTAAATTTTCGAGTGAAATTTTGAAAAAAATCATCAAAAAATCAAAACCTTTAATAAAGTTGCGCAACATTTCTTATGTAATTTTTCCCTAGAAAACGATTGACATAAATTTTAAAACGCTAGCATGAACCGTTCTCCAGATATTCCACATTTTTCAAATAAATTTATCAAAAAATCCCATACATTAAAAAAAATATATTAACTGCTAAGAAACATGTTCACTTTTCATATGTAATATCATGCGATGAATTTGGTAACATCATTCTATTGGACTCGTTCCATTCACGAGAAAAGATACTTTGAGTAATACTTTTGTATTTGAACGCCAATATTCATTTATCCGCTGTAAGAATAACTTACTTCTCCGTCCATAACGCTTGGCGAGATTTTAGCGACGAATTCAGCGGAATGTCGCCAACTTAGCGACATTTTTAAATGTTGCAAATTAACGAAAATCTCGCCAAATAGATAAAAATGACGCTGAATCAATGAAAATGACGACTAATTGAAGAAAATTAAATATCTTGGAAAGAAAATAAGTATCTACTATAAGAATAATCTATTTTTATTTACTGTAAAAGTAGTAAATTCATTGCATTATATAAGGAAAGTCATGTGCTGCCCACATCAGACATTTACATTCTCCTGCGTAATATTGAACCAGGTGCTATTATAAGACAAAATCTAAACATATCGGAAAATTATTTTTACTTTTTCCTATGTAGTATTGAGAAAGCATTGTTTTTCATGAAAATTTTTGATTTCGAGATTTTGATGCCAATATATGTTTTAAGACATCCCGAACACGTTTTGTCCCGAACACGTTTTTAAAGACATCCCGAACACGTTTTTAAAGTGATGTCCGTCTGTCTGTGGTCGATTTCTTGCGTATAACGATATCAGCCACACATCTTAATGGATTTTAACGAAACTTTATATCCGGCTATTTTTATCAAAAAATCTCGAACTAGATGGAATTTTTTTTTTTTAAATTAGAGCGAAAATTGCGAAATTGCTTCGACATTTTATATTTTTTAACATGGTAGCA
The DNA here is from genome assembly GCA_951213105.1 of Amaurobius ferox. Lineage (NCBI taxonomy): Eukaryota > Metazoa > Arthropoda > Arachnida > Araneae > Amaurobiidae > Amaurobius > Amaurobius ferox. The sequence goes on from OX578155.1 coordinate 91,770,051, forward strand.
TACGACAAAATTTGACATAATCATGGGGTTTATATATGGCAATAGAGGGCTTTATATATGGTAATAAAGGACTTTATATATGGCAATAAAGGGGTTTATATATGGCTCGATAATAACGAGATTAAATAGTTTCAATCATTATTGTGAAAGATAACCGCGATACAAATTTTTTTGTTCGTGGCGTCATTAGACCCCCTTGGGTTGGGGAAAGTTTCCCTCCGGGGGGGGGGGGGGCATTTTCAAGTATGGTATTAATCGAAAGGTTTTTTTCACGTCATTTAAAGTAATGCAACACGCTGTAGTTGTAATCACTTAAACCCATGATACCAATTTTTCAAATTTTTTCTCGTATAATTTGGGGGTGGGGGGGTGGGGGGAAATGAATTCTGTTATGAGAAAGTCGAGTCGGGCCACACACCAGTTAATTTACATACAAATCGACTTTGGTATTTAAAAATATGCATAATATAATAATTGCCTGAAGTTTTTTGTTTTTACAGTCTCCCAAGAAGTCCCAAGTAACCTGCCCTAGAAGACTGGGTCTTTGCACACTTCTAGTATGAACATCGGGACAGAACGTAATAGAGTCGTATTTTCGACTGATTCCCCGATGGTGGAAAAATGTGGGTTTTCGGAAAGTCACTTTAGGCCCCCCAGAAGCCCCATCTTGACCTAGAACGCTAAATATTTGCATATTTTTGCCTCTACAGAACAGAACTTAACAAAACTATATTTTAGGATTCTTGCTCGGTGGCGGAAAAATATGGGTTTTCGAAAAGCCTTATCAGGTATTTCTTGACCTATAAGGTTAAACATTTTTTCACAATTATATTATCCCGGGCCAACGGCCGTACCATGTTGAAAGCACCGGTTCTCGTTAGATCACCGAAGACAGACAGCATCGGACGCGGTTATTACTTGGGTGGGTGACCACCTGGGGTGCTGTTGGCACATTTCGGACGCGGTAACTCGGTGGTTTGCGCGCTGGATTTGCAGGCTGCCACAACTGCCGCCGTGTTCATGCGGAGTACGATCACGTTAAACATGTGGGTCCGTAAGTCCTTCCGAGAGGTTGGTGGTAGGGGAAGGAATGTACGGTCCCTGTGGATGCCTCCCCCACTGGGTTCCGGTCTAAATTGGGTGGCACTTCCCGACCGTCCAATACAGTTACCTTACACCTTTCTGGTAGGTCGGACGGTCTGGGTCTCAACAACAACAATTATATTATCCCGGCCGTCCAAATGGTTGCTCAAGTCTCAAGACGAGTCGGACGGTCTGGGCTTTCGACAATTATATTATCGTCTGTAGAACAGAACCTAGCGAAATTTTAAATTCTCTCCCCCTCTGGGGTGATTATATACACCACACTTCTAGGGCTCTCAATGAGCTGCAAATTCCTGCTTATTGTTTATAGCCATCACTTTTAGATTTTAAGATACAGGCATTACAAACTGGAAAAAAGTTAAAATTTCCTAATTCTTTAATTTGACATGACGATGGCACAAAAAATATAAAGAGCCTGACTGTCCCAACCAGGAGTCGAACCCTGGATCTCCGAACTGGCCGGCCGACGCTCTACCGTTGAGCTACTGGGAACAAATTGCAAGCTCTTGTCGTTGAAGTGGACTCTGCATTCTCCACTCTCTAATGTCAGATTGGCGGGCGACTGACAATCTGACTGACCATCTCCTGCTATTTTTACCTCAGGTTAGTCTCCTGGGTGGTCGTTATCCTCTCAATTTGAAATCGGCGCTCAATCTTTCAGAGCCCATTGCAATCCAACTAGGGCCACTTTCATACCTTCGATATCAGAGTCAGTTTAGTTAACAGAATGGATAAAAAATCTGTCATTTATAATATATATACTGATGGTTCAAATATTGACAATAACACTGGTTTTTCTGTCTGCATTTTTAAGCATGATGTTCTGGAAAAGGTTCTCTCCTATAAACTTGACAACAGGAATACAGTATTTCAAGCCGAACTTACAGCTATTTCCTATGCTATTGACTGGGCTTCCTCTAATAATACCCCTGTTAATATTTTTTCCGATAGCCTCTCTTCCATTCTAGCTCTTAACTCAATAAAAAATAAATCTAATTATTTTAACTCCATTAAATCCAAAGCTCTCCTTGCCCAAAACCTTGTCAATATTTCTTGGGTAAAAGCTCACAATAACACATCTGGAAATGAAATTGCTGACTACCATGCGAAAATTGCTGCTATCTCTGGTTCCCTTCTTACTATTCCCTTTCCTTACTAGCTCCTCTCAAAATTTTGTAAATCTCATATCCTTAATCTTTGGCAAAATTATCTTAATGATTATATTTCCACCAGGACTGGTGATCCGGCTAGAATCCTGTCTTACCTCCCTATCGTGAATCCTAATTTACACATTTTTAATAAATACCTCATTTACTTTCTTACTGGTCATGGCTCCTTTCTTGATTACCTATACTTTTTCAAAATTAAATCCACCTCTAACTGTATTTGCAATAAATTCGGTGACGTTGACCATTACATTTTCGATTGTCCTTTTTCTAAACATTTTCATCTCTGCAAACCCTCCCCCTCTAATAAACCAATTTGGTTCTCCAAAGTTCGTTCAAATCCCTCTTCAGTAGATAAAATTAAAAACTGTATTCTTGTTGCCATGGAAATTTCTAATAAAGTGACCTAAGCCCCCCCCCCCTCCTTTCCGAGACGTTCTAATGACGTCAAGAACACAAAATTTTTTATCGCGGATATTTTCCCCAACAATAGTTGAAACTATTAATTCTTGCTATCATTGAGGCAGAAATAGTAACCCCTTTTTATGCACGATCATCAAATTCTGTCCCATGCTGCCATATTAAAAAAAAAAAACATATAATTTCGAATAAATAATTATATATTCAAACACATATAATTTCGTTAAGATCAAGGGGGAAAATAAGTTTTCGCTCGAATTAAAAAAAAAATCTATCTAGTTCTACATCTTTCGATAACAGAGCCGGATATAAAGTTTAGTGAACATCCATTAATATTTGTTGCAGTTATAGTGTACACAAAAAATCGACCACAGACAGACAGACATCGCTTCAAAAATAGTCAAAACGTGTTCAGGATGTCCTAAAACATATATTAGCATCAAAATCTCGAATTTGAAAATTTTCAGGAAAACAATACTTTCTCTATACTATATGACATAGTATGAGACACTAAAAATGGTTGTAAAAAATGTATTGTATTTATTTTCATTCTAGTGGCGAATACAAGTGGACATCAACAATAAGAATATATGAGAAAGCCTAGTGGTGCCACACAGTTTGCCTTTTATGACGATCGAAGTGTGCACGACACTGCATTCCATTAAGACTCCTATATATACATGCTGTTGCAAAGGCGGCCATCTTAGCTCCCAGTTGAAGCAGTGGTAGTACATGGTGAAAAATATTACTTTCTCCTCTTATTCTCGGGATTTCAAGAAAATCAAAACATTCTATACTACTTTTTTAAATGATTAGTACAATTTCATAAAGATGAAATACCTATTTAGTAGCTAAATTACGCATCAAATACCAGAAATGTAACATGCGCTCACCATTGAAATAGTACAGGCAGACGATAACTGACTAGACCGTTTGGAGTCAAAATGGCGGTTGAGTCAGCCTGTATATTTAGGAGTCTTACATTCCATGCAAGCCTGCCTTACCGTGACAGATAGGATTACCGCCTCCTCCATTCTTTTTCTTTTCCCAACTTTCCTTTTTTTTTCTTCTTCTTCTTCCCACTTTACCTCTTTCAATTACAAGCAGGGTTGGGAAGACCTTGAACCCTTACCTGACACCAGAAAAAGCTTCGGTAAAGGAAATACTCTGAGATGAATAAATATTGTTACTTTAAAGATAGATTTTAGATATTTCAAAATATCTTTTTTTTTTTTTGTTCTGAAAATAATTTTAAAACATGAAGAAATGAGTGAGAAGAACGCGGAAATTATTGACAAGACATTTTAAGTGTACAGCGTAAAACATTCTGCAACATTTGCTCATTTTTTCCATCTACTTTGTTAATAATTTCGGCAAAAAAGCCGCAATTACTAGCGTTCATGAACATTTCAGCTTCATTTCTGAAATATTCAGCTAATTATCGTCTGCTAAAGCGTTATTTTTGTATTTATATAGGGAGTATTGTGAAGTAATACAATAAGAATGCGTATATGGAAGGCAATAAATTTTTGCCATAAAGATGTATCGTCTGAGACCAGGAATGTAGCTAGAAAAAAAAATCGGGGAGGGGGGGGGGGGGACAATTTCTGATGACAACATAGCAATATGGTTAAAATAGAACAAATTTATAACTGATCTATAATTAGATATTTTAAATGTATATACACCTCACAATACATTTAGAAATATATTAAATGGTAAAAGTTGGAAAAAGGATGTTATTTTAGGTGATGATCTAAAAACATATATAAAGAACCAAAATTTCGGGGTGTGAGGGGGCCCCTTCCTGTCAGGGGCTGTAACACGGTGACAACAGTAATACTTGTCAAAGTATGTGATTATTTCTTGAATTCAAATCTGCATTGTTGCTGAAGGGGGGGGGGGGAAGACTTTTGAACAGGCTATACATTAGTTTCCTATGCATACAAGTGTTATTTATTTTAGCATTCTTGAAGAAGAAAGACATTCTTCGCCGATAACTTTATTGTATCAAAAATGCTTTCTGTAGCAGTTTAACCTTTTGCTTACGGGTGGGACAGCGTTAATCCCCAACACAGAACCTCTCAAAAAGACAGGTATTTGACATACCCTATTCCAAACAGTTCGATCCCCCTTTGTCTCACCCGTAAGCAAAAGGTTAACAGGTCGATTCCTATTCATTAGACAATAATGTACAACTTTGTTATTGGCTTTTTTGGTCTATCTTGATGTGTTGTCGTGTTCGTTATCCGAACTTATTAAATATTGCTCTAGGGAGCCATGCAATTCCTTTTATACAATTAAGCATGGTCACTTTACTATACAAAGAACTAACGTTTACACTCATGGGCCCTGCCTTACAAAGTTATTGAGGTGCTTGAGGACTTTCGTAGAAAGTCAGCATATTTGTATACCGAGCTCATTTAGTAGCAATTCCTATCCCCAAACATTGTATATTTATATTTTTCTTTGTTTTATTAGCAATAGAATTGTGATTGAAATACATATATTTACGCATGAAAAATTCATTTTATCAAATGCGTTTTTAATGACCAAAATCTTTTGTTTATCTTCGGCGAACTGGCTATTTGTTGATAAATACACACATGAGCGCCCATGGGACTTTTTTCAGAGATGGGGAGTGGGGGGGGGGGCAACTGACATCAATGGGGCAAACTCAAGGATGAGATATACAACATTGACTAGCTTGAAGACCAACTTTGTGACCTTGAACATCCAGAGGGGGCTGCCCATCCCTTATGGTCCCTCCCCCTACGAGTACACAGAAGAGAATACACTTCTGAGGCTCGACATTGAAAAAAAAAATAGCTAAATGGAGGTGTTCGCTATTTGAGAGTATCCGTTAAGTGGGCAGTGCTTCTTTCAGGCATACATCCGGGGTTTTTTGCCCCACTCCCCCCGGAGACATTTTATATTAGCTTAGTTTCTATTTATATGACAAAATTTAGATATATTTATATATGGCAAACAGAAAGTTTGCCCACCCCGCGGCCAAAAAGTCCTGACAGACTGCCTGAGTAGAGGCGTCCGTGATTCGAGAGCGACCGTTAAATAGATGTGTCCGTTATATATATATATATATATATATATATATATATATATATATATATATATATATATATATATATATTATATATATATATATATATTATATATATTATATATATATATATATATATATGTATTATATATATATATATATATGTGTGTGTGTGTGTCCGTTAAATGAAAGTGTCCGTTATAGAGTTATGTATGTCCGCTAAATAGGTTTTTATTCAAAATGAACAATGTCCTACATTCAATTATAGTACTAGGTCAGAATGGGTTTCTGTGGGAGGGGGGGATTGGTATGATCCCTAAAACCACTCTCCTGGCGAACTGCTGCATTTTACAGGTTTCACTGTAATTCAAAATGTTTTTACATACAACAACCCCGTCTTTTCTTTTTTTTTCTCAATGCTCAGCCAACAAATTGGAACAATTTCCGCCTCGTAATTATGGACAGGGCAGGTGTTTTCTGTTTTTCTCGTCGAGGTGGGCGGACGCGGAGAATCTCTGGCGCCGGATCTTCCACTTTTTTTTACCTGTACGAGAAAGTGACGTCACCGTTCCGGCACGATCCAAAAACCCGGGGCTCTCATTGTTATTTTATTTATTTAGCGCGTCGTCGTTGGCAACACGACAGATGTCGTGCCGTGGAATGATGTCAATGAGTCTATAAAATGAGTTAAGAGAAAATGGTCTAAAATTTTTAACCTTTGTCAGAGAAAAAACCCGTGTTGTGATAAAATAATTATTCGGGTTGCTCGATTAACGGTCGAATAAGCAAACATAGTAAAATATGAAAAATATATATATATATATATATATATTACTACATCTAAAAGTGTTGCTGTCTTCTTCTATTCTTCTTCCTTTATCTTCTATTATTTGAAAAACATCCCTTAACTGCCAGAATTTGAATGAGTGTCGAGGTATCCAGTTGAAATGGGACATTTTCTAGTACAGTGGTTCTCAACCTTTGTGAGATCGCGTCGAAATAAAGAGAAATTGAAAATAAGTCTGCAGGGAAAGTCATGTGCTGCCCACATCAAATTTTTCATATTGAAATTGAAATGCAGCTTTATTACTGACATTCGCTACATAGATGTTATTCGGACGTTCTGGTTCTGAACTTCTCAACACATTTGCGAATATTATTCTCCTTAGAGTATTTCCACTATGAAATAATTATTCATAAAAAATTGCTTAGAAACTAAAATGGCAAATTCCAAGTAAAATCTTGCCCAATCGTATTGATGCCAGGGTTCGATGCCGGACCGTGCCCGGCACTTGAGAAACACTGTTCTAGTATAAAGATAGAACAAAATCTGATGTGGACAGCACATGACTTTCCCTGTAGACTCATATTCACGTTCGGTTTGTTTCTTTAATAATACAATAAATTGAGTTTAATTGCACACAGTACAACTGAATAACTAAACCGCAAAGCATATACGTAGTCTTATTTCAGATTTTTGAGATTTTTGAGGGCCATTTCGTTAAAAAAAGGCAGCTTTTTCATCTCCAAATCATACCAAAATCTAATCAGCAACAGGGTATTCCACAAGTGACTTAGCTATCAAATTTTGTGAAATGGTCAATTAGTTTCTTAGCTAGAGTGAATACACGAGATTTTTGCGAGCCATTTCGCAATAAAAAGGTGGGTTCTTTTTTTCCGAATCGTACCAAAAGCTAATCAGCACCAGGATCACACATAAGTGACTTACCTATAACAAGTTATGAAATTTGTTCCATTAGTTGAGTTGAAGTGGTACATACATTGCACACACAGATATCATGCTAAAAATAGTGTTTTCGTAGATCCGTCGAAAACTCGAGTTGTGATTTTCGGCATGATTTGAATACTTTCCCTATACATTACCATATATGCGAAGCAGCAGGGAGAGTAAAAATCTGATGTGGGCAGCACATGACTTTCCCTGCAGACTTATATCCACGTTCGCTTTATTTTAATTAAATTTAATTCACTTTTAATTCAATTTTCGTTTTCATTTGGTAACTGGACTTGTTTTCAAAAGTGATGCAGAGAAAATACGAAAACACTAAAATATCTCGAGAACGGCTGGTCCTAGTGTAATGGGGTTGGTTTCATTCTTTTCTGCTTTAAAAATCACGTATAAAACAAGCATTTAATGGATATATTTGAGCATACGTAGTTTTTTATTTTAGATTTCGACGATTTTTGTGGTCCATTTTGAAAAAACAGCAGGTTATTATTTTTCGAATCGTACCAAAATCTAATCAGCACCAGGGTAACCCACAAGGGACTTATCTACCGAATTTTGTGAAATTCGATTCATTAGTTTTTCAGGTAGAGTGGATACAGCTTTTGCGGGCCATTTTGCAAAAATAGGCGGGTTGTTTTATCCCGAATCGTACCCAAAACTAATCAACACCAGATTCGCCCACAAGTGACTTACCTACCAAGTTTTATGAAATTCGGTTAATTAGTTTTTTAGTTAGAGTGGATACAAAATCTGCACACACAGACAGACACACAGACAGACCCACAGATAGACGCACAGACAGACCCACAGACGTTAAGCTAAAAATAGTTTTTTCGTATTCTAGAGGTCCCGAAACATGTAGATCAGATCAGTCGAAAGTAAAAATTAATTTCCTTTTGCAGTTAAAATCATAGACTTGCCTACATCAAATATTTTAAAGAGCTTGTTTACTTTCACAATTTATCGTCTGCAGACGATTAAACACTTCCACTACGTAAACGAATTTACATTGCTTCGAATCTGATTCTGGGCTAATTCCGAGCACTGCAGACGATTAATTAATTTGAACCCTTTTCTTTCATTTCTCAAAAGAAAACTGACTTTCTATTCTAATAGATACGCCGCATGGCCGCTGGTAGCTGGGCAACGGCATTTAAGTGCCGTTACGTATTCATGGGTCACTAAACCCCCCCACGGAAACAACTTCCTGGTTCATAAATTATTCATGTACTAGGGTGTAGCAAGGCGTTGCAGAAACCTCGGACGAGATTTCCGACAGATAGCAGGGGCGCCAGGGGCTTTAAGGTTTTGTAAGCGCATTGAAATGAAACAGACTCGTTGTTGATTTTTGAATTTTATATTCTCTTTTAAAGATTGTAGAGGTTAAAATGCGATTTAAAATTATTAAAGCTACTCATTCCAGAAACATGAAACGTTGCATAAACGCTAGACTTAACTTATAAGGAAAACAAATATATAAAATCTTGTAATTTTGTTTGAAAAATTTATAAATCTCGTAATTTTTTTATTCCAACATTCTTCCAATTATAACTGAAGAACGTCTTGACCCACCCAATTCGTTTTTATACCATCCTGCAAAGAGAAAAATATTCTTTCTTAATTAACTCTATTTGTATATCAGCTTCAGCTCTAGAAATACTTCAATTTATAATTTTAGCAGACGATATTTTTATTTCTCCTACAATACATAGTAATGTATAGGGAAAGTATTTGAATCATGTCGAAAATCGCAACTGGAATTTTCGACGGATCTACACATTTTGGGACCTCTGGAACACGGAAAAAAAATTTTAGCCTGACGTCTGTGTGTGCGTGTGTGTGTAATAAATGTATCCACTCTAACTCAAAAACTAATGGATCCAATTTCATCAAATTTTATATGTGATAAGTCACGTGTGGATTACCCCGGTGCTGATGAGATTTTGGTACGATTCGGGAAAAAGAAACCTGCATCCTTTTTACTTTCCTTATATACAATAATGTATAAGGAAAGTATTGTGACGGGGTCGAAAATTCGAATTCGAGTTTTCGACGGGAGAGCACGTTTCAAGCATCCCTGATCACGAATCAAACATTTTTGAAGTGATGTGTGTGTGTGTGTGTGTGTCAGTGAGTCTGTGGAGACGATAACTGACGAACGAATGGACCGATTCGAACAAAATTTGGTACAAAAATCACAATCCGTAAACACTGGAAGCCTATTGTTTTTATACGCAATCGAATAATCAGAACCCCCCCCCCCTAAATTTTCGAATGAAATTTTGAAAAAATCGTCAAAAAATCAAAACCGCTAATAGAGTTACGCAAATAGACATTTCTTATGTAATTTTTCATTAGAAAACGATTGACATAAATTTTAGAACGCTAACATGAACCGTTCTCGAGATATTGTACATTTTTCAAAAAATTATCAAAAAGTCATAAAATTAAAAAATATATATATCCTATTGAGAAACATGTTCACTTTTCATATGTAATACCATGCGATAATTTGGGGGACATCACTCTCGTGGATCTAGCTCGTTCTATTCATGAAAAAAAAGACTTTGAGTAATACTTTTGTATTTGAACGCCAATAGTCATTTATCTGCTGTACGAATAACTTATTTCTTCGTCCATAACGCTTGGAGAGATTTTGACGACGAATTTGGCAGAATGTCGCCAACTTGGCGACTTTTTTAAATGTTGCCAAATCAACGAAAATCTCGCCAAATTGATAAAAATGACGCTATATCAATGAAAATAACGACTAATTGTCGAAAATTCAATATCTCGGAAAGAATATTAGTATCTACTATAAGAAAAATCTATTTTTTTACTGTAAAAATAGTAAATTTTTTTTTTTATTTGATTCATGGAACAGCATGTTTGTTCGCATGAATATGTAGAGCTAAAGATTGTGATAACAGCAAATGATAGTTTTTTTTTTTTTATCGCGTCTTATGTTTCAGGCAAACTATTCCATATATCAAATATTATTGTTTCTATTTTAGGCAGTTAATCATAGCTGTCCATTTGTGTTGAGAAATTAAATTGGATTTATCTCTTTCGAGTTCTTCCAAGCGGCTGGTCAGATCTGTGAATTTGTTCCTTGCTTTTTAAATCTATTAATTGCATCTGAAGTGAAGCAGCATCTGTGTAGAACGGACCAAGTTAAGTTCATTGATATCTATTTTGAGAGGACGTACTATGAGAGGACGTCTATGCTAGTGTAGCATTATTTGCTCTGAATTCTTGAAAACGTTCATCAGAATTGTTCGTTATTACTTTCCCTGCAATACATGGTAATGTATAGGGAAAGTATTGGAATCATGTCAAAAATCGCAATTCGAGTTTTCGATGGATCTACACGTTTTAAAACCTCTAGAATACGAGAAAACCATTTTTAGCGTGACGTCTGTGTGTGTGTCTGTCTGTCTGTCTGTGCAGATTTTGTATCCACTCTAACTAAAAAACTACTAGACCGAATTTCACAAAATTTTGTAGGTAAGTCACTTGTGGGCGAGTCTGGTGCTGATTAGTTTTGGGTACGATTCGGGATAAAAGAACCCGCCTTTTTTTGCGAAATGGCCCGCAAAAGTTTGTATCCACTCTAGTTGAAAAACAAATGGATCGAATTTCACAAAATTCTGTAGATGAGTCACATATAGGTCATCCTGGTGCTGATTAGATTTTGGTACGATTCAGAAAAAAATAACCTGCTTTTTTTTGCAGAATGGCCCGTAAAAATTGTCAAAATATAAACTAAAAAGCTACGTAGGCCCAAATATATCCATTAAATGCTTGTTTAATACGTAATTTTTAACGAAGAAAAGAATAAGACCAACCCCATTACACTAGGACTAGCCGTTCTCGAGATATATTAGTTTTTTTCGTATTTTCTCCACGCCACCTTTGAAAAAAAGTCCAGTTATCAAATGAGAACGAAAATTGAATTAAAAGTGAATTAAATTTAATTGAAATAAATAGAACGTGGATATAAGTTTTCAGGGAAAGTCATGTGCTGCCCACATCAGATTTTTTTTCTTAATACCGTGCTGAAATAATTCGTATCAAAACAAGCGCTATTTTCGTCGCGATACTGTTTTAAATGCTTGAAGTGAAGTTCACCTTTCTCTATATCTTCGGCGAGAACTTGTTGTTTATTTTCAAAGCACTCTACCTCTTCTAATAATGTATATGCGACATTTCCCTTCCCTTGTAACAATCCATTGATAGCATTAAGATGTGAAATAATATCGACCATAAAATTGAATTTTTGCAACCATGTGTCGTCTTCCAATTCCTGATGTTTGATGCATTTTTCGCGTAGGAAGAATTTTATTTCTTCTAAACATGAAGCAAAGCGCTTCACAACGTTTCCTCTGGAAAGCCAGCGAGCCTTATTGTGCAGAAGTAAATCCACGTACTCACTATCCATTTCGTCCAAGAGCAAGCACCTTATTGGCGAAGATAGAACGGTTTCGCCAAGATGCTGTTAGTTACCTTGATAACGAAGTTCATTAGTGTAACCATTTCTTCAGGAAATATTTGCGCGCAAAGCGTTTCTTGATGTACACGCAGTGGAACGTGAAAATTTCATGGTCAATTTTTTCCCTTAAAATTGAAATAGCTCCTTTGTTTACACCTGCCATACTTTTAGCACCATCAGTAACAATGGAAATTATTTTATTTAAGTCAATTCCGGTGTATTCCAGATATGTTTTTACAGCGTTCGCAATATCTTCTCTACGTGTTTGTCTCTTGAACGGCAGCAGTTCGAAAAGTTCTTTTTTTTTTTACCTTGTGCTGACATACACGCACAAAGAGTGATACTTGTGCTGTGTCACTCATATCACATGTCTCATCAGTTGCAATAAATATTGAAGCCAACTTAATATCTTTGACTAGGTGTCCTGTTATATTCAAAGACAGTTTGGCAGTTCTGTCTTACACTGTCTTTGCAGATAAAGCATTTCTTTTATTTCTTTTTTTTTTCATGATTGCTGTTTTATTTTTAAAATCGTAAAAGAGCTCTTCGTATGCTTTCATAAAGCAGTCTTTAATCACCATCTATCAACGGTTTTCCTTATTTAGCGTATTCCAGAGAGACCTATATATTTAAGCATACGTAGTTTTTATTTTAGATTTTGACGATTTTTGCGGACCATTTCGCAAAAAAAGGCAGGTTATTTTTTTCCAAATCGTACCAAAATCTAATCAGCACCAGGGTGACCCACAAGCTACTCATCTACCTAATTTTGTGAAATTCTGTCCATTAGTTCTTTAGCTAGAGTGGACACAGACAATTTTTGCGGGCCATTTCGCAAAAAAAAAAAAAAGGCGGGTTCTTTTATCCCGAATCGTACTAAAAACTAATCAACATCAGGGTCACACCCAAGTGACTTACCTACTAAATTTTATTAAACTCGGTCCATTAATTTTTGAGTTAGAGTGGATACATACATTGCATAGACAGACAAACAGACGTCACGCTGAAAATAGTTTTTTCGTATTCTAGAGGTCTCGAAACGTAGATCCGTCGAAAACTCGAGATGCGATTTTCCACATGATTCCAATACTTTCCCTATACATTACCATGTATTGCAGGGAAAGTAAAAAAAAATGTAGAAGCGTAAATAGATTGATATGTAAATTTTGCCAGACGATTATGGCCTATATGTAAGCACATGTCTGCACCTTACCTTACCTTCGCCGCTGATGAAAAGCACAACAGTGCCCGGAAGCGCTATGGCCATTTGATTTTATACGTCGTAAAAAGGAGATTTTAATAAATGACTTTTAAACCTATTTTTTGGTTGTTCTTGATTTTGAAGTATATAGACAAGTTTTTTTTTTAAAGAAAATTAGTTATGTACCTTTCTGACTCATTCGAATATATACTGCAGAATTTTCTAGTAAATGTACACATATTCAGAAGGCCAGCTAGTGACTACGGAAAAAATGAGTAGTAAGTGTATATTCACTTAAAATGCACTTTAGCAAATGAAATATTTAAACATATATTGTTACTCAAGTATTTTAAATAACTTATTTTCAGCACAAAGGTAAATTTCGAAGTTTAATGGGTTTAGTTTCAATTTTTACTTTCCCTGCAATACATGGTAATGTACAGGGAAAGTATTGGAATCATACCGAAAATCGCAACTCGAGTTTTCGACGGATCTACACGTTTCGAGACCTCTAGAATACGAAAAAACTATTTTTAGCGTGACGTCTGTGTGTGTGTGTGTGTGTCTGTCTGTGTGTCTGTGCAGATTTTGTATCCACTCTAACTAAAAAACTAATGGACCGAATTTCACAAAATTTGGTAGATAAGTAGCTTGTGGGTCATCTTTGTGCTGATTAGATTTTGGTACGATTCAGAAAAAAATAACCTGCCTTTTTTTGCAAAATGGCTAGCAAATATCGACAAAATCTAAAATAAAAAACTACGTATGCTGAAATATATCCATTATATACTTGTTTTATACGTAATTTTTATGAAGAAAAGAATAAGACCAACATATTTACACTAGGACTACCCGTTCTCGAGATATTTTCGTTTTTTCTCTATGCCACCTTTGAAAGTGAGTCCAGTTACCAAATGAGAACGAAAATTGAATTAATAGTGAATTAAATGTAATTAAAATAAAGAGAGTATGTATATAAGTCTGCAGGGAAAGTCATGTGCTTCTCACATCAGATTTATATATATATATAATCGGTAGGTTACGGCTACTCGCTATGGTAAAAATGACGACTTTTTGCCCTTGCGCTTCTGCGCATTCTACTACGCAGGCTATTTATTTACGCTCGTACCCATGCTCTATAGAAGAGAGTTGAAGGACACCAATCAAAATCGCATCCCTTTACCGGGAGGGGTTAAAAAGGTGAAGTAGTGGCAGACGATAAAAAAAGATCTATTCAGCTATCTCTAGTCATCAAAGCAGTCGTTGGAATAGCTTGACACAAAATGTCATCAATTTGGCATCCGTAGAAATGTGATATCTTCAACTCTTAAGAGGAAATGACAATAATCCATGTAAAAAATTTGGATATGTAATGTTAAGTATTATTATTTTTTTCTTTCTTCTTTTGTGAGCTGTCATGATTCATCGCAACTGTTCTGAGCAGAAGCAGCAGTCCTTTCCTATGTAGGAAAAAAACTGTCGTGGGACAGCAGATGGCAGGATATCTTGAAAATGATTATTTCGTTAGAAAATGGCACAGATGCAGAAAACAGCTATTGATAGAATTTTGAAATTTTGCAGATTTGTTGAAGTTATTTTGTAGCGTGGCCGCTAGAGCGGGCAAAATTTCAGATTTTCACCCAGCCCGACCCGATTAAACAAGTGCTCAAATCCGCCCCGAGCCCGAAGAAATTTACAGATGTAGAATTCAAGCCCGGCCCGGCCCGGAGATCATTGCGACTCGGTCCGATCAGGCTCGAAATGATATGTATCCAAATGTGTTAAAAATCTAAATTTGAGAATTTTGTGTTACACAGCTGAAATCAATAGAATAATTTTATGTACTCTATTAAAATTCATTTAAAAAGTTTTCAAAATTAAATATGTTCAGCCCGGCCTGAACCGACTTTTCTAAAAAGATAAGGCCGAATCCGGCTCGAACCGAAAGAGTGGTTGAAGATTCAAGTGCATCCAGGTAAACGGGTCGGGACGGGCTACAGCCCGTGGGTCAGATTCGAGCCCGTGAGGAATTTTAGTAGCTCTATACAGAATTCACAGTATTACTTTTCGTACATACATAATATAATGTATAGGAAAAGTATTGTGACGGAGTCGAAAATTTAATTTTAAATTTCGGAAAAAAAAGAGCACGTTTTAAACATCCCTCAACTCCTTTAGAGCGTATTTGAGGTTAGGTTTGTGTCCGATATTTCATGGACGAACGAAGCGTTTCGAAAATAATTTGGTACGATTTTTATAATCAATAAATACTAGAACTCTATTTATTTTAAACGAAATTAAACGTTCGAAAGACCCCCCCCCCCATCCCCCAATTTTCTAATAAATTTTTTTAAAGAATCATTCAAAATTCAGGAACTTCAATAATGATAAATAAATAATCGCTTCTTATGTAATTTATTTATTATTACAAGAAACACAATCTGATGTGGGCAGCACATGACTTTCCCTGCAGACTCATATTCACGTTCTCTTTATTTCTTCAATAATTCATTATATTCAGTTTAATGGCACACAAAATAAAACACAACCATAATCATTTAAAATGACATTGAATTTGCACTTTCAATTCAATTTTCGTTCTCATTTGGTAAAGACTTATTTTTCAATGCGGCGTAGCGAAAATGCGAAAAATCTAAAATATCTCGAGAACGGCTAGTCCCAGTGCAATGGGGTTGGTTTTATTCCTTTCATCGTTATGCATAAAAAAATCTGATGTGGGCACCACATGACTTTCCTTATATAATGTAATGAATTTACTACTTTTACAGTAAAAAAAAATAGGTTTTTCTTAAAGTCGATACTAATATTTTACCTAGATATTGAATTTTCGACAATTAGTCGTCATTTTTATTGATTTAGCGTCATTTTTATCCATTTGGCGAGATTTTCGTTAATTTGGCAACATTTCAAAAAGTCGCCAAATTCGTCGCCAAAATCTCGCCAAGCGTTATGGACAAAGAAATAAGTTAGTCTTACAGCAGATAAATGACTATTGGCGTTCAAATACAAAAGTATTACTCAAAGTATCTTTTTCATGAATGGAACGAGCTAGATCCACGAGAATGATGTCATCCAATTTATCGCATGGTATTACACAAGAAAAGTGAACATGTTTCTCAATAGGAAATATTTTTTTAAAATTTTATATGACTTTTTGATAATTTTTATGAAAAATGTGCAATATCTCGAGAACGGTTCACGTTAGCGTTCTAAAATTTACGTCAATCGTTTTCTAATGAAAAATTACATAAGAAATGTGTATTTGCGTAACTTTATTCGTGGTTTTCATTTTTTGACGATTTTTTCAAAATTTCATTCGAAAATTTAGGGGGGTTCCGAACATTCGATTGCGTATAAAAACAATAGGCTTCCAGTGTTTACGGATTGTGATTTTTGTACCAAATTTGATTTAAATCGGTCCATTCGTTCGTCAGTTATCGTCTCCACAGACTCACTGACACACACACACACACACACACACACACACACACACACACACACACACACATACAGACATCACTTCAAAAATGTTTGATTCGTGATCAGGGATGCTTGAAACGTGGTCTCCCGTCGAAAACTCGAATTCGAATTTTCGACCCTGTCACAATACTTTCCTTATACATTATGTATATAAGGAAAGTAACAAGTATTTAATAGATATATTTCAGCATAAGTAGTTTTTTATTTTAAATTTTGACGATTTTTGCGGACCATTTCGAAAAAAAAGGCAGGTTAATTTTTTCCGAATCGTACCAAAATCTAATCAGCACCAGAGTTTTCGACGGATCTACATTTTGACACCTCTAGAATATAAAAAAACATTTTTAGAATGACGTCTTGTTTGTGTGTGTGTGTGTGTGTGTGTGTGTACGCCTGTGCAATGGATGTATCTACTCTAACTAAAAAACTAATTGACGGAATTTTATAAAATTTGGTAGGTAAGTCTCTTGTCGATGACCCTGGTGCTGATTAGATTTTGGTATGATTCGGGATAAAAGAACCCAGAAAATGGCCTAAAATGGCCAGAAAAAATTGTATGTATCCACTCTAGCTGAAAAACTAATGAACCAAATATTACAAAATTTGGTAAATAAGTCACTTGTAGGTTACTCTGGTGCTGATTAGATTCTGGTGTGATTCGGAAAAAAATAACCTGCCTTGTTTTGTAAAATGGCCGGTAAAAATCTTCAAAATCTAAAATAAATAATTACGTATGCTCAAATATATCAATTAAATGCTTGTTCTATACGTAATTTTTGACGACGAAAAGGATCAGACCAACCCCAACATACTAGGACTAGCCCCGGCCACTCATCCTGCTGCTCATACCTTAGGGTGAGTCGGGTGGTCTGGGTCTTCCACACTAGGACTAGCCGTTATCGAGATATTTTAGTTTTTTCGCTTCGTCTATTTTGAAAATAAGTCCAGTTACCCAATGAAAACGAAAATTGAACTAAAAGTGCAAATCCGTGTCATTTAAAATAATTATGGGTGTTATTTTGTGAAATTAAAGTCAGTGAATTATTGAAGAAATAAAGAGAACGTGAATATGAGTCAGCAGGGAGAGTCATGTGCTGCCCACATCAGATTATTATTTTTTTTTTATTGTCTTTATTTTTAAAAGTATTTACGAGGCAATTTGTTGGTGCCGGGCCGTCGTTTTATATAAAAAAAAAAGTATTTACCGGGCCGCGGTGTCACAAAGGTTGAGAAGCATTGCCCTAGCTGATTCAAATATGACCTTTGATTCATGAAAGGTTGAAGACCACAGCTCAACATTAACCTTGAATCTTATCAAAATCGTCCAGAAGCAGGCTAGTAAAAAAAAAAAAAAAAAAAAAAAATCTAGGGTCAGATGTAATTGGACGTAAACATGTTTTATGGCTCAATACGTTTATAAATAAGCGTTCGAAAAGGTTCTTGGCATGCTCTTTTATATGGATCAGAAATATGATTTTATCAAACTTTATGTAATCTCTTGTTTGTTGCAGTCTGTAAGAAAACGCTCTATGGAATTGGATAATTCCAGGAATAAAAAAATCTGATGTGGGCAGCACATGACTTTCCCTGCAGACATATCGACGTTCTCTTTATTTTAATAAAATTTAATTCACTTTTAATTCAATTTCCGTTCTCATTTGCTAACTGGACTTATTTTCAAAGGTGACGTAGAGAAAATACGAAAAACTAAAATATCTCGAGAACGGCTAATCTAAGTGTAATGGGGTTGGTCTTATTCTTTTCTTTGTTAACATTCTTTGTTAACACTTATCTACCGAATTTTGTGAAATTCGGTCCATTAGTTTTTCAGCTTGAGTGGATATATGCAATTTTTGCGGTCCATTTCGCAAAAAGGGGCGGTTTCTTTTATCCCGAATCGTACTAAAAACTAATCAGCACCAGGGTCACACCCAAGTGATATACCTACCAAATTTTATGAAATTTGGTCCATTATTTTTTGAGCTAGATTGGATACAAAATCTGCACAGACAGACAGACAGACACACACACAGACGTCACGCTAAAAATAGTTTTTTCGTGTTCTAGAGGTCTCGAAACGTGTAGATCCGTCGAAAACTCGAGTTGCGATTTTCGGCATGATTCCAATACTTTCCCTATACATACCATATATTGCAGGGAAAGTAAAAATCTGATGTGGGCAGCAGATGACTTTCCCTGGAGACTTATATTTACGTTTTCTTTATTTTAATTAAATTTATTTCACTTTTAATTCAATTTTCTTTCTCATTCGATAACTGGACTTCTTTTCAAAGGTGGCGTAGGGAAAGTACGATAAACTAAAATATCTCGAGAACGGCTAGTCCTAGTGTAATGGGGTTGGTTTTATTCTTTTCGTCGTTAAAAATTACGTATTAAACGAGCATTTAATGGATATATTTGAGTGTACCTAGTACTTTAGTTTAGATTTTGATGTGAGCAGCACATGACCCACATGACGCAGCACATGACGCAGCATGACATGATGATTAGTTTAGATTTTGATGTGAGCAGCATCTGATGTGAGCAGCACATGATCCACAAGTGACTTATCTATCAAATTTTGTGAAATTCTGTCCAGTAGTTTTTCAGTTAGAGTGGATACAAACTTTTGCGGGCCATTTCGCAAAAAAAGGCGGGTTCTTTTATTCCAAATCTTACCCAAAACTAATCAGCACCAGACTCGCTCACAGGTGACTTACCTACCAAATTTTGTGAAATTCGGTCCATTAGTTTTTTAGTTAGAGTGGATACAAAATCTGCACAGACAGACAGACAGACAGACAGACAGACAGACATACAGACACACACACACACGTCACGCTAAAAATGGTTTTTTCGTATTCTAGAGGTCTTGAAACGTGTAGATCCGTCGAAAACTCGAGTTGCGATTTTCGCCATGATTCCAATACTTTCCCTATACATTACCATGTATTGCAGGGAAAGTAAAAAGGGATATACTTTTATAGTTTTAATTCGTGCTGTATTCTTTGAATTTCTTTTTAATAATTTTCAAATTACATATTTCAAATTGGCAACAGGTGTTCCACACCAACGAATTGGATTATTTAATTGAACTATGTTAATATAATTTATACCTTAATAAAAAGAATTTAATATTTTCTATCAGTTTCCGTTTGAGATAATTTTTTTTTAATATTCTCAAAATTGATTATTTTAAATTCACAACAGGCCTGTCACACGGATAAATTGACTCATTTGGCTAATCTATATGTTAGCATATTTTAATATCGTTAAATAACCAGATATCAACGTAAAATACTGCGCAAAATTTTTATTTGAATATAATTTATACACAATTTATACAATAGGATAAGAAAAAAAAAATTCAAATGTATGTATAGGTTTCAGCGCGAAAAATACTTTTCTCAGGATAAGTAAGACAGCGCAGTTACTCCAGTATAAACAAATGAATATTAAAAACTTCGTTAGTAAATTGGTATAAAACAAAAATGTAATAGCACTAACCGATTTTCGCGACAGAAATAGACACGCTTTCTTACTTTTGCTGGAGTGACTGTTTTCTCATTTACGGTGAAGGGAGACTTCTTATTGCTTCCGAAACCGTTGTTAACTCTTTTACATTTTGCCAACGTAGTGTTTTAATTTTTAGTTTATTCAGATAACAGTTTGAGCCATTTATTTAACTAGCCATTTATAATGATCACTATAAATGTGACTTATAACCGCTTAATAATAGTGCTGAATACCAAAACCAGTTTCAAATTTAAGTAAAAAAATCGCCTACATTTATAGTTCTTGTTGACATGGAAATTACGATATAACTGGACTTATTTTCAAAGGTGCCATAGCGAAAATGAGAAAAAACTAAAATATCTCAAAAACGGCTACAGATCTAGAATAATGGGGTTGGTCTTATTTTATGCATCGTCAAAAATTACGAGAAAACAAGCATTTAATTAGTATATTTCAACACACAGTCTTATTTTAGATTTTGACGTTTTTTTAAGGTTATTTCTAAAAAAAAAAAGGTGTTTTTTTTTCCGAATCATACCAAAAGCAAATCAGCACTAGGGTAACCCACAAATGACTTATCTACCAATATTTATAAAATATGGTCTGTTTGTTTCGCAGCTAGAGTGGATACAATCATTTTTGCAGGCCATTTCGAAAATAAACAAGAAAGATCAATCATGCATAAGCATTGATTATAAAATACTTTCCAACTGAAATGCAATTTCATTTAAAAATTTCTAAAATGTGATACATTCAGTGGTGATATCTTTTACATTATCACAGTACTACAGTAATTTATTATACTTAAATATTTAAAACTGTATCGAAATATAAATCATCTGATTCTCTATGCAAAATCAATGAATATTTCATTCATATAACTTGTATTCCAGACTCCAGAGCTAAATAATTTTGTGTGAAAAAAATTCAGCAATTCTTATGTAACTCACCTTATAATCGCTTGAGATATTTGCATTCTGCATTAGTTAAGATTAGGCTTCGTTGAAGAAATAATAAAACTTTAGGGGATCATTTAAAATCACAACAATTGTAATTGCATAGGCACGGAATTTAGATACACAGATACACAGATAATATATGTGTGTGCGTGTGTATGTATTCAAAGTATTGGGATCGTGCCGAAGATCGGAAATCGAATTTTCGAAGGATCTACACGTTTTGAGACTTCTAGAACACGAAAAAACTATTTTTAGGAAGACGTCAGTGTGTGTAAGGGTGCATTTGTGTATGTTTCTGTGTGTCTGTGAGGATATTACATCCACTCTAATTGAAAAACTAATGGACCGAATTTCGTAACATTTGGTAGGTATTTTTTTGTGGGAAATCCTGACGTTCATTAGATTATAGTACGATTCGTAATAAAAGAATCTGCCTTCTTTGCGAAATGGCCGGCAGAAATTGCCTTTATCCATTCTAGCTAAAAACCAATGGAACAAATTTAACAAAATTTGGTGTATAATATTTCAATAATAACCTACAAGTGATTTATATCCCAAATTTAACAAAATTTGGTATATAAATCATTTGTAGGTTATTCTAGTACGATTCGGAAAAAAGGAACGGGCTAATTTTGCGAAATGGCCCGCAAAAATCCTTAAATATAAAAATAAAAGACTACCTGTGCTCAATTATATCAATTAAATTCCTATTTTATACGTGATTTTTGACAACAAAAAGAATAAGACTAACCCCATTACTCTAGGACTAGCCGTTCTTGAGATATTCTAGTTTTTTCGAGTTTTTGCTACGCCACCTTTGACAATAAGTCCATCTATCAAATGAGAACCAAATTTAAGTTTAACGTGCAAATTCAATGTCATTTAAAATACTTATGGCTGTTATTTTGTGCAGATAAACTCAAATTATTAGTGAAGAAATAAAGAGAACGTGAATATGAGTCTGCAGGGAAAGACATGTGCTGTGCACATCAGAATTTTTAACAATATTAAAACAATGATTTATAGAAGTGAGCGGTGATTATTTGCAGGCCATTTCGAAAAAAATGTATGATCTATGTTTAAAGATCCACCAAATTTTTGTAGAATAAAATGTTCAACAAATTTAAGCTGTGTACCAAATTTTAACTCTCTAGGACGTAGAAAAGTGCATTAAAAATGCCATCAAATAAGTATATCATGAAGAGATATATAAAATTAAAAAAAAATTGAAAAATTGTTATCTACCAAATTTATTTTAAAATGTGAAGCCTCTCTCATATACAAAATGATTAAACTCTTGGAAAGATATTTATTATAAAATATATCTCTTTTTCCTTTCTGGAAAATCTAGCAAGAGTGAGAATTTAATTGAATTTGTTTTTCTCCCTATATTAAACAATTTTTATTAAAAAACTACCTAACATATTTTACTGAAATTTTTTTTTATATATTTTATGGGATAATGTGAATATTTCCTAAAAATTTCGAAGATATTTGTGAATTTTAAATTTGTTTAAAAAATGTTTGAATAATTAGGTCCCACAGGGTTCAATGTATTTCATTTTTTCAACAAGGGTTCAATAAAAAACTAATTGGGTGATAATATTTATTTATATTCCCATAGGTCCGACAGACCGTCTGAAAAACATACTAAAATTTCATTTTGATAAAGTCATTTTTACGGCAGTAATCGTGCTATCGGACAGACAGACAGACACACAGACAGACAGAATGAACAAAGTCATAAACACTTTTCAACTATGTTGTAAAGTGTTAAAAAGGCAGGTTCTTTTATTCCGAATCGTACTAAAATCTAATCAACATCAGGGTCACCCATAAGGGACCTACATAATAAATTTTATTAAATTCGGTTAATTAGTCTTTGAGTTAGAGTGAATACAATATCTGCACACACACACAAACGTCACGCTAAAAATATTTTTTTCGCATTCTATGGGTTCCAAAACGTGTAGATCCGTCGAAAACTCGAGTAGCGATTTTCGGTATGATTCTAATACTTTCCCTATACATTTCCATGTATTGTAGGGAAAGTGAAAATATCTTGTCGGTCGTTTTCCTAGGCCTCTGGCTCGCCACACCAATATCCCCCCCCCTCCCCCCGAAACAGACATATACAGGAACGGTTCAAGGTCTAAGCTTTCCCATTAAAATTCGAGGAAGGTGAGAGAAAGATAGATATTCGAAGGAATCTGGTTTCACAAAATCACATCACGGCGAGATGGTTGAAATGAAATGAAATGAAACGAAAAGGAAACTAGAGGAGCTTATGCTTGGAAAGATGAAAATCGTGGATTTCTATATAAACGGAAAAAGGTTAAAATTTTCGTTCCGAATCGTGTGAAGGAGATTTGAGAGTTAATAATAAAAAAATTCCTATGTGGCCAGCACATGAATTTCGCTACAGACTCAAATATATTTCCCATTTTTTTTTTCCTTCTTTTTTTTTACTTTCCCTGCAATAAATGGTAATATATATAGGGAAAGTATTGGAATCATGCCGAAAATCGCAACTCGAGTTTTCGACGGATCTACACGATTTGAGACCTCTAGAATACGAAAAAACCATTTTTAGCGTGACGTCTGTATGTGTGTTTGTGTGTCTGTCTGTGCAGATTTTGTATCCACTCTAACTAAAAACTAATTGACCGAATTTTGCAAGATTCGGTAGATAAGTCGCTTGTGCGTCACTCTGGTGCTGATGATACGATTCAGAAAAAAATAACCTGTCCTTTTTTGCAAAATGGCCCTCAGAAATCGTCAAAATCTAAAATAAAAAACTACGTATGCTCAAATATATCCATTAAATGCCCGTTTTATACGTAATTTTTAACGAAGAAAAGAATAAGAGCAACCTCATTACACTAGGACTAGCCGTTCTCGAGATATTTTAGTTTTTCTGTATTTTCTCCACGCCACCTTTGAAAATAAGTCCAGTTACCAAATGAGAACGAAAATTGAATTAAAAGTGAATTAAATTTAATTAAAATAAAGAGAACGGGGATATAAGTCTGCAGGGAAAGTCATGTGCTGCTCACATCAGATTTCTTTATAATTCGTTACATCGAGTTCAATTGTATAAAGTAACATGGATAATTTTTGAAATGGCACTGAATTTGCAATTTTATTTCAATTTTAACTTTCATACATGGTACTGTATAGGAATCACCTATACATGGTAATATATAGGAATGCATAGCAATCCATGGTAATGTATAGGGAAAAGTATTGGAATCGTGTTGAAAATGGCAACTTGAGCTGTCGACGGATCTACCTGTTTCATGCTCTCTAGAACACGAAAAACTATTTTTATAGTGACATCTGTGTGTGTATCTGTCTGTTCAATGTATGTTTCCACTCTAACTCAAAAACTAATGGACCGAACTTCATAAAATTTGGTAGGTAAGTTACTTGTGGGTGACCCTGGAGCTAAATAAATTTTGGTACGATTCGAATAAAAAAGGACCTTCTTTTTTTACGAAATGGTCCGCAAAAATTGTCAAAATCTAAAATAAAAGACCACGCATGCTCAAATGTATCAACTAAATATTTATATTATACGTGATTTTTGACAATGAAAAGAATAAGACCAATCCCATTATTCTAGGGTCAGCCATTTTCGAGATATACTACGCCGCCTTTGAAATCACATCCAGTTACCATATGAAAGCGAAAATTGAATTAAAAGTGAAAATTTGGTGTTATTTCAACTAACTATGTGTGTTATTTTGTGCAATTATACTCAATTTTATGAATAATTAACGATATAAACAGAAAAATGAATTTGAGTCTGTAGCGAAAGTCATGTGCTGCCCACATCAAATTTTTAGAAATCCTGGATTCCTCCACAGACAGACAGACAAACAGAAACAGGGCTTAATAATCCCCATCATACCCTCTTTTGTTATAGGGCATTAAAACTTATATAAAAACTTTCAAATATCCTACCCTTTTGCTGAAAAAATATCATCGAATGAAGTCGCGTAGTTTAAGAAATATTCTATTTATAAATGTCTCTTCGATCTCTCCATTCATATAATAGATGAATTACATGAGAAATGTTCTAAAACAGTCACTTTTTAATAGTCTTGTGTTCTCCGCTATCCGAGTCAAAAAAGGCTTTGCCGGAAATAAGTTAGGGTTTCAAATCCTGGCTGTCACAGTGAATTCGGAGAGGATCAGATGGGATACTTCCGAGGTTTCATATAAAATAAAATATCTTCCACATAGAATGAACTAAATGGAATGTCACAAAGCGATTGGGTAACCGTTTGAAATTTAGATGGAGGAACAAAAGAGATCAGCAATTCCAAGAAAGAAAAAAATCTTTTACTTTTATAAATTCGATGTAGAACAAAATTATTCTATTTCTAAAAGTCATTCTGTTTGAAATCAAATACGAAGGAACTAATTAAAAATTGTCCAATTTCTACCAAAATATCTGACAATAATAAACTATATATATATTTTTTACCCATCTGTATAAATAATGTTTATTGCTTTCGAACAAATATTTCTCATATAACAGCTATTTATGCAACATTTAACGATGTTCGGTGGCAAACATTTTGTCATATTGTTATTACTAAATAATACCATTAGTGGCGACATGTCAAACTTCAAATCACTGAATCAACCAACACGATGACAAATCTCAAAAACCAGATTAAAAGGTCATTTTTTAAAAAAATCTGATGTGGGCAGCACATGACTTTCCATGCAGACTTATATTCACGTTCTCTTTATTTTGATTAAATTTAATTCACTTTTAATTCAATTTTCGTTCTCATTTGATAACTGGACTTATTTTCAAAGGTGGCGTAGAGAAAATACGAAAAAACTAAAATATCTCGAGAACGGCTAGTCCTAGTGTAATGGGGTTGATATAATTATTTTCTTCGTTAAAAATTACTTATTAAACAAGCATTTAATGGATATATTTGAGCATACGTAGTTTTTTATTGCAGATTTTGGCGATTTTTGAGGGCCATTTTACAAAAAAAGGCAGGTTATTTTTTTTCGAATCGTACCAAAATCTAATCAGCATCAGATTCACCCACAAGTGACTTACCTACCAAATTTTACGAATTCGGTCCATTAGTTTTTGAGTTTGAGTGGATACAAAATCTGCACAGACAGACACACAGGCGTCACGCTAAAAATAGTTTTTTCGTATTCTAGAGGTCTCGAAACATGTGGATCCGTCGAAAACCCGAGTTGCGATTTTCGGCATGATTCCAATACTTTCCCTATACATTAGCATGTATTGCAGGGAAAGTAAAAATCATCCTACAAACGTACAACAAATAAATAATTTAAAGCCAAAGCGCTTTCAAACACCTTCATGCTCTTCCTCAGTGGCGATAGAATTAGAACAGATGCCATCATGCCTAAATACATTCCAATGCCGTCAAGCAAAATTTGCATATTACGAAAATTGCCATCCATACAAAAATGTGAATCATAAAACAGATTTAAAATTATAAAATTAACGAACCTCAAAGATAAAAACATTTTTAAAAAACTGAATGTCGCCAACTTGGCGGCATTTTTAAATGTTGCCAAATTAACGAAAATCTCGCCAAATGGATAAAAATGACGCTAAATTAATGAAAATGACGACTAATTCAAGAAAATTCAATATCTTTGAAAGAATATAAGTATCTACTATAAGAATAACATTATTTTAACAGTAAAAGTAGTAAATTCATTGCATTATATAAGGAAAGTCATGTGTTGCTCACATCAGATTTTTGAAAATTATTTTCTTTAGATCAGCTGTACTAACCCCCGCGCTATTTTACTTTATGGATCCCTTTTTATTTATTTATATCGTACTTCTATTTGTATTTTTGACCCTGTTCAGGTCTTAAGTTATGCCTGGCGACTCGTTCTCGATGCCGTGCGTGTTAAACCTTTACACAGTTACCATAATTTATAATAATCTTCTAATTTGATGTTTTTAAAAACAGTTTATCTTTGAGGTTTGTTAATTTTATAATTTTAAATCTGTTTTATGATTCACATTTTTGTATGGACGGCAATTTTCGTAATATGCAAATTTTGCTTGACGGCATTGGAATGTATTTAGGCATGATGGCATCTGTTCTAATTCTATCGCTACTGAGGAAGAGCATGAAGGTGTTCGAAAGCGCTTTGGCTTTAAATTTTTTATTTGTTGTACGGATGATTTTTTAATAAAGTGACCTTTAAATCTGGATTTTGAGATTTGTCATTTTGTTGGTTGATTCAGTACTAAGTAATATTTTTTTAAGTATCTATTTCTCAAAATCTGCTATAGATAGAGATTCGATGATTTCTTATATAGATTCAGCCTCAAATTGTGAAGGGGATAGGGAAGTTCACTAAGGATTTTCATTTTCTAATCTTTTTCCATATCCAGTTAAAAATTTCTATTTTACTTGAGACAACTATTTATCAATGTTGGCTATAGATAAAGCTTAGATGGTGACTGATATGGATTCAGCATCAAGAACGGTCAGGAGGAGATCAATAAAGATTTTCATTTCCGGTTCTGGAGATATCACTTCCGATTCAAAATTTTACATATTTATTGTAGCATATATTCCTCAGAATTGGTTATAAATAGATCTTAGATTAATATGGATTCAGTATTAAATTTCAGAGGAGGGAGGATTCACTAGGGATTTCCACTTTCGGTTCAAAACATTCCCGTGTAACATCTTTTTCTCAGGATTGACTATAGATAAGAGCTTAGACGATGACTTATATGGATTCAGCAATAAATTCCATATTGGGTTGGGGGGGAGTACTAAGGATTTCCACTTCCAATTCTGGAGATGTCACTTCCCATTTTTCTGAAAATTCTTATGACTGTACAAAATAACTGTGCAAAAAATATTAAAAATGCTTAATAGTTTAAAAAAAAATGAAGCATACACATCATTTGCAACCATATGAATGCTCATTTGCTCCTTCACAAATTATTTGTTTGTAATATATATATTTATTATTTTTATTTTCGGAGAATCTTTTTCCTAATTCAATCTCACCGAAAATCTCAAACTCTAATTTGTATTAAAAGTAAAAATATCCAACAAATGTGGCACCTAAGGACTTTCTCCGTATACTGGGAATTGCAGTAAAAGTAAAAATATCGAACAAATGTGTCAATTAAGGACTTTCTCCGTATACTGTGAATTGTAGTAAAAGTAAAAATATATAACAAATGTTGCAGTTAAGGACTTTCTCCGTATACTGTGAATTGTAGTAAAAGTAAAAATATATAACAAATGTGGCAGTTAAGGACTTTCTCCGTATACTGTGAATTGTAGTAAAAGTAAAAATATATAGCAAATGTGGCAGTTAAGGACTTTCTCCGTATACTCTGAATTGCAGTAAAAGTAAAATTATCCAAGAAATGTGGCACTTAAGGACTTTCTCCATATACTGTGAATTGCAGTAAAAGTAAAATTATCCAAGAAATATGGAACTTAAGGACTTTCTCCGTATACTGTGAATTGTAGTAAAAGTATATAACAAATGTGGCAGTTAAGGACTTTCTCCGTATACTGTGAAATGTAGTAAAAGTAAAAATATTTTTAAAACAGTCGCTGTTTTTAATAGTTTCGTGTTCGCCGCCCGAAACGAAAAAACTCTTCTAAAAATAAATCACTATTAAAGATTGCGGGGGCGTAGCGGCGAATTCGAAAAGGATGGGACGAGGAATCTGGTTTCAAATTAAATAAAATCTCCTCCATCGGGTAAAAACTACATGAAAAATCGCAAAATAAATGTGTATTTGTTTGAAACAGAGATGGTCCACTAGAACAGCACGGTAATTCTTGAAAAAAAAATGTATGTTTATCTTGCATAATAAAACAAGATGTTTGCCTGTGGGTGTCGTTGACGTCTGCAGCGGAAAATCGATGCGACGAACAGCGGTGAAATTTGTTACACAGATGCTTACACGTCCCCGTACCTCAGCGAAATTTATTTCTTTAAAAAATTCGAATTAGTTTAAAAATTTGAAAAAATCGCTATTTTTTACCATTTTGTCAAATTAAACCTTTTATTTCATTTCAGTCAAAATATAAAATAACAGCAAAATGTATCTTTTCTCGTGAATGGAACAAGGTCCACGAGAATGGTGTCAACAGATTTGTCGTGTAATATACCGCACATAAAAATTTAACCTATTTGATGATACTTATTATTACATAATATTAAAAAATATGATGTGGACAACACATGACTTTCCTTATATAATGCACTGAATTTACTACTTTTACAGTAAAAAAATAGGTTTTTCTTCTAGTAGATACATATATTCTTTCCAAGATATTGAATTTTCGTCAATTAGTCGTCATTTTCACTAATTTAGCGTCATTTTTATCCATTTGGCGAGATTTTCGTTAATTTGGCAACATTTTAAAAAGTCGCCAAGTTGGCAACATTTCGCTAAACTATCGCCAAGCGTTATGGATGGAGAAATAAGTTATTCTTATAGCATTTGCATATAAATGATCATTGGCGTTCAAATACAAAAGTATTACTCAAAGTATCTTTTCTCATGAATGGAACGAGCTAGATCCACGAGAATGATGTCACCCTATTTATCGCATGATATTCCATTTGAAAAGTGAACATGTTTCTCAACAGTTAATATATTTAATTTAATTTATGGGATTTTTTTGATAAATTTATTTTGAAAATGTGCAGTATTCATGCTAGCGTTCTAAAGTTTATGTCAATCGTTTTCTAAGGAAAAATCACATAAGAAATGTCTATTTGCGTAAATTTATTAAAGGTTTTGATTTATGATGATTTTTTCAAAATTTCACTCGAAAATTTAGAGGGGTTCTGAACATTCGATTACGTTTAAAAACAATAGGCTTCCAGTATTCACGGATTGTGATTTTTGTACCAAATTTCATTCGAATCGCTCCATTCGTTCGTGAGATATCGTCTCCACAGACTCACTGACACACACACACACACACAGACATCACCTCAAAAATGTTTGATTCGTGATCAGGGATGCTTGAAACGTGCTCTCCCGTCGAAAACTCGAATTCGAATATTCGACCCCCGTCACAATACTTTCCTTATACATTATGTATATAAAGAAAGTAAGAAGAAACATATAGTAACAAACAGCACACCCGTTCTTCGAAAGGAATATGTAATTTAAAGAAAATTAAAATTCAGAATTATGTGCAAATTCCTGTAGTATTCTAAATGATATTGTTATGCAAAACATTCTATTAAAATATATCTCTGTTCTCGCTATAAAATATTATCTTCACAGGCAGAACTGAAGAATAAAACATGTTCCGTTTGTAAACAAATTTACAAATAAAATATGAAATTCGTTCAAACCAAGTTAAACCAAGGTTACAGAAATAATGGTCCATAATTTCTCAGGAATTTAATAAATCTTCAATTGCTCAACATTGCTATCAATTTGACTGCCGTTTTAAGTTTTCTTCAGCAAGGATCATACAAAAATTGCTATGAAGAGAGAGTATCCAAAAGAAGAGAGTATTCCTCTTTTGTTCTTTGGGTTTGTTGGTTCTCTTGCACTGAGGAAGGGGATCCAGCGTATCTTCGAAACAGCTGTTGCTGCATTGTATTATCTGTGCTTTTTTACGTCGCTCAAGTTTTTCTCATCTTTATTCTGTTTTAACAATTGACTAAACTCAATATATGAGTTTAAAAAAAAAAAAAATCTGATGTGGGCCGCACATGACTTTCCCTGCAGACTTAAATTCATATTTTCTTTATTTTTTTAATAATTCATTAGATTGAGTTTAATTGCGCCAAATAACACTAAATTTGCATTTTTAATTCAATGTTTGTTCTAATTTGTGGACATTTTTTCGATAGCGGCGTAACAAAAATGCAAGAAATCTCAAATATCTTGAGAACGGTTAGTCCTAAAGTATAATGGAATGTGTTATATTCTTTTCCTCGTTAAAAATTGCGTATAAAACAAGAATTTAATGGATACATTTCAGCATACGTAGTCTTTATTTATTTATTTTTTTTTTTGGCGATTTTTGAGGGCCATTTCGTAAAAAGAGGCAGGTTGTTTTCTCTCGATTCGTACCAAAATCAAATCAGCACCAGAGTGTTCCATGAGTAACTTATCTACCAAATATTGTGAAATTTGATCAATTAGTATTTTAGCTTGGGTGGATACATGAAATTTTTGGGGGCCATTTCGTACAAAAAGGGGGTTCTGTGTTAACGAATCATACCAAAAACTAATCAGCACTAGGGTCACATCCAAGTGACCCTAGTGCTGATTAGTTTTCTAACAATTCTACCAAACTTTATGAAATTCGGAACTTTAGTTTTTTAGTTACAGTGGATAAATACATTGCAGACACACAGGGCAGACAGACATACAGACAGACAGGCAGACAGACACACACATAGACGTCACGCTAAAAATAGTTTTTCGTATTCTAAATTGTTTATTCGTAAATTCAACAGCCAACGACAGTACAATATTCAAAACTAAACGAATTAGAAACGACCAGAAATTCTTGGAAGCCACAGAAAAGAGAAAGAATAGTATATCCCAGAAGTAAAAATCTGATGTGGGCAGCACATGACTTTCCTTGCAGACTTATACCTACATTCGCTTTATAAAAATTAAATTTACTTTACTTTTAATTCAATTTTCGTTCTCATTTGGAAACTGGACTTATTTTCAAAGGTGGCCTAGAGAAAATACGAAAAAACTAAAATATCTCGAGAACGGCTAGTCCCAGTGTAACGGGGTTGGTCTTATTCTTTTCATCGTTAACAATTACACAAAAAACAAGCATTTAATGGATATATTTCAGCATATGTAGTGTTTTTATTTTAGATTTCGACGATTTTTGCCGGCCATTTTGCAAAAAAAGGCAGGTCATTTATTTTCGAATACTTACCAAAATTTAATCAGCGCCAGGGTAACCTACAAGGAACTTTTCTACCGAATTTTGTGAAATTTGGTCCATTAGTTTTTCAGCTAGAGTGGATAAAGTTTTTTCCGGGCCATTTCGCAAAAAAAGACCGGTTCTTTGATCCCGAATCGTACCCAAAACTAATCAGCACCAGACTCGCCCACAAGTGACTTACCTACCAAATTTTATGAAATTTGGTCAATTAGTTTTTTAGTTAGAGTGGATACAAAATCTGCACAGACAGACAGACACACATACAGACGTCACGCTAAAAATAGTTTCTTCGTATTCTAGAGGTCTAGAAACGTGTAGATCCGTCGAAAACTCGAGTTGCGATTTTCGACATGATTCCCATACTTTCCCTATACATTACCATGTATTGCAGGGAAAGTAACAAATTGCCAAAATGAAACAAATGACTGAAGATATTGAAAATATCAACAATTCCCATAATCCCTAAACGAGAAAACTATAATAGATATAATCTAGTCAAAAAATACAAAACCACCTATTTATAAAATTTATTTTTATATACATTTCTTAATTAATTCAATCGGAAAAAATTTCAATAAAAATGGTCTGGAGTATAAACTGTTTGGGTACAATTCCGTTGCTCATGATATATATATATTTGTTGATTGTCTTTGTCTTTATGTTGATTGTCTTTGTCTTTGTCTTTATGTTGATTGTCTTTGTCTTTGTCTTACGTTTTATTATTTCCTCTTTATGTCTTAATTTCTTTTATTTCTTTGTATTTTGTAGAAAATTTTGGAATAGTGTATTATGAGTTACTACATACATTCTAACATTGGACTTACTAATTTATATATATATATATATATATATATATATATATATATATATATATATATATATCAAATAAATTTGAGGAAAAAATATCGCTTACATAACGCCATCACTATGGATAGTTCGCTTTTTACTAACATCTCGACCCCTGGTCCTGGAAATCCGAACCATGGGACTCAATTTTTAGTGAGGCTACTTCACAAACACCCACAAAATTTCAAGAAATCATCGCTGCAGCCATTCTTCCGTAGTGATGAAACAAACGCACGCACAGAGGCAGACATATTTTCAATTTTACTTATACAGATGTATGACGGCGTCACTGAATTGTTGCCCACTTAAATAAAAAAAAAATATTTCAAGAAAAATAAAAGAAAAAAATGCAAATGAAAAAGTCGAGTGGAACACTTGAGATATTTATGACCCCCCCCCCCCCCTTTTAAAAAAAAATCAAAATCTGTTTTGAAACGCAAGTCCTGCATTAAACATATACAGTAATTCATATACGGAAAGTAATAAAAGTTATTCTTCACACTCTCCCCCCCCCCCCCCTCCACCAAACCATTCTCCCCGTACATATATCTACGATTCTCCCATGCCAGGTATGGCAAGGTTCAAGGTTTCAACCTGAGCGAAAGAGGTAGAAAAGAAAAGAAAAGGGGAACAAAAATATAAGGGAAGAAGGATAGTCCTATTCGGTTTCCAATGATCCTATCTGTCACGGGTACATGGCTGTCAAAGGAATGTGGTGCCGTGACACTTTCTGTGGCAGCGGTTTGACTCGAACGTGACAATGGAACGTTTTTATGGCCCGTGTTAAGTCCAGGATTTGAAAGAGGTATATATCTAAGATTAGGCTTAGCGAGGCACAAAATGTGCAACAAAATGGACGCCTGTTTCCTTAATGGATAGTTCAGTACTCCGCGATGCGAGTTTGATTTTGATAGAAGTTTAATCTACGGTCGTGAAATAAGTGTTTGAGATGCAATTTACAGGGCGTTTCAGAAATCGCGTTCAAATATTTATCGGTGATTATTAGCAAGCCAGTATTTCCAATTAGATAAACCTGATGTGGGCAGCATATGACTTTCCCTATATAATACAATGAATTTACATCTTTCACAGTGTTAAAGTGATATATAAAATCCATGGTGCATTGATTTTAACATTCAGTTGCATACATCTGGCACGGTTCCTGATGACAACGTGTAGAATTAACTCATATTTCACGTAACTATAAATTGACATTTGCAAAATGCAGTCCATATATTAAAATATTTTAATAATAATTTATCTATTTGGAGTCATTTTTGTTAACTTCAAAATCAATGAATATTTCATTCATATAACTTGCATTCCAGACTCCAGAGCTAAATAATTGTGTGTGGAAAAAATTCAGCAATTCTTATGTAACTCACCTTACAATCACTTGAGATATTTGCATTCTGCATAAGTTAAAATTAGGCTTCGTTGAAGAAATAATAAAGGTTTAGGGATCATTTAAAATCACAACTATTGTAATTGTATAGGCACGGAATTTAGATACACAGATAATACAGATACACAGATAATATATGTGTGTGCGTATGTATGTATTCAAAGTATTGGAATCGTGCCGAAGATCGGAATTCGAATTTTCAAAGGATCTACACGTTTTGGGACTTCCAGAAAACGAAAAACAATTTTTAGGAAGACGTCTGTGTGTGTAAGGGTGTATCTGTGTGTCTGTGAGGATATTGCATCCACTCTAACTGAAAAACTAATGGACCGAATTTAATAAAATTTGGTAGGTAAGTTTTTTGTGGGAAACCCTGCTGTTCATTTGATTATAGTACGATTCGTAATAAAAGAATCTGTCTTCTTTGCGAAATGGCCGGCAGAAATGGCCTTTATCTACTCTAGCTAAAAACTAATGGACCAAATTTAACACAATTTGGTGTATAATATTTCAATAACCTACAAGTGATTTATATACCAAATTAAAAAAAATTTGTTATATAAATCACTTCTAGGTTATTCTAGTAGGATTCGGGAAAAAGGAACTGGCTGTTTTTGCGAAATGGCCCGCAAAAATCGTTAAATATAAAAATAATAGACTACGTATGTTCAATTATATCAATTAAATTCATATTTTATACGTGATTTTTGACAACAAAAAGAATAAGACTAGCCCCATTACTCTAGGACTAGCCGTTCTTGAGATATTTTAGTTTTTTTTTTGCGTTTTCGCTACGCCACTTTTGACAATAAGTCCATCTATCAAATGAGAACCAAATTTAAGTTTAACGTGCAAATTCAATGTTATTTAAAATACTTATGGATGTTATTTTGTGCAGATAAACTCAAATTATTATTGAAGAAATAAAGAGAACGTGAATATGAGTCTGCAGGGAAAGACATGTGCTGTCCACATCAGAATTTTTAACAATATTACAACAATGATTTATAGAAGTGAACGGGGATTATTTGCAGACCATTTCAAAAAAAATGTAGGATCTATTCTTAAAGATCCACCAAATTGTTGTAGAATAAAATGTTCTACAAATTTAATCTGTGTACCAAATTTTAATTCTCTAGGACGTAGGAAAGTGTATTAAAAACGCCATCAAATAAGTATATCATGAAAAGTTATATAAAATTAAAAAAAAAATTGAAAAATTGTTATCTACCAAATTGATTTTAAAATGTGAAGCCTCTCTCATATACAAAATAATTAAACTCTTGGAAAGATATTTATTATATAATATATCTCTTTTTTCTTTCTGGAGGATATCGCAAAAGTCAGAATTTAATTGAATTCGTTTTGTCTCCCTATATTAAATAATTTTTAATTAAAAAACTACCTAACATATTTTACTGAAATTTTTTTTTATATATTTTATGAAATAATGTGAATATTTTCTAAAAATTTCGAAGCAATTTGTGAATTTTAAATTTACTTTAAAAATGTTTGAAAAATTAAGTCCCGTAGGGTTCAATGTATTTCATTTTTTCAACCCGGGTTCAATAAAAAACTAATTGGGTGATATGATTTATTTATATTTCCATAGGTCCCACAGACCGTCTGAAAAGCATACTAAAATTTCATTTTGATAAAGTCATTTTTACGGCAGTTATCGTGCTAACGGACAGGCAGACAGACAAACAGACAGAATGAACAAAGTCATAAGCACTTTTCAAGTATGTTGTAAAGTGTTAAAAAAGAAAAAAATCTCTCAATACTACGTATCAGAAAGTAAAAGTTCTTTCAATCTGGGAAACATCATGCTCTTCAAATAAAAAAAAGAGGTCTGTAATGATCGTCTGACGTATTAAAAACAGCAGACGATATTTCGAAAACATTTTTGAGGGCATACTGATGCCACCTAACTAAAAAAAAAATCTTTCAATACTACGCATGAGGAAGTAAAAATTCATTCGACTTCTTAATATGTATATGGTCCGTGGTTGACAAGCGTGTCGAGCAGGGGCGGAGCACCTTGTTTAATAAAACAGACAGGAACTTCCTTTTAGAAATGAAGCTTTAATAATTACTTAACATAAGGCCATTGCTAAATACGTTTTTGCAAGGTTAGTTATGTAAATTACATAATAGCTCCTTAGTGGCGAAATTTTATGTAATCTCCAGGAAATGTCTGGTACTTTGCCAATTTTTTTTTTAAACGGGAGGGTCATCTAAAATCTGTTTTTGTACTCAAGGTGAAATAGCTCAAGATCTGCTTTATTGTCTTGTTAAATATTCTGGATGCAAATTGAATTTATTTGGGTGTTCTAAACTGAGATAAGAATGGAATATTGGTAAGTGCCAACTTGGCTTAGAAATTCTGCTACTAGAATTGAAGCTGAATTTATTTAAATGCATCGAATTTGTTCTATGACTTCTATGTTCTATGATTTGTTCTATATGTTCTATGAATAATCACGCTTGCAATTAAAGCTATTTTTTTTAAATATTTTATTTAATTCGTCATGATCAATGGTCGTCAGTCCGTCTGTTTCAACTTCTGTGAAAACATTTTTAACATGCTTTCCAACGTCTTGAAGATTTGAAATTCGGTACACATATTAGTCCAGTAAAACATTTTAACCTGTTAAAATTTAACGGATCTTTGAAATATAAAACCGGCGTAAACAATATTGAAAAAATAAACCCAGATATACTCAATGAGAAGAGATGATAGGACAATTATCATTAATATGGGAGTTTGACTGAGAACAATTGAAAAAAAAAATACAAGAAAGCCCTATCCAAAAAATGGAATTAGAAGTAAAAATCTGATGTGGGCAGCACATGACTTTCCCTGCAGCCTCGTATTCACGCTCTATTTATTCAATAACTCATTAAATTGAGTTTATTTGCACAAAGTAACAGCCATAATTATTTTAAATGCCACTGAATTTGCACTTTTAATTCAATTTTCATTTTCATTTGGTAACTGGACTTATTTTCAAAGGTGGCGTAATGAAAATGCGAAAAAAAATTAAAATATCTCGAGAACGGCTAGTTCTAGAGTATCGGGGTTGGTCTTATTTTTTTCGTCGAAAATTTAGTATGAAATAAGCATTTAATTGATACATTTGAGCCAACGTAGTCTTTTTTAGATTCAAAGATTTTTGTGGACCATTTCGCAAAATAAAAAAAAATAAAAGACTCTTTCTCTTTTTTCCAAAACGTACCAAAATATAATCAGCACCAGGGTATCAAACAAGTTACTTATCTACCAAGTTTTGTGAAATTTGGTTAGCTAGAGTTGATTCATGCGGTCCCTTTCGCAAAAATGATAGGTTATTTTTTCCCGCGCGAACCGTACCAAAATCTAATCAGCACAAGGGTCACCCACAAATCACTTACCTGTAAAATTTCATTAAATATGGTCCATTAGTTTTTGAGTTAGATTGGATACATACATTGCACAGACAGATGCACACACAGACACACACACACAGATGTTAAGCTAAAAATAGTTTTTTCGTATTCTAGAGGTCCTAAAATTTGTAGAACCGTCCAAAACGCTAGCTATTTTCGACATGATTCCAATATTTTCCCTATACATTACCATGTACTGAAGGGAAAGTAAAATGTCTTATCTCTCCCCCCCCCCCCCCCCCATGCATACAGATTCAATTAAAATACAGCAAACCTAAACATTCGCTTACAGTTTTATCGCTGCCCAAAATAACGCGGCGAATCGTGCCAAGGATAATCGTGACGTCAGTGACGACGAGGTTACCCCCCTCCCCCCCCCTCATTAATTTTGAAACAATGGTTTTAGAGTTGGAAACATGCGTATAATTCAATTTTGACGGCTTTTCCGCATGTTAAAAAGCTTTCAACAATTCAATTGTGCTTATAGAGTAAACGTATCTGTGGTTTTCTGTATTGAACTGCAGCCAGCATTCAGATTATAGTTTTCTGACGAGTTTCGTAACATAAGTACTCTAATAACTTTGTAAGAAAAGGTCCATGGGTGCACCCGTTAGATCTATCCATAATAAAATGAACCCTGCCCACAGGGCCGTAGCCAAAGACGAAATTGAAGAGGGGAAATTCAAGGTGAAGAGGGGGAAATCAAAGCTGGAGGGAAATTCAAGGGGGCTCAACAGTTTTAAGGGAGGTTCACGAAAAACGCAATAAATCATTAGCATTTATAAACCATAATAATTACTATTATATATTTCGATTCATATAAATTAACAAATAACTGCATATTTATATTTGCAAGCTAAGAGCTGATTATTAATATCCATATACCTACTATGCATCAATATTAATATATAATAATTACAACTGATTTTAATGTAAGCATTGACTATAATAAAGCTGTTAATAATTTGTAGAAACATTCTGAAAGTTAATAGAAGTTAATGCTTAATATTAAATCTTACCTACTTATCAGTTGATTTTGACTCTATAATGTATGACAGTGAACCCCGCATTAATACAAAAGTATCCTAAATATTATTGTCATAATTTTTAAATATTTTTAAATTAAATATGTAAATAAATTTATTATTAGTATAATCACACATTCAGCTAAATTACAAAATCATTAAAACGAAGCAATTCATAAAAAAATCTCAAAGAAATATTTTGTATGTAAAATTTGAATGTCATTTTATATGAAATTTCATATCACTAGTAAAAATTTAATATTTTTTAACAGGGGGGGCTGAGTATACCGCTTGGGGAGGGGCTTAGTCCTCTCTGGTCCCTACCTGGCTACGGCCTTGTCGAATGAAATGGATTGCAGCGCCCCCTAGCGAAGAATTAAAAAAAAGTTTAGGGTAACGAACTGGACAACTAAGCGAGAGAGGAAAAAAACGTGAATTAAAAAATCGTAGAGCATTGTTTTTCGACACTAAATTGGTTTCTTCGACACTAAAGAATTCGACACTAAATTGGTTATTAAAATAGGCATTTATTTGATGTAATAGGATTTTAGGGGAATGGCGTTTTTATTCTGGAATGACACAATGAACAACGCTTGCATTACTTAACAGGAATCTAGTCTAG
The DNA here is from genome assembly GCA_951213105.1 of Amaurobius ferox. Taxonomy (NCBI): domain Eukaryota; kingdom Metazoa; phylum Arthropoda; class Arachnida; order Araneae; family Amaurobiidae; genus Amaurobius; species Amaurobius ferox. Next base: position 91,809,500 of record OX578155.1, read on the forward strand.
AGGCTGTTTAAATATTGACCGCGAGGCAGAACTTAGCGGCGCGATTTTCTATTTCTCCAAGGTGAAACGCCATGGGAGGTAGGAACTTAGCAAAGTCCCCCTCCCCAGTGACATAGAAAGTTGGTTAAATCTTTGCATACTTACCACGGGATAGAATCTAACCAATATTTTTTTAACGTTAAGCGCCATAGATTGTTAAACAAGATAAAACGTGGAAGACACTCCCATTGCAGATACCAGCATCCACAGATCGGTTTCGCGCTTCCTTTGCGCTCATCAGCATGAATTAGCCGATGTCTGCAACGGCAGCAAGAAACTTGCCGTAAGCCACAATTTTTGCAAGCTCCTATGAGAGCTGACAATTTCAGCCCTTACATGTGACCAACATGACTTGAACCAATTCTATATGGTCGACAATTTCAGCCCTTCCATGTGGCCAATATGGCTTGAACCATTTCCATGTGGTCGACAATTTCAGCCCTTCCATGTGGCCAACATAGCTTGAACCAATTCCAGCTTCCAATTCCAATGTTCAGCCCTTTCATGTGGCCAACATGACTTGAACCAATTCCATGTGGCCGACAATTTCAGCCCTTCCATGTGGCCAACATGGCTTGAACCATTTCCATGTGGTCGACAATTTCAACCCTTTCAACCCTTCCATGTGGCCCCGACCGCACATTTGCTACCTTAAACCCTAGGGTTGGTCGTGCGGTCTGGGTCTTCAACCCTTCCATGTGGCCAACATAACTTGAACCAATTCCAGCTTCCAATTCCAATGTTCAGCTCTTTCATGTGGTCAACATGGCTTGAATCAATTCCATGTGGCCGACAATTTCAGCCCTTCCATGTGGTCGACCCATACAGTTTAGTTCAGGCTACACGAAGCTGCAAAGTTAAAAATTATAAAACACAAAACCCGCCTTAAAAAGGGGATTTAAAATGCCCCTTATAGGCGGGTTTTGTGTTTTATGAAAATAAAACTTATTTAAAAAAAATGTTTAAGAATGGCGGTTTTTCTGTATTCGACATGCCTAAATGTAGGTTCCTATTCAATAGCATGGCCGTTGCATAAAACTTAACGTCACACGATAAAGATCTGGAAGAGTAAAAAATCCGAAGCATTTAGCTGCATGCATGTAAATGACTCGGCAAACTTACACTTAATTACTCGCCACACACATATCGGAGTCAGTTAGTGCCCCTCGAAACTTCGCCAAATGCTGGCATAAAATTTTATAGCTGCTAATATTCCGGCTGAATTGCTACATGGGGCAATAACCATGCGTCACAGAGAAGCGGGGGATTTTTCGCTTAACATGTAATTGGGGGGGGGGGGGGGACAAGCAATCGGCGAATACAGATATCACTTTAGAATATTTGATGGGGGAGCTGAGAGACGTTGTGGGTGTGTTATTTAAAATAAAAATCTAAAGTGTCCATCACACGTCTATCTCTGCAGATAATTTTCGATACTAATGGAGAGAGAAATAAAAAAAAAATCTGATGTGGACAGCACTTGACTTTTCCAGAAGACACGTATTCACGGTCTCTATATTTTTTTAAATAATTCATTAAATTCAGCTTAATTGCTCAAAATAACAGCCATAATTATTTTAAAATATACTGAATTTGCACTTTTAACACAATTTTCATTTTCATTTGGTAATTTGACTTATTTTCAAAAGGTGGAGTAGCAAAAATGCGAAAAAACTGAAATATCTCGAGAACGGCTAATCCTAGTGTAATGGGGTGGGTCTTACTCTTTTTATCGTTAAACATTACGTATACATCAAGCATTTAATTGATATAGTTGAGTATGCGTAGTTTTTTATTTTAGATTTTGACGATTTTTGTGGATCATTTCGCAAGAAAAAGCAGGTTATTTTTTCCCGAATCGTACCAAAATCTAATCAGCACCAGGTTAACCTGTAAGTGATTTATCTATCAAATTTCGTGAAATTTGGCAATTTATTTTTTCAGCTAGAGTGGATTCAGGCAATTTTTGCGGGCCTTTTTGCAACTAAAGGCAGAATATTTTATCCCGAATCGTAACCAAACTCTAATTAGCACCAAGATCACCCACAAGGGACCTACCTACTAAATTTCATGAAATTCGGTCAATTAGTTTTTCAGTTAGAGTGGATACAAAATCTGCTCAGACAGACAGACAGACACACACACACATATGTCACGCTAAAAATAGTTGTTTCGCGTCCTAGAGGTCCCAAAACGTGTAGATCTTACGAAAACCCGGGTTGTGATTTTCGGCCAGATTCCAGTACTTTCCCTATACATTACCATGTATTGCAGGGAAAGTAAAAAGACTTACTGAATTTCGGAGAAATCGATTTTTTTTTCCTTTCGAGAAATATCGCACTCCCCTGTGATAAAAGTAAAAATTCTAATATCTCGTGAATGGCTTGCGATAAACTCCTACGCAGTGGTGTTTATTTCTGGTTAAAAAATACTTAAACTGCCATTGATTTTCATCGACAATCACTGAAGAGCAATGGTACATAGAACTATTTCAGAGGGGGCAACTTAAACATTTTTAATTAAAGCATTTTTAATTTTTTTTCTATTTTGATCATATTTAGTTTGATATTCACCCTTATGACCTTGAACGTCCAAAGGGGGGGGGACAAGTTCCTCCCACCTTGCCTTACACTATGGGCGCCCATGTGGAACGTCAATATATAAAATTTGATGTTTCTTTATTTTACATCGAAAAACTCTGACGTGGGCAGCACATGACTTTCCATGCCGACTCAAGCTCATTTTTTCTTTGTTTAATAATTCATTAAACTGAGTTTAATTGCACAACATAACACTAAATTTGCACTTTTAATTCAATTTTTGTTTTTATCTGGTAATTGGACATTTTTCAAAGGGAGGCGTAACAAAAATGCAAAAAATATCAAATATCTCGAGAACGGTTAGTCTTAGAGTAATAGAGTTGATCTTATTATTTTCCTCGTCAAAAATTACGCGTAAAACAAACATTTAATTGATACAGTTGAGCATACGTAGTTCTATTCATTTTAGATTTTTACGATTTTTGCGAGCCATTTCCTAAAAAACGGCAGGTTCTTTTCCGAATCATACCAAAATCGAATTAGCACCAGAGTATCGTACAAGTGACTTATCTACCAAATTTTGTGAAATTTGGTCAAATAGTATTTCAGCTAGAGTGGATACATGCGATTTTTGCGGGCCATTTCGTAAAAAAGGCGGGTTCTTTTTTCCCGAATCGTACCAAAAACCAATCAGCACCAGGGTCACACCTAAGTGACTTACCTACGCACACATACACAGCCGTCGCGCTAAAAATAGTTTTTTCGTATTCTAGAGGTCTCGAAACGCGTAGATCCGTCGAAAACTCGAGTTGCGATTTTCGGCATGATTCCAATACTTTCCCTATACATTACCATGTAATGCAAGGAAAGTAAAAATCTGATGTGGGCAGCACGTGACTTTCCCTGCAGACTTTTATCCACATTCTCTGTATTTTAATTAAATTTATTTCACTTTTAATTCAATTTTCTTTCTTATTCGGTAACCGGACTTATTTTCAAAGGTGGCGTAGAGAAAATACGAAAAACTAAAATATCTCGAGAACGGCTAGTCCTAGTGTAATGGAGGTTGGTATTCTTTCTAAATACCTAATGGTATTCTTTTCTTCGTTAAAAATTACGTATTAAACAAGCATTTAATGGATATATTTGAGCATACGTAGTTCTTATGTTTTGATTTTGACGATTTTTGCGGGCCATTTTGCAAAAAAAGGCAGGTTATTTTTTTTCCGAATCGTACCAAAATCTAATCAGTACTAGGGTGACCCACAAGTGACTCATCTACCGAATTTTGTGAAATTCGGTCCATTAGTTTTTCAGTAAGAGTGGATACAAACTTATGCGGGCCATTTCGCAAAAAAAAGGCGGGTTATTTTATCCCGAATCGTACCCAAAACTAATCAGCACCAAACTTGCCCACAAGTGATTTACCTACCAAATTTTGTGAAATTCGGTCCATTAGGTTTTTAATTACAGTGGATACAAAATCTGCACAGACAGACACACACACACAGATGTCACGCTAATAATGGTTTTTTCGTATTCTAGAGGTCTTGAAACGTGTAGATCCGTCGAAAAGTCGAGTTGCGATTTTCGACATGATTCCAATACTTTCCCTATACATTACCATGCATTGCTGGGAAAGTAAAAATGCAATGTCGCGAGAGGGAAAAATGGAGGAGAAAGTCGAGTGGAGTCCAGTTAATTTATATTAATTTTTACTCTTTTCCGAATACTGCATGTTGGACGCGTCTATGTATGCTTTTACTTTCCCTACAATACATGGTAATGTATAAGGAAAGTATTTAATCATGTCAAAAATCGCAACTCATGTTTTTGACGTATCTACACGTTTTGGGACTTCTAGAATACGAAAACACTATTTTTAGCGTGACGTCTGTGTGTGTGTGTCTGTCTGTCCAATGTACTCGTATGTATCCACTCTAACTCAAAAACTAATTAATTGAAATTCATAAAATTCGATAGGTAAGTCATTGTGTAACCCTGGTGCTGATTAGTTTTTGGTACGATTCGGGATAAAAGCCGTTTTTTGCGAAATTTGCCCGCAAATATTGCCTGTATTCACTCTCGCTGAATAACTAATAGACCAAATTGTACAAAATTTGGTAGATAAGTCCCTTGTGGGTTACCCTGGCGCTGATTAGATTTCGTACGATTCGGATAAAAAGAACCTGCCTCTTTTTGCAAAATGGCCCACAAAAATCGTCAAAATCTAATATGCAAAACTACGTATGCTCAAATATATCAATTAAATGCTTGTTTTATACATAATTTTTAACGACCAAAAGAAGAAGACCAACCCCAATACACTAGAACTAGCCGTTCTCGAGATATTTTAGTCTGTTCGCATTTTCGCTACGCCACCGTTGAAAAAAGTCCAGTTACCAAATGTGAAAGAAAATTTAATTAAAACCCCAGATTCAATATAATTATGGATTTTTTTTGTGTGTGTGTGCAATTAAACTTAATGTAATGGATTATTCAAGAAATAAAGAGAACGTGAATATGAGTTTGCTGTGAAAGTCATGTGCTGCTTATATCAGATTTTTACTTTCCCTGCAATACATGGTAATGTATGGGGAAAGTATTGGAATCATGCCGAAAATCGCAACTCGAGTTTTCGACGGATCTACACGTTTCGAGACCTCTAGAATACGAAAAAACCATTTTTAGCGTGACGTCTGTGTGTGTGTCTGTGTGTCTGTCTGTCTGTCTGTCTGTGCAGATTTTGTATCCACTCTAACTAAAAAACTAATGGACCGAATTTCACAAAATTTGGTAGGTAAGTCACTTGTGGGCGGGGCTGGTGCTGATTAGTTTTGGGTACGATTCGGAATAAAAGAACTCGCCTTTTTTTGCGAAATGGCCAGCAAAAGCTTGTATCCACTCTAGCTGAAAAACTAATGAACCGAATTTCACAAAATTCGGTAGATAAGTCACGTATAGGTCACCCTGGTGCTGATTAGATTTTGGTATGATTCAGAAAAAAATAACCTGCCTTTTTTTGTAGAATGGCCCGCAAAAATTGCCAAAATCTAAACTAAAGAGCTACGTATGCTCAAATATATCCATTAAATGCTTGTTTAATGCGTAATTTTGAACGAAGAAAAGAATAAGACTAACCCTATTACACTAGGACTAGCCGTTCTCGAGATATATTAGTTTTTGTCGTATTTTTCCACCCCACCTTTGAAAATATGTCCAGTTTTCAAATGAGAACGAAAATTGAATTAAAAGTGAATTACATTTAATTGAAATAAATAGAACGTGGTTATAAGTCTGCAGGGAAAGTCATGTGCTGCCCACATCAGATTTTTTACTTTCCCTGCAATACATGGTAATGTATAGGGAAAGTATTGGAATCATGCCAAAAATCGCAACTCGAGTTTTCGACGGATCTACACGTTTCGAGACCTCTAGAATACGAAAAAACCATTTTAGCGTGACGTCTGTGTGTCTGTCTGTCTGTGTGTCTGTCTGTCTGTCTGTGCAGATTTTGTATCCACTCTAACGAAAAAACTAACAGACCGAATTTCACAAAACTTTGTAGGTAAGTCACTTGTGGGCGGGGCTGGTACTGATTAGTTTTGGGTACGATTCGGAATAAAAGAACCCGCCATTTTTGTGAAATGGCCCGCAAAAGCTTGTATCCACTGTAGTTGAAAAACTAATGAACCGAATTTCACAAAATTCGGCAGATGAGTCACGTATAGGCCGCACTGGTGCTGATTAGATTTTGGTACGATTCAGAAAAAAATAACCTGCCTTTTTTTGCAAAATGGCCCGCAAAAATTGCCAAATCTAAAATAAAAAACTGGGTATACTCAAATATATCCATTAAATGCTGGTTTAATACGTAATTTTTAACGACGAAAAGAATAAGGCCAACCCCGTTACACTAGGACTAGCCCCCACTGGGTTCCGGTCTAAATTGGGTGGCACTTCCCGACCGTCCAAACGGTTACCTTACACCTTTCTGGTAGGTCGGACGGTCTGGGTTTCAACAACAACAACAACACTAGGACTAGCCGTTCTCGAGATATTTTAGTTTTTCGTACTTTCCCTACGCCGCCTTTGAAAATAAGTCCGGTTATCGAATGAGAACGAAAATTGAATTAAAAGTGAAATAAATTTAATTAAAATAAAGAGAACGTTAATATAAGTCTGCAGGGAAAGTCATGTGCTGCCCACATCAGATTTTTTCTGTTGGTATTGTATGTTTATATATACTGTCAATGTATGTTTACTTTGTTTTTCTGTGTTTTTACCCGGTAGTCCCTTGTAACTGCTGTATACCCTTTGTGTGTCCGTCCAAACAGTTACCTTGCACCTGCCTTTCTGGTAGGTCGGACGGTCTGAGTCTCAACAACAACACCCTTTTCGTGAGATGGATGGTCCGGGTATTAAATAAATAAATATATAAGTATCTTCGTCGTAATTCAGTATATGCTTAGAATTTAGCGAACGGTGGGCGGGGCTAAAGTAATGCACATCGTCCTTTTTCTTTTGAAGTAAATATACATACCAGAACATTCTAAACATTTTATTTTTTAAGAAGTTTGGTGATTGTTGGTGACCCAATTGCTTTCCCGTGTCAATAAGCGGCAATGATCACGAAAGCATGTTCCACAGGTTGTGAAGGATAACCAGTTGTGCAGTTTCGCTTTTATGCAACGCTCTGGCATGCACGGTAGAAGTTTCTTTACTGCAATCCTTACATGCAGAGCCATTCATACAAACTGTGCCAACACGAACATTTACTACGGGTCCTCTTTCGTATTTTACCTTCCCTGGTGAATCTTTCACGTCTTCCTTTCAAATCACGTGACCGAACTACCCTGGTGCACGAGCCCCTTCTATATCAAGGTATTTAGAAAGTTTCTATATGGTCGGCCCCATGGGAGTAAAAGTAAGATGTTAAAACTTCATATTAAGAAAACGCCAATATCGTTTGAGGCAAAAATTCTAGTGATGCTTGGGATAAAATAAGTAGCCTTGCTTTGTACGCTTTTCTAAGGCGGAAGGCCTAAAATATTTATTTAAACTGCCCATTTTGTCAAAATAAATTATGAGCGCAATGCAAAGTAGAACTGAAACAATAAAGACTATTCCCGCGTATTCAAAATTATTTTACCTTTCAATTTTTTTTATGTACCTATATTCTGTACTCTATCCTACAACTATGAAAGTATACTGGTTAATTATACTCATAATAAGGAACCCTTAATTTAAAAATAATCAAAAATACATATACTAAATACTACGCCTTTCTGTTATGCCCACTAACAATAGCGACTTCTTTTCTAACACTAGCTACACCTAGATGCAATTCTCAAAGCATTATGCTATTTTCAAGCGTTTCATCCAAAGAGGTTTTTTTATCTTCTTTCTAACTCCATGGGCGGTCATGTCAGAACGTTGTATTAAAACCGGTTACGGTTAAAGGGAATCCCGATTATGTGTAGGAGTACTTTGTGTTAATCTTAACAGGCAATTTTGGGAACAAAATTTTCCATTTGACAAAACTATTTAGACCTCAAATTACGAAGGGTGTACGTATTTTACATGAAAGTGATTTCGCCCCCTGCAATAAAAAATAAAAAAATAAAACTCTGACGTGGGCAGCAGATGATTTTTTCTGCAGACTCATATTCACGTTCTCTTTATTTCTTCAATAATTCATTAAATTGAGTTTAATTGTACAAAATAACACATGCAATTATTTTAAATGACACTGAATGTGCACTTTTAATTCAGTTTTCGTTTTCATTTGGTAACTGAACTCATTTTCAAAGGTGACGAAACTAAAAAGCGAAAAACTAAAATATCTCGAGAATGGCTTGTCCCAGTGTAACAATGTTGATCTGATTCTTTTCATCGTCAATAATTACATATAAAACAAGCATTTAATAGATATATTTCGGCATACGTAGTCTTTTATTTTAGATTTTGACAATTTTTGCGGGTCATTTCGCAAAAAAAGACGGGTTCTTTTATCCCGAATCATACCAAAATCTAATCAGCACCAGGGTCACCCACAAGGGACTTACCTACCAAATTTTATAAAATTCAGCTAATTAGTTTTTCAGTTAGAGTAGATACATACATTGCACAGACAGACAGACACACAGTCACACACACAGACGTTACGCTAAAAATGGTTTTTTCGTAATCTAGAAGTGTCAAAACGTGTAGATCCGTCGAAAACTCGAGTTGCGATTTTCGGCAGGATTCCAATACTTTCCCCATACATTACCATTTATTGTAGGAAAGTAAAATGGACTTAGAAAACCCCTTTCACGATTTCTTCATTGTCATTAGCGAGTACCCTGCTCTTCCACAAAAATACCACTCACATACAGGGTTGTCCCAGCCGTATAAGTTCCCAGGGCCCGGCTTAGCCCAATTGGGAGCCCGGAGCAGACATTCCTCCGGGACCCCCCCTTTCACCTTTCGATATATATTGAATGAACAAATTTTTTTCAAAAACATAATTGCATTCTAGAAAAATATATATACAAAATGTGGTTCTTACATATTTTAATGGAATTTAAATTACTGGCAACTTTTTTACCCTAGACAAGACGCCAACATGTTAAATTAGTTCGGTTAATCCCTATATATCCCCAAAATGAATATGTCCGGCGGGCAAACCTAGTACGATAGCATACATTTTTTTTTTATAAAGCAATCGTTAAATTTTTCGATGTTGTAATTGTTTAATTTGGGGCGTCTCTCAGGACCGTAGTCAGAGACGAAATTCAAGGGGGGCTCAACAATCTTGAAGAAGGGGCTCACCCAAAACACAGTTAATCATTAGCATTTATTAACCATAATAGATACTATTATATATTTCAATCCATATAAATTATAAACAAATAATTGCATATTTGTATTTGTAAGCTAACAGTTGATTAGGAAAATCTACATAGCTACTATACATCAATATTAATATATAATAATTACAATTATTTTAATATAAACAATAACTAGTAGCAAAGCTATGAATGGATCGAAGAAAATTTATGAAAGTTAATACAAGTTAACGCTTAATATTAACTCTTAACTACTTATCAGTTGATTTGGACTCTATAATGTGTAACAGTGAACCCAGCAATAATACAAAAGTATTCAAATACTATTGTCTTAATTTTTACATATTTTTAAATTAAATATGCAAATAAATGGATCATCAGCATGACAATAAATTCAGGTAAATTAAATAATCTTTAAAACAAAGTAATTTAAAAAAAAATATTATTAAAAAAATTTTTATACAAAATTTGGATGGCATATTGGATGAAATTTCATATCACTACTAAATACTTAATATTTTTATCAGGGGTGGTTCTTGGGGAGGGGGCTACGGATCTGACCCCTCTGATAAAATTTTGACGGATAGACACGTTTTATGGTCTCCTGTACACATATCAAACACATCTGGAAATATGGAATCGCGTTCGTATTGCAGATCACAATATCTACGGTTCACTTTCATATCTTTTAGAGCTCTTCAGCACGGAACAGCTGATAACTTGTATGGGATTGGGGGAATCTTCACATTGGTATCGGATATTCCATGCTAAAGAGTGCATAAAAAATCTGTTATGAGTAGTACATGACTTGCCCTACATAAGGCAGAACTGTTACTTCTTTCACAGTAAAATAATCACGTACAAAACCAACGGCACAATGTGTTTGGCGTTGAATTTATAAAAATGAAATTGAAAATCTGTCTATGGTTATGTATGTGTGTGTATGTATCACCATCACGGGAGAACAGCTGCATCGAATTTCATAACATTTTGTGGGTAAACTTGAAGCAGCTTCACTTAAAATTTAATCCACGTTTTGAGTTTCTAAGATCAGGGGTTATCGGGAAATTAACAAAAAAAAAAAAAAAGTTCCCATAGAAATAGAATTACGAAGACGATATTTTTTCGGCAAATACATTTGATGAAAAATATATCCAATACTTTCCATATATGTATGGAAAGTAAAAACATGCAAAGTGAGTACATAAGGTAGAATTAGCAACTTTTTTAATTTTATGTAATTTTTTGATAAATTTATTTTAAAAATATGCAATATCTCGCGAGCTGGACTACACTTGGAGAAGGGGGTGCCGTGGTCCCCCCTGAAGGGTTGTGGGTCATACACCCCCTCCCTAACACACACACCAGTAACCCATCATAGCCCATTGAAGGTTGGAGAAGTAATATTTGGAGAAATAATAAATAAATCATTAGTGATCCCCCCCCCCCCCTTCCTCCAAAAAAACATCGGGTGTATCTGCCGACTATATAAATAAAACACTTTTCCTAAACTTAAGATTCAAAGTAGCATTTACCTGTGGTTTTAATTGCTCAGCAAAAATCCATAAATAAACAAACACTACTCTTCTAAAGAGCCACAAATGTTTCTAAGCACCTGTATCACAAACTGACATCCAAAATCCACGGAGAAATGCGTCAAAATCTGCTATATTTTCACACTACAAAATATCGTCTGTTTGATAGTCTGCTAATTTATCGTCTGTCCTCGCACCCCTGCGTACACGAGCGCAACAGTTTGAGGGAAAGTGCTACGAGAAGACTCCGTGAAAAGATGTTGGGGAAGTTAGTTGGCGAAGCAGGGTTACCATAATGTAGGAAAGTAAACGGCTGAGCGAGTTTGTCGCCGTACTGGAAATCGCAGTCTGAGCGACTGAGGCTGGAAAAGATTTCCATGTGGAAATTTAAGTGAATTTTTTTTAATTCATAGGAATTTTCACGATTTTTACTTTCCCATAGTGAACATTATCTTCACAGAAATTTTCAACTTTTAGAAGAAAAATACATTTTTAGACCTCCTGAACATATTTCGAACACCTTTGGGAAAATATCCTTGTGTGTGTGTTTACAAGATAATTCAATAACAAATGCTCATACCGCGATTGAATTTGAAGCCTATGGATACATTATGTAAAAAATCAGCGGTCACTCAAGTTCGATGGAGCCGAAATAGTTTTGTAGCTTAAAAAACGTCTTGTAGAATAAAACTCCAATAAAGTTCTATAAGTTTTTTCTTTGTTATTTTCAGTCAACTAGGGGGGGGGGGGGGGGTTCCAAGTGGTGGAGGCGCATGCCACCCTCTATCAACTGTTGTGATACTAAGAAATATTGCTTTCATTAATTTCTTACATATTTGACTATCTGGCTAAAAATCTTGGTGTGTGGTTTCTCTTCTTTAGATCTTTTCAAAACAGTTCAAAATAATAAATAACTTTCATTTTTCTATACAAAATTATTACAACCTTTAACGAGAAAGATCAATCATGCATAAAGCATTGATTATGAAAAGCTTTCCAACAGAAATGCAATCTTATTTAAATAGCTTTAAAATGCCATACATTCAGAATTGATATTTTTTAAATTAACACAGTACTACAATAATTTATTATACTTGGAAACTTAAAACTTCATAAAAAATAGACAATGCTATAAATCGTCTGCTTTTCTATGTAAAATAAAGGAATACTTCATTCATATCACTTATATTTCAGATGCCAGAGCTAAATAATTTTGTATAAAAATAATTCAGCAATTCTTATACAATTCATCTTATAATCGTTTGATTGGTTTACATTCTACATGCTATAGAAATTAAGCTTAGTTGTAGGAACAATCAAAGTTTAGTGAGCAGCATTTAAAATAAAACATATTGTAATTGTGTTGGCACAGAATTTAGCTACACAAATAATATGTAAATATAAATCTATTTTAGGACTGATGCAGCATTAAATATAAATTTAAAAGATCTTCAATCATCACGGTTTTTAAACAGGGAAAAATTTGACACAATATTTGATTTTGAAATGAGTCACGTGATCTCTTAATATAATGTGAGTGTTATTATTATTTCAATTTTTATTTTAAAAACTACCTAACATAATTTGCTGAAATTTTTTACACATTTTACGTGATAATTTGACTATTTCCTGAAATTTTCGAAGCAATTTACGAATTTTAACTTCGCCTAAAAAATGTCTGAAAAACTAGATCCAATGTATAGGGTTCAATGTATTTCACTTTTTCAACCCGGGTTCAATCCAAAACTAATCGGATAATATTATTCATTTACATTCCCATATGTCCCTCAAACCGTCTGAACAGCATACTAAAATTCCATTTTGGTAAAGTCATTGTTACCGCAGTAATCGTGCGAACGGACAGACGGACAGACAGACAGAATGAATAAAGTCATAAGCATTTTTCAACTATGTTGTAAAGTGTTAAAAACGGAAAATTTCAATTTTTTTCCAACTTGACAAGGCAAATTGCTCAAAAACTGTAAGAGCTTTATGTCATAGTAGATATGACATTTAGATCATTTATTTAAAATTTAAATGACATGAATATATTTGAAAACTTAAACCGATTTTTAATACAATTGTATTGTTAAACTTACTAGTTTCATATGCTTAGTATTTTATATTTAAACTCTTAGAATGCATATATATATATATATATATATATATATATATATATAAATATAAATTAGTAAATCCAATGTTAGAATGTATATAGTAACTCATAATACACTATTCCAAAATTTTCTACAAAATACAAAGAAATAAAAGAAATTAAGACATAAAGAGGAAATAATAAAGCGTAATGCAGGTCATAAAGACAAAGACAATCAACAAATTTCAAAAATGAGGAATGAAAATAAGAAAATAAAAAAATCAAGCAAAAAAGCTTGCACATGGAAGAGCTTTAGATAAGCTTAAGATAAGTTCATTTCGAAAAAATTCTCTTCGGGTCCATATATCCCTTCGAAATGAACACAAAAATGCTTGTTTCTGAAACACAAGATAGATTTTATCTATAAACTTGTGTTATATGGACGACAAGCATATAGATTGGAACAATAAAGGAAACATAAATACCTTAAAATACACTTCATTAGTGCAACCATGACAAGCAAAATATGGCTAGACCAATGTTGCCATATGCAGAAATATATATATAGATAGATAGATAAAATCTATTTTGTGTTTCAGAAACATGCAGTTTTGTGTTCATTTCGTTTAAAATATTAGGACGTGATAAAGAATTTTTTCGAAATGAACTCTTCTTAAGCCTGGAGCTCTTCCACATGCAAGCTTTAATGCTTGATTATTTGGTATTCCTTTTTTCGATCCCTCTCCATTGACATTTGTTGATTATCTTTAGCTTTCTGAACTGTAATATGTATTATAATTTCCTCTTTATTGTTGAATTTCATTTAATTTCATTGTATTCTGTAGGCATAAAATTTTTTAAGATAGTGTATTATGAGTTACTTCTTCCATTCTAAGATTGGATTTACTATTTTAATATTTTATATACGAAGCTTTGGCCGTATAATTATGCAAATGCAAACGCAGTTAGCCGATGTATGCAAATGATATAAAATGCAAGTAGATCACGTGATTAAAGCGCGGGATAAAAGGGATGGAGACGGCAGATGAGCCAACAGTTGCTACTGTCTGTCGCCTACGGAAATCCGTTTTCCGAGCTGTTTGTCGTTTCAGAAGACACGTGTTATTGAAGAAGCACCTGTCCGATGACGCCGAAGTCTGTTTCAGCATTTGAACAATCGTGCGATGAGATTCATTTTAGGTCTACATACGGCTGGGAGGTCGAATTGGCGTATCGCCGCTGAAACACGTATACGTGCGTCCACAGCACAAAGGATTTGGAGAAGATGGATTGAAGAAGGGCATGTGTATCGTCGCAGTGGTACAGGTCCATCCAGACGTACGTCAGCACTCGTTGATCGACGCATTTGAAGGCATGCGGTGGCAGCCCCACAAACGACGACTGTGGACATTCTGCAGAAGTTGCAGGGTACATTGGATGTTCCAATATCAGCGAGAACAGTTTATCGACGATTGGCCGAAAGCAGCTTGCACTCAAACCGTCCTTTAAGAGGACTGCCATCGTCGACAAAACACCGACGTGAGAGATTGCAATGGTGTCGGGCCCGAGCTTCTCGAACGACTAAATGGAACAGTTTAGTGTTCAGCGACGAGTCTCGGTTCTATATGTCTAAAGACAGTCGTCGTGTGAGAGTCTGGAAGCGACGTGGAAACAGATCCAATCCTACTGCGACTGTTGAACGCCATATTGCTCGACAACGCGGCAGCATGATTTGAGGTGCCAGCGGCTTCGATAGCCGGTCACCTCTGGTTCGTATCAAATGCACAATGACGGCAAGACGATATGTGGATGAGGTACTGCGGCCGGTTGCACTGATCTACCTTCATCGGTTACAAAATGCTGATAACGCAAGATAACGCGCGACCGCATACGGCAGCCATCAGCAGACATGCCTTGCAAGGTATCCAGATGTTTCCTTTGCCTCCGCTGTCTCCCGTTCTCTCACCCACAGAGCATGTATGGAACGTGATTGGTTGCACTGGCTCCGCCTCAAACAGAGGACGACTTGTGGAGGATAGTTGACGGCATAGGGTCATCCATCCCTTAGGAAACTATCCATATTCACACGCTCACTGCATCTGTTCCTCAAATGGTTGCAGCTTGTATCGCTGCAAGAGGTGGTCCTACTGCCTACTGATCACTTTGTCTTTGCCATTAATGTATTACATTATTTTTCTGGAATTAACATTTATTATAACATAACATATTTATATATGTCATCTCCGTCTGTGTGTCCGTTATCATCACACTTTGTTCGCTCTTTCATAGTGTTACATTTTCTGTGCCGGGTAGTATATATATATATATATATATACTCCCCAAAATACCAAAATATAAATGAATGTTAGATATTATAAAAGAAACATTTAGTTTGTGGATTTAACGAAAGTTTATTAGTTATAACATAATTTTTGTATTATTCGCGAACCCCCTTAGAATTTGTCACAGACTCCAAGGGGTCCGCGGACCCCACTTTAGGAACCACTGGTTTAAATTATATTTCGAGTGAAAATAAACAAAGAGAAGAAAAGCTCGCTGGGACAAAACCTTTTATTTTTCGAAGAAAATAGTTCAAAATATTAAAATTATTTTTGCATATATTCATAAATGGTATCCTATTTCCGACAAAACAAGCATAAATTGTTTACATATAATGTTTACATTTTTTTTTTAAACGTTCCGATTTCACCAGAATGCCCTGACCAGAGGCATTATGCATTCCAAAAACTAGAACTAAAAAAAATATTAGGCAATTCCTACGATTAGAACTCCTATTATTTCGTGGTTAAGATTTTCAAGATCAGAATAAGTGCGTTTACATTTCATTGTAATGGCTGAAGAAAATAGGGAGAAATTAAATATCTTTGTCATTGAAGAAACTACGTGTACGCAATGTTAATACCTAAATTTAGGATTAACTTTCACTTTGAACCACTACGTAGAATGTAAAGGGAGTTTTTAAAATGCCGTACCTACAAACGAAGCCAATTCTATGAAATCGAAAACTCACATCGAAGCCGTGGAAACACGTGGAACAAGGAATGATTTTTTTTTTATTATTATTCTTTTCAAATTTACGTCACTTGATTCTCATTGTCCTCATCATTAAGGAAAATGCGTAGAATGAAACTTAATATTTTCCTCGGAACATAATGAAAGGAGGAGGGGGAAAATGGCGAAAGTTTTAAATCAAATAGGCCGATATCGAATTTGTTCTTGAAATATTTATATTTGTGGATATGGCAACGGATTATTAAATATGAGATCGAGATATTTTTTATCGTCTGCGATGGGTGAAATTGTAAACAAGGTTTTAATTTTTTCTTCTGCTTAAAAATTTCGCGTTTTAGAACTTTTTTTATTCTGTCTCATTTTTTAGATTGATAAAGCGATGAAATTGAAGATTCCAAATAATAGACTGTGTAATAAGAAACATTCAGTTTAAGTAAACAGAATATTTCTTATCTGTAAAGCGCTTTGAATCCAACATATAAAATGCATATGTGCATTAAATATGTTTACTATAATGAATTTATATTTTCGTTTTGTTTAACATTTGAATGATTTAAACTTTAAAATGCTTGTTTATTATACAATAATTGAAACTTTATATTATTTCGTTTACATTAAATAAATTAAATTAAATAATCGAATTTTGAAGTACTTTTGTTTGTTTTCAAGTATTTTAAAAGAGTATTTAAATGTGTTTGTATTTGAGCAAACTCAATGTTTTTTTTAATTTAAAAAGTATGCTTGCTCACATTAGTGCAAACTAAATATAAAAGAAAAATGATTTAAATAAATTTAAAATAATGTTCATTTTAAATAATTTAAATTTCTAAATGTATTTGTATATTATGTAATATTTTTGTATACATTTATATTTGAAAAATATCCTTTCATTTCTTTAATGCATTTGAATGTGAAATATTTTTGCATTTTATAATTTTTAAAAGAGAAAATGTTTTCGCATTGAGATGGTGCCGAAGATTTCGCCAAATTTGGTACCTAGAATAAATTTTGGCGAGTATTAGATAACTTACGGCCGACGCATACTCACTGCGAATGTCTCAAATTCCGTATTCAATATTCTTCGTGTAATGACAAGATATTGTTACTTTACGCAATTAAATATTCTATTTCATTAAACTGAATGTATCAAAGGATACGTCGAATATTTCTGCTAGTTAATACTTTTATTTGTATCATATCATTAAAAGAAATTTATTTATTGATATCATTTTATAACTTCATTTACATTTAGTGTTCCTGTTTATATTTATTATGCTTTAATTTATTTATTTTATTCTTTGCCTGCAGGTAAAACATCCATTGATAAGGAAAATTGCTGCCAAATGTAGAAGCCCAATGCCAGCCAAGCTGTGGCAACCATTTTCCTTTGTTTACTTATTAGTACTTACATTTGCAGGAATTTTTTGCTAATTTTTGATAAATTTAAGTTCTGAAAAGCTTATGTTTACTTCTCAAATAAATATAAGAATAGCTTTTGCTTAGTCTTCGATAATTTACAAATAATTTAAAAAGAGGTTTTGTTATACTTTTAAAATTTATAAATTAAAAAATAAACAAACAAATAAAATCAATTATGCATAAAGCATTGATTATGAAACACTTTCCAACGGCAATGCAATTTTATTTAAACACCTCTAAAATGCGATGCATTCAGCGGTGATATTTTTTTAATTATCACAGAATTACAATAGTTTATTTTACTTGATAACTTAAAACCATGGAAGTAAAAGTACATTCTAACTCCATGCTTAAAACTTCATCGAAAAAGGCAATGCTATAAAATCGTCTGCTTCTCTATATAAAATCAATGAATATTTCATTCATCCAGACTCCAGAGCTAAATCATTTTGCATTGAAACAATTCAGCAATTCTTTTACAACTCATCTTACAGCTCGATACGTTCTGCATACGTTAAAATTTGGCTTCGTTGTAGAAATAATCAAAGTGTGATGATCATTTAAATTCAACGAACGGCAGACAGACAGACAGACATAATGAGCAAAGTCATAAACACTTTTTAACTATATTGTGAAGTGTTCAAAAGCTTGTGTTTACTTCTCAAATAAATATTACAATAGCTTTTGTTTAGTCTTCGATCATTTACATTTAAAAAAGGTTTTGTTATACTTTTAAAATTTATATATATATTAAAAAAATGGTTCTATATTGATCGGTTTCTAGATTTGATTCTGTCTTTGGACCGGAATTAGGCCGAATACTGTCCGGTCTGAAATATCAGACATAATTATTTTTGTCTAAATAGTCAGACGTGGCTTAATCAATAAAGCTGATACGATCAGCTTTCATTTTATTGTAGCTTCCTTGCAATATTTAAATTTTAGTGTTATTCAAATATCAGCTGCCTACTGCATGAACTGGTGTATTAAAGCAGGGTTTTCATCAAGAGTGACGAGTGCTCAGGTGATAACGAATACCCAATAGGAAGGAACTTCGTATGTGAGAATCGTTTGGAACCAACTTTTTCCCTCGCGCTCTCTCTTCCTATTTGCTAGTCGATCTTGTGCTTGTCGCATTTGGTGAAAACAAGACATAAGTTGCCATTAAAAAGTCTAATATTTCAGTGGGAAATAAAACTATCGATCTTCGACTGACCTGTTGACGTTTAAATCATTATGATGAGATGATTTATCTTTTCTTCTATATTTGAAATGGACCCCACAGAGTTAATTTTAAAAAATACAAAGTTCTATTAAAAGCTATACTTTTTACTATGCAAGTTCCGTTGATTTACTATGTAAGTTTCGTGGTATTTCCGATATGTAGGCTATCCGCTGAACCACGGAGCGCTGAGCCAATCAAATGTCACCACTTGACCGAAATTTGGAGAAAATTGCTTCATCCAGCCAATCAAACATAATAGGCGAAGACGTGCCACACTGACACATCGGCAGAATGGCGCGTAGATTTTTCGCCTACAACTTGATTGCTTTTATAAGTTAATCTCCCTCATAACACGCTGTGGTTTCCTGCTCTAACAAAAAAGCCTTAGATTCGTTTGTAAACGAAAAAAAAAAAAAAAAAAAAAAATAGGATGTCAGCAGCTTGTGACTTGTTTGTTCTATATTTTTTGATGAATTGGCTTCCGACCAGGGCGGAATGTACCGTTAAGCGGTAGGTACGGCCGTCGGTGTAACTAGGAATTTTAGACCCTAAATTAAAAAAAAATCTGATATGGGCAACACATGACTTTCCTTATGTAATGTAATGAATTTACTACTTTTACAGTAAAAAAAAAATAGGTTTTTCTTATAGTAGATACGAACATTCTTTCTAAGACATTGAATTTTCGACAATTTGTCGTCATTTTCATTGATTTAGCGTCATTTTTATCCATTTGGTGAGATTTTCGTTAATTTGGCAACATTTAAAAAAGTCGCCAAGTTGGCGACATTCCACCAAATTTGTCGCCAAAATCTCGCCAAGCGTTATGGACGAAGAAATAAGTTATTCTTACAGCAGATAAATGACTATTGACGTTCAAATACAAAAGTATTACTCAAAGTATCTTTTTTCATGAATGGAACGAGCTAGATGCACAAGAATGATATCATCCAAATTATCGCATGGTATTACATACGCAAAATGAACATGTTTCTCAATAGGAAATATGTTTTTTTTTATTTTATATGACTTTTTGATAATTTTTTTGAAAAATGTGCAATATCTCAAAAACGGTTCATGTTAGCGTTCTAAAATTTATGTCAATCGTTTTCTAATGAAAAATTACATAAGAAATGTCTATTTGAGTAACTTTATTAGAGGTTTTGATTTTTTGACGATTTTTTCAAAATTTCATTCGAAAATTTAGGGGTTTTTTGAATATTCGATTGCGTATAAAAACAATAGGCTTCCAGTGTTTACGAATTGTGAATTTTGTACCAAATTTCGTTCGAATCAGTCCATTCGTTCGTCAGTTATCGTCTCCACAGACTCACTGACAAACACACACACACATACTTTCATACACACACACACACACACACACACACACATCACCTCAAAAATGTTTGATTCGTGATCAGGGATGCTTGAAACGTGCTCTCCCGTCGAAAACTCGAATTCGAATTTTCGACCCCGTCACAATACTTTCCTTATACGTTATGTATATAAGGAAAGTAGTATGTAAAATGGTCCTACCCCCAAATTTTAGCTTTCCCGAAACTAAAATTTGGAGGGACAACATTTTAGTTCTGGTCCCCCTCCCAGACATAAAATCACTTGAGACAATGCTTTTCATTTTGTCTTATTAAAAAATTAGCCGCCTGCGGCGACCAGCCTGTTCGCTACCCTTGAAAATTCTGACCGTGGCAAACTCGCTGGCGCCATAACCTCGTAGAGTTAACAAAGTTTGTTTTAGTTTAATGACGTTAAAACTAATAATGAAATTTTAAGATGAAAAATATTGTTCTAGGGGGGGGGGGGGGTTCTTGAAAATTGATTTGTAAAGTGAATTTATTCTAATGTATGTGAACTGTGAGATTCTGAGGATTTCTGTACCTGTAACCCTAGGAAAGGGATCCCTTTGATGTGTACTCACAGCCGGGATTAGCTGCTCTTATGTTTCTTTTATAGAAGTATGCTCCTCTATGTTTTGTTTTACATAAATGAAATTGTATCCGTTTGTCTGCATTTTTAGTATTGCATCGCAAATGACATGAAAGTATTTTTGAGACTGATGATGTTGAATGTGAATTTAGTATTTAAGAAATAACGATGCTACTTTAACGATGCTGCTTAGCGAAAACAGTTTTTTTTTTAAAGATTTTTAAAAAAAAATCTGATGTGGGCAACACATGACTTTTCTTATATAATGCAATGAATTTACTACTTTTACAGTTAAAAAAATTGTTTTCTTATAGTAGATATTTATATTCTTCCCAAGATATTGAATTTTCTTCAATTAGTCGTATTTTCATTGATTCAGCGTCATTTTTATCCATTTGGCGAGTTTTTCGGTAATTTAGCAACATTTAAAAAAGTCGCCAAGTTGGCGATATTTCAACAAATTCGTCGCCAAAATCTCGCCAAGTGTTATGGACGAAGAAATAAGTTATTCTTACAGCAGATAAATGACTATTGGCGTTCAAATACAAAAGTATTACTCAAAGTATCTTTTTTCGTGAATGGAACGAGCTAGATCCACGGGAATGATGTTATCAAACTTATCGCATGGTATTACATATGAAAAGTGAACATGTTTCTCAATAGGAAATATTTCTTTTTATTTTATATGACTTTTTGATAATTTCTTTTGAAATGTGCAATATCTCGAGAACGGTTCATGTTAGCGTTCTAAAATTTATGCCAATCGTTTTCGAATGAAAAATTACATAAGAAATGTCTATTTGCGTAACTTTATTAGCGGTTTTGATTTTTTGACGATTTTTTCAAAATTTCACTCGAAAATTGAGGGGGGGGGGGTTGAACATTCGATTGCGTATAAAAACAATAGGCTTCTAGTGTTTAGGGATTGTGATTTTTGTACTAAATTTCGTTCGAATCGGTCCATTCGTTCGTCAGTTATCGTCTCCACAGACTCTCTCTCTCTCTCACACACACACATACTTTCACATACTTTCACACACACACACACACATACATCACTTCAAAAATTTTCGATTCGTGATCAGGGACACCTGAAACGTGCTCTCCCCTCGAAAACTCGAATTCGAATTTTCGACTCCGGCACAATACTTTCTTTATACATTATATAAGGAAAGTAAAAACGTTATGACTCAGCCATTCTCTTATCCGAAATAACCTATTAAATTCACTAACGCACATTCCTCTAAAACCCAAACTTGAAATAAAATACTCTCTTACATTTCAGCAATTCTCCAATGCAATCATTAAACTAAAATCAAAACGAGAACCCCATACTCAATTATAACAGAGTCTGCCAAAACTCTCCCGATCTTCTAATATCGTTCTAACACAACATTACAAAGAGGCTCTTAAAGCGTATGTATGATCGTAGCGCATCTCCGTTGACAGAACACGTCATATAAATTGGAATAAATAATAATTTTTTTATTCATTAGTTTTTCCGTTGACAAGTACGACGTTGTCAAGGCCTGGATGGAGTGTGGATAAGGGGTGTTAAAAATAACAAATTCACGACAAACATATATGCATTAAGTCTTAACTGGGATTAAGGCTTTGAATTTAGTCACTGGATTAAGTTATTTGTTCACATTGCATATTTTAGGTCCGTTTTTATTCTTAACCAGAACGAATTAAGCGACGACGCGCGGACTCTAAATAAGCGCCCGCTACGCAAATAATAAATATAGATAACACCACTCAATTTCCGAAGCACCTTTGAACAAAAATCGTTGCCAGTTACCACGCTTCGTCTTTTCCACACGCACAGAAATATATATATATAGCGCAAATAGAAAACTCCCCCCCCCCCTCCCTCATAAAGTTTCAGGGGGATATGATACAGAAATTCTAAGCTTCCTCAAGTAACGCGTCCTTTTCTCTCATGGTTCTTATTTCAAATTCCTATTTCATGTCACGCACTTATTGCTACTACATTAAATTCTATCCCACGATATTAATATTAACAAAGACTGTCAATATTTCCTCTACCATACCATATATGGTCACTAACGTTAATCACTACGCAAACTTTCTCATGACACTTCACCTCCATCACATTTTGAGGTATAGAAGGCAGCATGTTTCCCATGCTGTCATCAGATTCCTCCTCCGCCACAAATGTAAAAAATCTGATGTGGGCAACACATGACTTTCCTTATATAATGTAATGAATTTACTACTTTTACATGAGAATGATAGGTTGTTCTTATAGTAGATACTAATATTCTTTCCAAGATATTGAATTTTGGACAATTAGTCGTCATTTTCATTGATTTAGAGTTATTTTTATCCATTTGGCGAGATTTTCATTCATTTGGCAACATTTCAAAAACTCGCCAAATTGGCGACATTCCGCCAAATTCGCCGCCAAAATCTCGCCAAGCGTTATGGACGAAGAAATAAGTTATTCTTACAGCAGGTAAATGACTATTGGCGTTCAAATACAAAAGTATTACACAAAGTATCTTTTTTTCATGAATGGAACGAGCTAGATCCACGAGAATGATGTCATCTAATTTATCGCATGGTATTACATATGAAAAGTGAACATGTTTCTCAATAGGAAATTTTTTTATTTTTATTTTATATGACTTTTTGATAATTTTTTTGAAAAATGTACAATATCTCGAAAAGGATTCATGTTAGCGTTCTAAAATTTATGTCAATCGTTTTCTAATGAAAAATTACATAAGAAATGTCTATTTTTGTAACTTTATTAGTGGTTTTGATTTTTTGACGATTTTTTCAAAATTTCATTCGGAAATTTAGGGAGGTTCTGAACATTCCATTGCGTATAAAAACAATAGGCTTCCAGTGTTTACGGATTGTGATTTTTGTACCAAATTTGGTTCGAATCGGTCCATTCGTTCGTCAGTTATCGTCTCCACAGACTCACTGACACACACACACACACACACACACACACACACACACACACACACACACACACTTTCACACACATACACACACACACACACACACATACTTTCACACACACACACACACACACATCACCACAAAAGTGTTTGATTCGTGATCAGGGATGCTTGCAACGTGCACTTCCGTCGAAAACTCGATTTCGAATTTTCGACCCCGTCACAATACTTTCCTTATACATTATGTATATAAGGAAAGTAATTATGCTTTTGCGAATCTACCGCAGAATGCCCCGAGATCTCGTGCGAGATGGTCGCTGACGGAGAGCTCGGCTACTGTACGAAATAGTTCTAGAATGGTCATTCTAATAAAGTAAATTGTGCAGTTAAAGAGTCTCCTCTCTGAATCATTTACATATTCCTAATATATATATTCCAAAATGCTACCCTATTTCTAACAAAGCAAGTATAAATTGTTTACATTTTTACCTATCAGGATAGGAGATATAAGTGTCCAAAGTGTTTACATTGTTCGTACTGCTCTGATTTCAAACAGAGTTACCCTGACCATGGAGATAAAAGTAAGGAGTTAAAACTTAAGAAAACGCCAATATCGTTTGAAACAATCATTCAGGTGGCGCTGGGATAAGTTAAGTAGTCCTGCATTGCATGCATTTCTAAGGCAAAAAGCGTAAAATATTTATTTAAATTGCCCATTTTGTAAAAATAAATTATTAGCGTAATGTAAAGGAGAAATGAAACAATAAAGAATATTCCTACGTATTCAAAATTATTTTACCTTTCGATTTATTTTTATCGCCCTATATTCTGTACTATATTCTACAACTATGAAAAAATCTGATGTGGACAGCACATGACTTTCCTTATATAATGCAATGAATTTAATACTTTTACAGCAAAAAAATAGGTTATTCTTATAGTAGATATTTATATTCTTTCCAAGATATTGAATTTTTGTCAATTAGTCGTCATTTTTATCCATTTGGCGAGATTTTCATTAATTTGGCAACATTTAAAATGTCGCCAAGTTTGCGACATTCCGCCAAATTCATCGCCAAAATCTCGATAAACGTTATGGACGGAGAAATAAATTATTCTTATAGCAAATAAATGACTATTGGCGTTCAAATACAAAAGTATTACTCAAAGTATCTTTTCTCATGAATGGAACGAGCTAAATCCACGAGAATGACGTCACCCAATTTATCGCATGATATTACATATGAAAATTGAACATGTTTCTTAACAGTTAATATATTTTTTTTAATTTATGGGATTTTTTGATAAATTTATTTGAAAAATGTGCTATATCTCGAGAACGGTTCATGCCTAGCGTTCTAAAGTTTATGTCAATCTTTTCTAAGAAAAATTATATAAGAAATGTCTATTTGCGTAGCTTTATTAAAGGTTGTGATTTTTTGATGATTTTTTCAAAATTTCACTCAAAAATTTAGGGGGTTCTGAACATGCGATTGCATCTAAAAGGAATAGGCTTCCAGTATTCATGGATTATGATTTTTGTACCAAATTTCATTCGAATCGGTTCATTCGTTCGTCAGTTATCGTCTCCACAGGCTCACTGACACACATACACGCACACACACACACAGACATCACTTCAAAAATGTTCGATTCGTGATCAGGGATGCTTGAAACGTGATCTCCCGTCGAAAACTCGAATTCGAATTTTCAACCTCGTCACAATACTTTCCTTATACATTATGTATATAAGGAAAGTAAAAATACTGGTTAATTATACTCCCAATTAGGAAACTATTAATTTAAACAGAATCAAAAATATAAATATTAAATACTTCGCTTTTCTGCTGTGTCAATTAACAATATCAGCAACTTTGCTAACACTAGCAACACCTAGATGTAATTTTCAATGCATTATGACATTTTCAAAAGTTTCATTCATGGGAAATTTATCTCCTTTCTAACTCCATGACCTCAACCGTAGATGTTATTCACATAAAGGTATGAAGTTCAATATTTGATCGTCTGCCTTTAATTTGGAGCTTATTTATCACAAGGTCAGTAGGGTTTATCATCAATTCTGATCTCGAAGATTTAAATAAAAATATGATGTCGACATTTTCATAACCAGACGAAGAGATATGCTCTGTTTCTTTTTTTCTAACAGGCAGTGAACTTCAAAACGCGAGGCGGTAGCTATATCGCAAAGCTGAATGCGAGTAAGATATGAATAACACCACAACTTGGTGATGAGAGACTTAACATTTTGCATAAATGTGGGAATATAGTATATATTATATATATAATATATATATATATATATATATAAAATATAAATATATAGAAATGGAAAAATCGGAAAAAAAAAAAAAAAAAAAAAAAAAAATGTTTTAGTAACTTTTGCGCAAGGCAGCATGAGGGTACCAAACACTATATATATAGAAAAATTGAAAGATCAAAAGTGAAAAAAACATGTAAAAAAGGAAGGAAGGCTCGGCAAAAAGCTTACATTATGGCGGTAAGGGGTTGTGACCTTACTCCCCAGTTCAACGAGCTCGTCAAAAACGCCGCGGCATTTTCACTCCTGGTCGCCAGCCCTGGCCCAAGCCAACCTCCGGAGTGACTTTGAAATCATCACGAAACCTGGATAGAAATGTGTACGAGAGCCATATCACCACACGCCGAGAGCCATATCACCACAAATAAAGCCAACTGAATTGCCGACTCAAATGAAATGTAGTGCCTGCTGCGGTCCTTTAATCACAGTGCGGTCCTGTCATATGGAGGGTTCGATGATTTTGTCTCTAATTGAACTCAAATAAGACTTAAGTCTTACACCATATGCAAAATTGGTTCTGTATAAATTATCAATATTTTTAAGCATAAAGGAAAGTGGATATTTATTAAAAAATGCTTGTTTTAAAAATTCTTGATCAAAATTAATACACACAACCCCAATTAATAGGTCACAACCCCTTACCGCCATAATGTAAGCTTTTTGCCGAGCCTTCCTTCCTTTTTTACATGTTTTTTTCACTTTTGATCTTTCAATTTTTCTATATATATATATATATATATATATATATATATATATATATATATATATTACATATTAAATGTGTATCCAATCATTTCAAGCTTCGATTTATTTGTTGTCAATATTTTCTTGGGTAATACCCAATTCTCTGTTAACAAGATAAAGTTAGTGATTTTTTTTTTAAATTTGTAAAGTATAGAACTAGTATGTATACAGTCTTTTATGAATTCATTAAAATTTTTCAAATTTTCGATATTTCGAATTTTAGATGTCTCGAATTTTTTTCTACTCCCTTCAAATTCGACATATCGAGGTTCGACTGTATATGGGAATGAGAAGAATGTCTTCAACGTCTACAATTAGCATATGGAAATGATGCTCCATATCGTGCCACTGTATTCAGATGATTTACAGAGTTTAGAAGAGATCGACATTCTTTCCTGGATGAAGAACACGCAGGAAGACTTTTGTCAGCTGTAGTTCTAGAAAATGTGTCGGCCATTCGAAAAATGTTAATCTGTGATAATCGCTGCATATCCCAAATGATACAGAAGGAACTTAACATTGGATCCGCAGCTATACATAAAATAATTATTCATGAAGAACTGCATATGAAAAAATCTGATGTGGGCAGCACATGACTTTCCTTATATAATGCAATGAATTTACTACTTTTACTGTAAAAGAAAATAGGTTATTCTTATAGTAGATACTTATATTCTTTTCAAGGTATTAAATTTTTGTCAGTGAGTCGTCATTTTCATTGATTTAGCGTCATTTTTATCCATTTGGCGAGTTTTTCATTAATTTAGCAACATTTAAAAAGGCGCCAAGTTGGCGACATTCCACCAAATTCGTCGCCAAAATCTCGCCAAGCGTTATGGACGGAAAAATAAGTTATTCTTACAGCAGATAAATGACTATTGGCGTTCAAATACAAAAGTATTATTCAAAGTACCTTTTTTCATGAATGGAACGAGCTAGATCCACGAGAATGATGTCATCCAATTTATCGCATGGTATTACATATGAAAAGTGAACATGTTTCTCAATAGGAAATATAATTTTTTTATTTTATATGTTTTTTTTATAATTTTTTTGAAAAATGTGCAATATCTCGAGAACGGTTCATGTTAGCGTTCTAAAATTTATGTCAATCGTTTTCTAATGAAAATGTACATAAGAAATGTCTATGTGTGTAACTTTATTAGAGATTTGGATTTTTTTGACAATTTTTTCAAAATTTCACTCGAAAATTTAGGGGGGTTCTGAACATGTGATTGCTTATAAAAACAGCAGGCTTCCAGTGTTTACGGATTGTAATTTTTGTACCAAATTTCGTTTGAATTGGTCCATTCGTTCGTCAGTTATCGTCTCCACAGACTCACTGACACACACACAGACACACCACTTTTAAAATGTTCGATTCGTGATCAGGGATGCTTGAAACGTGCTCTCCCGTCGAAAACTCGAATTCGAATTTTCGACCCCGTCACAATACTTTCCTTATACATTATGTATATAAGGAAAGTGAAATTTAGTTTGTCGTTGGGTCCCCCATAATCCCCATAATTTAACAGAACACCAAAAAACGGAGCTTGTATGAAGAGGTAAAGAAACGCTAAAATTACTTAATGATGGTGGAAACCGCATTATTTCTAAGAGTATAACTGGTGATGAAACGTACATACCGTTTTTTGACGTTCCAACACGTCAAAAAAGTAAAGTATGGGTCTTTGAAGATTGCCCCAAACCAACAATGGTGAAAAGACAACGAGCAATGAAAAAAGTAATGTATGTCGTGTTCTTAAGCAGTACAAGTCTGGTCAAAGTCTTAAAGCCAGAGGGACAGAAGACAGTTACTGCTAACTGGTACACCACTAAATGTTTTCCAGAAATTCTGCAGGAAGTGAATGTTAGGAAACTCATGCTTCACCATGACAATGCATCTTCTCATTTAGCAATTTATATATATATATATATATATATATATATATATATATATATATATATATATATACAAAAATAGCGCTTCGCCAGACGATAATTTCATGAATATTTCAGAAATGAAGTTGAAATTTTCATGAACGCCTGTAATAGAGGCTTTTCTGATAGTTTGCCGAATTTATCAACAAAGTAGCTGAAAAACTGAGCAAAGATTGCTGAATATTTTACAGTGTATGGATGGCACTGACTAAGTACACAAGTAGAGAATATGAATACTTAAGAGCCATGTGTAGACTCTTCAGATATTTCGTCACGTTATGTTTCACAATTGAAACCAGAGATTGATAAAGTTTCCATCCAGTTATCAAACAGTATTTACTTTACCAAAAAATGTCCCCGGGAAGGTCAATGAGAGAAGGCTTCTTGGTCCACTCTGTTTACGGTGCCCTTTGATGCAAGATGACACTCCTTCTTAGATAACTCCATTTACGCCTGCACCATCTTCCTTCTGAAATAATAAACACACAGTCGTGAGAAGAAGACTATTTGCGTCTTCGCAGGATAGAAAAAATAAAATAAAATAAATGTAGGTTTGATAATTTTTACATGGCTGTTTTATTCTGAATTTTTTTTTATCCGACGGCGAAAATATAATGGTAAGTATTCAAAATATGCTGAAAGACTGCTGTTTTAAACTAAATTAGTGTAAAATCTTTGCATAAATGCAGCATTATAATAAAATTCGGGTGTTAACCGGTTTCGACAAGAAAAAGTCCAACAGAAGATTAAAGCAAGACTTATTCTTCAGAATAAAAAGAAGCCCAGACTTATTTTTCAGGACAAAAATATTTCAGGACAAGATATCTTCTTCAGAACTAGAAGAAGTCCAGGACAAAACTACGAGACTTCTTTTAAAACTTCTTTTTCGGGATAAGAAGAAATCTAGGACAAAACTACAAGACGTTTTCCTCGGGACACTGAAGAAGTCCAGGATAAAATACAAGACTCCTTTTTCGGGATAAAAAGACGTCCAGGACAAAATACAAGACTTCTATCTCGAAAGAAGAAGACGTCCAGGATAAAACTACAAGTTTTCTCTTTCAGGACAAGAAAACATCTGGGACAAAACTACAAAACTTCTTTTTCGGGACAAGAAAACATCCAGGACAACATTACAAGACTTCCTTTTCGGGACAAAAAGACGTCTGGGACAAAATTACAAGGCTTCTTTTTCGGGACAAGAAGAAATCCAGGACAAAACTACAAAGATTTATTTTTCAGGACAAGACGTGTGGGACAAGACGTCTTCTTCAGGGCAAGTTCAGCACAAGATGTCTTCTGGACTAGTTGAAGTCCAGGACAAAAACTATTTTTAGTAGAAGACGACTTCTTGTTCTAAAGAAGTTCAGGACAAGATTTCTTCTTCAAAATAAGAAGTCTTCTGAAACAGTCTGGAACAAGAATTCTTTTTCAGTAGATGACAACTTTTTGTTCTTAATAAGAAGCTGTTATTTGGCTTCTAAATTGGTTGATTCCCAATTTTTATTGTATGTTGTACTTATGAAGATTTTATATTAATTTATAATGTAAGCGATTCGAATTAAGCAAACATTCATATTATGTTATGTTATGTTTAGTTCTACTTGTATCCAGTGGTCTAGCTGCGGGGAGGAAGTAATACACTCCCCCTCAACGGTGGAACAATTTTATTAGTTCTTTATAGAACAATTTTATTAGTTCTTTATAGAACAATTTTATTAGTTCCAACATGACGTCACGCGTTCTTTATCTCCCGGCCGTCCAAACAGTTACCTTACACCTTTCTGGTAGGTCGGACGGTCTGGGTCTCAATAACAACAACACATTCTTTATCGTCTGCTTCAAAAGCGTTTGTAGGACACCACGTGATTATTCTTTGACTTGATCCATTTAATTCTGTAAGAAAAATGTGAGATTTGAAGGACAAGTTTATAAATATGACGAACTTTTGGGCTGTTTGGTATATGGTAGCCGAGGTGATAGAGATTGTTTCTTCTTTTAGAATCCTTGGTATTCCCCAAACCGGAAACCCGGTTATATTAAATTAAAATCGGAAAAATGGGAAAAAGGGATTTCAGCTCTTAAGAGGAAGGGCATGATAATATTGACAACTTCAAAATTGAAGTTCTCATATCCTTGAAAATTCAATTTGCGATAAACATCTTATGACAGGTTTTTCTACTAATGTAAAATAACTTATTTATTCATAAAGTATTAAGCTTGAAATGTTTCTAAACCATATTGAGCATTAATATGGGTGTAATCGACAATAATGTAGCACGAGAAAATATTAATTCATTTTTGGAATCCAAAATATATGGATCAATACCATTTATGAGGGAGATTTTACTTCGATAACGCTTTGCCACTGCAAAATCCATGCTAACACAAAGATTAAATCTTAATTGTCTATTATACATTCCCAGTTGTTATACTGTTGCCAGGGCTGAGGCTACGTGGTGTGGAATACTGTATAGGGTTCATATTGGAAAACGAAACACAGTACTTAAAATCCTCTTTTCAACCGTCGACCTTCCGAGGCATGCTCATTATCACAATCATTATTACACAGTTTATAAGCTGTTGGAGATAGAAACTTGAAACTTCGCATACATGTGGGACTTGGTCTATAAGTATAATGAGTAAAATCTAAAAACTTGGAAATTAGTTAGAAAATTTTTCTGGAAAATAAATCTCGAAAATTTTTGGTACCAACTCGAGAATAGCTAGATACACAAAATTCGATTTTATACGATCTTGTGCATAAAAAAAAAATCCTAAATTTTCTGAACTAACTTTATTTGTGTACAAATGAAGTAATTTTTACTTTCCCTGCAATACATGGTAATGTATAGGGAAAGTATTGGAATCATGCCGAAAATCGCAACTCGAGTTTTCGACGGATTTACAGGTTTCGAGACCTCTAGAATGCGAAAAAAATATTTTTAGCGTGACGTCTATGTGTGTGTCTGTCTGTGCAGATTTTGTATCCACTCTAACTAAAAAACTAATGGACCGAATTTCACAAAATTTGGTAAGTTACTTGTGAGCGAGTCTGGTGCTGATTAGTTTTGGGTACGATTCGGGATAAAAAAACCCGCCTTTTCTTTGCGAAATGGCCCGCAAAAGCTTGTATCCACTCTAACTGAAAAACTACTGGACCGAATTTCACAAAATTCGGTAGATGAGTCTCCTGTGGGTTACCCTGGTGCTGATTAGATTTTGGTACGATTCGGAAAAAAATGACCTGCCTTTTTTTGCAAAATGGCACGCAAAAATCGTCCAAATCTAAACTAAAGAACTGGGTATACTCAAATATATCCATTAAATGCTGATTTAATACGTAATTTTTAACGAAGAAAAGAATAAGAGCAGCCTCATTACACTAGGACTAGCCGTTCCCGAGATATTTTAGTTTTCTCATATTTTCTCTACGCCACCTTTGAAAATAAGCCCGGTTACCGAATGAGAACGAAAATTGAATTAAAAGTGAAATAAATTTAATTAAAATAAAGAGATCGTTAATATAAGTCTGCAGGGAAAGTCATGTGCTGCTCACATCAGATTTTTACTTTCCCTGCAATATATGGTAATGTATAGGGAAAGTATTGGAATCATGCCGAAAATCGCAACTCGAGTTTTCAACAGATTTACACGTTTTGGGACCTCTAGAACACGAAGCAACTATTTTTAGCGTGACTTCTGTGTGTGTACCTGAGTGTGTGTCTGTCTGTCTGTGCAATGTATGTATCCACTCTAACTCATAAACTAATGAACCGAATTTCATCAAATTTGGTAGGTAAGTGACTTGTGTATGACCCTGGTGCTGATTAGATTTTGGTATGATTCGGAATAAAGCAGCCTGAACATTTTTGCGAAATGTCCCGCAAAAATTGCTTGTATCCACTCTATTTGAAAAACTAATAGACCAAATTTCACCAATTTTGGAAGATAAATCACTTGTAGGTTAACCTGAAGCTGATTAGATTTTGGTACGATTCGTAAAAAAGAATTTGCATTTTTTTTTTTTCGAAATGGCTCTCAAAAATCGTTAAATATTAAAATAAAAGATTAAGTATGTTCAAATATATCAATTTAATGCTTATTTTATACATAAATTTTGACGACGAAAAATATAAGGCCGATCCCATTACTCTAGGCGTAGCCGCTCTTGAGATGTTTTAGTTTTTTCGCATTTTCGGTAGGCCACCTTTGAAAACAAGTACAGTTACCAAATGAAAACGAAAATTAAATTAAAAGTGCAAATTTAGTGTAAGTTAAAGTAATTATGGCAGTTTTTGTTTTTTTGTACAATTAAACTCAATTTAATAAATTATTGAAGAAATAAAGAGAACGTAATTATGAATTTGCAAGGAAAGTCAGGTGTTCCCTACCTAAGATTAACATTGTATTAAAATATCTGAATTGTAATTTTTTATACAGTTTTTGCCTTTGTAACTATAGAAACAGAGTTATGCTTCAAATACTAAAATGGAACTACTTGGGTCGAATTTCGAATGTTTGTTTCTTACATGTTGAACATGTACTGTTCCTTTAATATCTTCCGAAAATTATTTGAAGTTTTAGATGTTGAAACTTTAGATGTTGATGTAAAGAAAACTTTATCGAAATTATGCTTTTTTACTTTAACTGCAATACATGGGAAAGTATATAGGGAAAGTATTTGAATCGTGTCGAAAACCGCAACTCGAGGTTTCGACGGATCTGCACGTTTTGAGACCTTTAGAACACGAAAAAACTACTTTTAGCGTGACGTTTGTGTGTCAAGTCTAACTGGAAAACTAATTGACCAAATTTCATAAAATTTGGCGCGACTCTGGTGTTGATTATGTTTTGGTACGATTCGGTATAAAAAAATCTGCCTTTTTTGTGAAATGGCCCGCAAAAATCGCATCGCATGTATCCAATCCAGCTAAAAATATTATTTTCTAAATTTTACAACATTTGGTAGATAGGTCACGTGTAAGTTAACTTGGTGCTGATTAGTTTTTAGTTCCAATTCGTAAAAAACGTGTTTTTTACTTTTTTTATTTATTATTATTTTTGCAAAATAGCCCGCAAAAATCATCAAAATCTATTGTTCTCGAGATATTTGAAATCTTTCGCAGTTTTGCCACGCCGACTTTGGATGTGCGGTTATCAAATGAAAACGAAAATTGAATTAAAAGCTCAAATTCAGTGTAATTTCAAATAAGTATGCTTTCTATTTTGTGCAGGGGCGTATTTAAGGGTGGGTTAGGGTGTTCAACCCCCCCCCCCCCCAAGAAATTGAAAAGTTTCGACATACTTCCTAAACACACAGGTGATAAAAAAAAATCTATTGAATCCCCTTCAGTTTATCGTCCTAAAATCCTTGAATCGGGAAAACATTTCGTTTTATCCTCCAATAATAAAATGATAAAAATAAATATATAAAAAAAAAATTAAGTACTTTGACTACTACATCACTGTAATAGGAGGGAAATTCTCCTACTGTATTAAAATCCCATGTCTGCGAATTTGGAAAAATTCCGGTTCCTGAAGTTGGCAGAAACAGCTAAGGCTATAAGTCAGTAATTTAGTAACTAGAGCTCTGTCTGCACGGGTCTTATTTAAAATGTTACCCGGCCAGAAAATATTAAGATTTGACTCTTGTCAAAGCCCAAGAATTTTTTTTAATATTTCATCCGAGCCTAACCCATCCCGAAAGCACTCAAAGCTATCCCTAACACAAATTGGCCCATTTTTTTTTAATACATTGGAGAAGCATAATGATCCAAATTTGCATTTAAGAAATTAAGCAGAAGTTATATTGCATATAGTAATAAATTAAAAATAAGTCAAATTTGAAAAATCTATACAAATAAAAAATGAGCAATACTGTAAAGTGTGTTTTTATTTTTCATTTTAGTTTGATAATATAAGAAATTAAATGAGGAAACGGTTCTTCACCGAGATTATATTTAAAAAAAATACTTTATTTACCCATTTAAGTGATCAGTGAACAATCCCTTTTGTTAGAGCTCATAAGCACCAAATGTTCTTGACTGCAGTGGTTGCAAAACAAATATATAATATCCCACAAACAAGTATTTTTAAAAATATTTCATTGCGATTAAACTTACTACAAAAATATACATAGGTATTATTTTCTGTAATTATAATATATTTATAAATATTAAGAATATAATAATTTTAAATTAAAAGTGGTAGATGTTTAGAAGACAAATATAAATAATTCAAGGACAATAATTCGTCTTATCCATATATTAATTTTAAATTATAACAGTTTACTCTAATTTTCATTCAATATTTGCTATCGGAAAAAAAACCCACGGAAGTGTTTTAATTAAGAATATAATTTATTTAATTGATATTCTAGAAGCGAAAATATAGAAAATAAAATATTTGAGTATGTTGCTAAGACGGTCTGTGGTATATATGGGAATGCAAGAGAATAACATCCCCCAATTAGTTTTGGATTGAACCCGGGTTGAAAAAGTGAAATGCATTGAACTCT
This sequence comes from Amaurobius ferox, assembly GCA_951213105.1. Taxonomy (NCBI): domain Eukaryota; kingdom Metazoa; phylum Arthropoda; class Arachnida; order Araneae; family Amaurobiidae; genus Amaurobius; species Amaurobius ferox. The sequence goes on from OX578155.1 coordinate 91,844,642, forward strand.
ATGGGACCTACTTTTTCAAACATTTTTTAAGCGAAGTTAAAATTCACAAATGGTTTCAAAAATTTTAGGAAATATTCAAATTATTCCATAAAATATATTAACAAAATCGGCAAAATCTATTTAGTAGTTTTTAAAATATAAATTAAAATAATAATGACACCCATATTATATGAAGCGATCACGTGACCCACTTCAAGTAAAATAAGGCATCCATCTTTTTTTCCCAGGGTAAAAGTCGTGATTTTTAAAGTTCTTTTAAATTTATGTATAGTGTTGCATCCGTCCTAAAATCCCTTTATTTTTTAGTATTTTCTGTGCATCTATATACTGCGCAAACGCAATTACACCATTTTTGAGTTTAAATGATCATCCAACTTTGATTAATTCTACAACGAAGCCTAATTTGAATGGATGCAAAATGTAAACATATGACTGTAAGATGAGTTGTTAAGGATTGAATTTTTTTACGCAAAATTATTTAGGTCTGGAGTCTGGAATAAAAGTGATATGAATGAAATATTCATTGCTTTTACATAGAGAGTCAGACGATTTATATTTTGATGACGTAATTAGAATAAAGCTCATTTTTTTCGTAAAATAAATTATTATAGTACTGTGATAATTTAAAAAATATCCCCGCTGAATGTATCGTATTTTAGAGATCTTTAAATAAAATTGCATTTCAGTTGGACAGTGTTTCATAATCAATGCTTTGTGAATGATTGTTCTATCTTATTTTTATTTATTTTAATCCGACCCAACCTGATCCGTATTTAATAAGATATGGTCTGAGCTTGGATCATGTGGGGGTTGATATTTAAAACTGCCCCCCCCCCCCCCCGCAAATTGAATTTCAAAATACGCCACTGATTTTGTGCAATAAAACTTAATTTAATGAATTATTAAAGAAATAAAGAGAAAATGACCGCAAGTCTGTAGGGATTGTCATGTGCTGCCCATATCAGATTTATATATATATATACAATAATAATAATAGTTTGAAAGTCCAATGATAGAAAAGTGAAGCGCTGCAACTCGAAAAACCTAACTTTATAACAAAGCTACAAAATACAAGTACAAAACAGCAAATCTTCAATCAAATGGAAAAAAATACAAATTTCGAGTCATCAAGTTAAAGATAATCAACAAATATCAATGGTATGGTATCGATAATAGAAAAACATATAAAATTCAAGCTTTATGCTATACACGTGGTCAAGGGCTAGGCCTAAATAATGGAATTGTTCACTTTGCCAAAACTCTTCATCGGATCCAAGTATTTTGTCGAAGCAAACACAAAATATGTATGTTTCTGAAAAATTAGATAAATTATATCTATAAACTGTTTCTACTTGGACAACATACATAAAGTATATATATATATATATATATATATAAATATATATATATATATATATATATATATGTATATATATATATGTATATAGCAAAGTTTCAAAGCACCTTTTCCTTTTGAACTATTTTCCACTTTTCTGAATTTGAGAGATGGATGGGAGGTTATCAAGAGTGACAGAAGAAAATGTTCTCGCTGACATAAGAGGGATTAAGGGTGCCGCAAAGGAATGAAAACAAAGTTTAAATGGAGATATATTTCAAGATTTGTCGGATGGAAATTTTTGCCTACTTCTCCCTTAGGATAAATGAGTGATGAAATAAGAAATTTGTCCTTTAAATGTAAGAAATTCAAGACTTTTCCCCGGCCTGCTTAAGACTTGTTTATTTATTTATTTAAAAGTATTCTAGATTTGGGATTTAATTCCGTATTCTAGCTACAAAATTTAACCCCAAGCAACAGCTTGCAAGATAAAATTCAATACAGAAGCGCTTTCCTCCCCCCCTCCTCCCCGTCTCGCTCTCGCTCACTGGACTTTTAAAGTCGAAAAATTATTTTTACAAACTTCATTTGGTGGTCCGCTGACGATAGCTCAAAACTTTCTGTCTGAGATTTTATAAATTCCTGACATTAAAATAAAATTTTTAGGATCAAGGAATTATTACAATAGTATGCTGTGCTCTGAAAATTTGACATAAATCGGAGAGAAACTGGCTGTGATAGTAATTAATTTTTCTATTTTTACTTTCCCTGCAATACATGGTAATGTATAGGGAAAGCATTGGAATCATACCGAAAATCGCAACTCGAGTTTTTGACGGATCTACACGTTTCGGGACCTCTAGAATACGAAAAAAATATTTTTGGCGTGACGTCTGTGTGTGTGTCTGTCTGTGTAGATTTTGAATCCACTCTAACTAAAAAACTAATTGACCAAATTTCATAAAATTTGGTAGGTAAGTCACTTGCGGGCGAATCTGGTGCTGATTAGTTTTGGGTACGATTCGGGATAAAAGAACCCGCCTTTTTTTTGCGAAATGGCCCGCAAAAGACTTTATCCACTCTAGCTGAAAAACTAATGGACCGAATTTCACAGAATTCGGGAGATAAGTTCCTTGTAGGTTACCCTGGCGCTGATTAAATTTTGGTAGGTATTCGAAAAGAAATAACCTGCTTTTTTTGCAAAATGGTCAGCAAAAATCGTCGAAATCTAAAATAAAAACACTACATATACTGAAATATATCCATTAAATGCTTGTTTTATATGTAATTTTTAACGATGAAGAGAATAAGACCAACCCCGTTACACTAGGACTAGCCGTTCTCGAGATATTTTAGTTTTTTCGTACTTTCTCTACGCCACCTTTGAAAATAAATCCAGTTACCAAATGAGAAAGAAAATTGAATTAAAAGTAAAGTAAATTTAATTAAAATAAAGCGAACTGCAGGGAAAGTCATGTGCTGCCCACATGAGATTTTTACTTCTGGGATATACTATTCTTTCTCTCTTTTCTGCGACTTCCAAGAATTTCTGGTCGTTTCTAATTCGTTTAGTTTTGAATATTATACTGTCATTGGCTGTTGAATGTTTGTCAGATTATTGCCCAATTGCCTGGGGGTTGTGGACTTGTCAAGTCTATCCATAGCGCTTTTTTATGCAATTCTTTACCATATTGTTACGCCTCATTCACGTCTCATGTAGTCTAGCGTGTACTTACTGGCTAAATAAAGCTTATTATTATTATTTTCATTTATTACGTTTATTTTGAGCAATCCAAAAGACTGATATTTTAAATATCGGGTCCCTAATATCGCGAATTAAAAAATCTGATGTGGCCAACACATGACATTCCTTATATAATGCAATGAATTTACTACTTTTACAATAAAAAAATAGGTTTTTCTTATAGTAGATATTTATATTCTTTCTAAGATATTGAATTTTAGTCAATTAGTCGTCATTTCCATTGATTTAGCGTCATTTTTATCCATTCGGCGAGATTTTCGTTAATTTGCAACATTTAAAAAAAAAATCGCCAAGTAGGCGATATTCCGCCAAATTCGGCGCCAAAATCTCGCCAAGCGTTATGGACGGAGAAATAAGTTGATCTTATAGCAGATAAATAACTATTGGCGTTCAATTACAAAAGTATTACTCAAAGTATATTTTCTCATGAATGGAACGTACTAGATCCACGAGAATGATGTCACCCTATTTATCGCATGATATTACATATGAAAAGTGAACATGTTTCTCAACAGTTAATATATTTTTAAATTATGGGATTTTTTGATAAATTTATTTTTAAAATGTGCAATATCTCGGGAACGGTTCATGCTAGCATTCTAAAGTTCATGTCAATCGTTTTCTAAGGAAAAATTACATAAGAAATGCCTATTTGCGTAACTTTATTAGCGGTTTTGATTTTTTGACGATTTTTTCAAAATTTCACTCGAAAATTTAGGGGGTTCTGAACATTCGATTACTTTTAAAAACAATAGGCTTCCAATATTTACGGATTGTGATTTTTGTACCAAATTTTATTTGAATTGAAATTCTATTTGTTTAGGAGATATCGTCTCCACACACATACACACACACACAGATCACCTCAAAAACAACACAGGCATCACACACACACACACATACAGAAAACACTTGAAAAATGTTTGATTCGTGATCAGGGATGCTTGAAACGTGCTCTCACGTC